>LR738709.1:101327850-101439668 GCA_902687465.1 Secale cereale
ACCGGGAGCGACCAACTAAGAGAGCAATGACGGTCATAATCATGCAGAGCGACAAAGCAACATTGAATCAGGCATGGTAGTTATATCGCTACTCAGAAATAAAAGATCATCAAGGCTTGACAGACTTTCTTTACAGTCTTAAATATGCGTGAGCATACGCCAAGTCAATCAAAATAAATTCTCGAAGGAAGATATTACTAAACCATACCATATCATAGGCAAACAAATCAAGTTGGTACTCCAATAACACATTGGGAACCCCCTCAGCTATTTGAGATTAACCATAAGAAAACCTGAACTACTAAGCACCATTATGCAAGTAGCATCTTTATCATAGACACATTAACCAATGCAACGGAAGCAAACTCTCTTAATAAAGTGAGCATGATAATTAAAGAGAGTTCAAGCAACCAACTAAACAAAAGCTCTTTGAAAAGATAAGCATGAATACTAAGAGCAGAGCATGATAGTAGCTATTTAAAAGACAAAGAACACACACAGCATAGATAAACATGAAAAATTCTATGTTATATTCTAGGTAGAAGTGGAGCGTGTTTCTCTCCCACATAAAGAATGCTGAGTTCCGACTCGTTATGAAAAACTAAAAATAAAACTAAAAGCAAGACGCTCCAAGCATAGCACATAACACATGAAGTGATAAAAATATAGCGGAACGAAAGACGAACTGATAATGTTGATGGAGAAGGGGATGCACGGGGGCATCCCCAAGCTTAGACGCTTGAGTCTCCTTGAATATTTCTTGGGGGTGCACGGGGGCATCCCCAAGCTTGAGCGCTTGACACTCCTGAATCTTTTTTTTATCATCTTCCCTCGCACACTTGAAAACTCCCTTCATACATAACTCATCATAATCTGATTAGCGAGGTTAGTACCCTTAATAAAATAATTATACCTTGCTGGAAATAAAGATATTCTTGAAGTTCTACTGTTTCTCAAGATTGCCAAAAGGTTTTTGCAAAGAAAAAACAAGTTCTTGATTTGCAAAGTGAAGGAAAGGCAAAACAGGACAGAATCTGTGAAAAACAGAACAGCAGGTAGTAATAGATCTGTTCGGGATACTTCTGCAACTTAAATCAAAAAACTCAGAACAGACGCACGAAAGACAATTATATAGAGAACGCTGTCGAAACAATTCAGACCAAAAAGATGAACTGGTGATTTTATACGAATTTTTCTATCCAAGGACAGAATCTGTTTCCTGGACAGCACCTCAACTTTTGAACTTTCTAGCAATCAGAGGCTATACTTGGCACAAATATGAAAAACAAAGATACAATGATGATGCTACAGCAGTAAACAACATCAAGACACAACAAAAGCAAAAAAATTATTCATGTGGGCTGCCTCCCAAAAGCGCTTTCTTTTATGCCTTTAAGCTAGGCATAATGCATAGAGCTCAAGTTTTATCAAGAGTAAAAGAATAGCTAGCCCGTACAACGGACTCAAAAGGTAACTTGATCTTCTTCCGAGGGAAGTGTTCCATACCTTTCTTGAGAGGAAACTGAAATTTAATATTACCCTCTTTCATGTCAATGATAGCACCAACGGTGCGCAAAAAGGGACGTCCCAAAATAATTGGACATGAAGGATCACATTCAATATCCATAATAGTGAAATCAACGGGAACATAATTATCATTGACAACAATAAGAACATCGTCGATCCTCCCCAAAGGTTTCTTTATGGAAGAATCAACGAGACGAACACCAAAAGAACAAGAATCAAAAGGTTTCAATTTAAACATATCATATATTCTTTTGGGCATAACAGAGGTACTAGCACCAACATCACATAATGCATAACAAGAGAAGTCATTCAAATTAATTTTTATCATAGGATCCCAACCATCTTCTAGCTTTCTAGGTATGGAGGCTTCTACTCTAAGTTTCTCCTCCCTAGCTTTGATGAGAGCATTAGTGATATGCTCTGTGAAGGCAAGGTTAAGCGTGCTAGTGCGGGGGTCTCTAGACATCTTGTGAAGGAAATCAATAACTTCGGTAAGAGTGCAATTATCAAAATCAAGGTCACGAGCATCAAGTAAAGTGGTAGTGGTGTCCTTTAGGTTCACTTGTTTGGTAGTTTCTATAGTCATAGCTTCACCATTAATAGGTCCATTGGGACCAGGAGTACATTGGGTGCTAAGAGTTTGAACATCCTAAACAACTTGGATAGTAGCAACAGTGTGGTGGGTAGGAAGGCTCTTAATTCTATCCTCTTCCTCCCTTTCTCTAGCCCATCTTTCTTTAAGTTTAGCCATCATCCTAATGTTTTCATTAATTTGCACTTGAATAGCATTTATAGGAGTGACTTCCCTCTCCTCAAGAGGAGAAGTTTTAATTTTTAGCAATTTTACCTCATTGGCTAAGTGGTCTACCTTAAAAGAAAGATCATCTAGTTTATGTAGCTTTTCTTCTACACTCTTATTAAAGGCTTTTTGGGTAGTGATGAAATCTTTAAGCATGATCTCTAGTTCAGTATTGGAGTTCTTGGTACTAGGATAAGCATTATTGTTCCCATAAGAGTTAGAGGGGAACGGTCTAGGATTGCTACCAAAATTACTCCTATAAGCATTGTTGTTAAAATTGTTTCTAGAGATAAAGTTCACATCTACTTATTCTTGAGCAATCAAAGAATTTAAAGGAACATCACGAGGATCAACAGTAGATTGCTTCAAAAGTAGAGACATGATCAAGTCAACTTTTTCATTAAGGGAGGAAATCTCCTAGACAGAGTTTACCTTCCTACCTGTTGGAGCGCGTTCGGTGTGCCATTGGGAATAGTTGGTCATCATCTCATCGAGAAGCTTCGTGGCAGTACCAAGTGTAGTTGACATAAAAGTTCCTCCCGCGGCCGAATCTAACAAGTTCCGCGAGGTAAAGTTCAAGCCTGCATAAAAAGTTTGGATAACCATCCAAGTAGTCAAACCGTGAGTAGGGCAGTTCTTGATAAGAGATTTCATACGTTCCCAAGCATGGGCAACGTGTTCATTATCCAATTGTTTAAAATTCATTATGTTACTTCTAAGTTGGATAATTTTAGCAGGTGGATAGTATTTTCCAATAAAAGCATCTTTGCACTTGTCCCATGAATCTATGCTCTTTCTAGGCAAAGACTGAAACCAAATTTTAGCTCCTCCTCTCAAGGAGAAAGGAAAAAGCTTAAGCTTAACACTATTACCATCTATTTCGTGGTACTTTTGCATATCACAAAGTTCAACAAAGTTGTTCAAGTGTAAAGCAGCATCATCTCCAGCACCGGAGAATTGTTCTCTCATGACTAAGTTCAGTAAAGCAGGTTTAATTTCATATGAAGGTGCTGAAGTGGCAGGTGTAGTGATAGGTGTGCTGATAAAGTCATCGTTGTCACACAACTTGGTGTTCTCGGTGGAACCCATAGTAGCAAGCAAGCAAGATAACTATTTTTGTGATTTTCGATAAAAGGTACTGAAAGCAAAAACTAAAAGGTAAACTAACAAGACTAAAAAGCAAAGGTAAAAGATAGCATGCAACTCCCCTATCCTGAAGAGTGGAGTCCCTGGCAACGGCGCCAGAAAATACTCCTTGATGGGCCTCGAACCCCTCGTTGGTTACCCCAAGTGGAAGGTGTAAGATGCAGTATTGTAGAAGTGTTTTCCCTTAGCAAAGATGCCAAGGATCGAATCCCCAGAGACTCCTAGGTTCAACAAGTAGGTGTCAACTGCTAACGGCGCAATTAGCAATCAATGTGGACCTGCACACAGATACAAATAACTTTGCTCCCAACGAGTACAGAGAGGTTGTCAATCCCTCCGGCCTTGTAGTTCACAAAGGATTAAAAGCAATGATAGTAGTGATAGATAGTGTTTTGCAATAGTAAGTAATAACGAAAAGTAAATAGCGGATGTGATCAATGATGGTAATATGGACCGGAGTCTCATGATGTTCACTAGTGATGTCTCTCTCCCAAAAGACGATAAAACAGCTATGTGAGGTAAACAAATTACAGCTGGGCAATTGACAGGACCACGAACACAAACCAATGCTGACTACATTGCAAGAAAGGTTGAGGTTCAAAGCATGGGCGGTACGCCAAAGTAAGTAGACCGAAATCCATCAATGCCTACTACTACTAATCATCCACCTTGAGATATCTATCCAGAACATCTCGCTGGTATTAAGTTGCGAGTCCCACCCATAGTGTAAACTCAATGCAACAGACAACTGCATTAAAAGAACTTTGCGTAAAGTAAACAATCCTTGCACCCGCGGGCACAAGCACCGTTGCTTTCCCCCTTGTGGCAACAGCACATCCCCTAGACTCATGTTTCTGTCACTCAAGCTAGTCATCGAGGGGCATGAACCCACAATCAAGCATAACGTTCCCTCTTGGAGTCACTACCTACTACTCGGCCAAAGCAATAAGTAACAACGGAGAACATGCAAGAATTACTTATGAACATAAATATAAAAGAGGTGAATCAAATATATTACTCAAGATCAATCTGAACATAATCTCATAATCCATCGGATCCCAGCAAACTCAACATAGCAACAACATAAGGATTACATAGGTGCCTCGATCATGTAGGGCAGCTCACGAGGACTAATTAGTGAAGCACAAGAATGGGAGGAGAACATCACATAGCTACTGGTCATGGACTCATGGTCCAAGGGAGACTACTCACGAGTCATCCGGGAGGCGTCCATGGTGGTGGAGAAGCTCCCGGTGGTGATCCTCCCCTCCGGCAGGGTGCCGGGAAGAGTTCTCCTGGTGCTCCCGATCTTGGAAGCGGCGGCGGCGGCGGAACAGAGATGGGATCGCGAAAAGAGTTTCTTCTCTGAGGGTTTCGGGGGACCCTCTAAATATATGCCAAAGGGGGGCACCGGACGGGCTTCGGGGGGCCCAGGCGCCCCCTCGGCGTGGCCCAGGGGGGCGCGCCGCCAGGGCGCCTGGAGCCCTGGTGCCCCCCCCCCCAGGCTGCCCTTCGGACGCAGTGTTGTTTCCGGAATGCTGATTTTTATATAATTTTTCTGGATTTTTCTGGGCAGTTCTCAAAACGTGAAAACCTGAAATACAAAAACAGCCGAAAACAGAAACTGGCACAGGGGTGCACTGGATTAGTAAGTTAGTCCAAATATGATCAAAAGTGTATGGAAGTGTATGAATATCATAGCAATATCACCCAAAAGTGGCATGGAGCAAGCAGAAATTATAGATACGTTTTGGACGTATCAGCCGCGGGAGGACCGGAGGGGCGGAATCGGCGGATCCGGCGCCGGGGCCCATTCCCGACGACGGCGGCGGCCGGTGAAGCTTCGGCGAGCTCTAAGCGGAAGCGGGGGAAGGAGGAGGCCGGCGCGGATCCAGGATCCATCGGATACGGAGAGGAACCGCGAGGAAGGCGGGGTCCCGGGGCTCCGGTGAAGCCCTGGTGGCTGGCGGGGACGGAGCTGAGGCTCGCGGCGGCGGGCTTGAGCGGATCAGCCGCTGGTCGACGGGGTGGGAGCTCGGGCAAGAGGAGGCTCGGGGCGTTGGGGAGGTGCGGGCGCTCGGTCCCGGTCCAGCCCGCGGCCGGGCCGCTGACGGGCCTGGCCGCGGACGGTCCTCGCGGGCCTGGCGCGGCGGAGGTGGGAGCCTGGCGGCAGGGAGGCAACGTGGCACGTGGAGAGTGGAGAGAAGCAGCGGCGCTAGCGGCGGCTGGCCTCTGGGCCGGCGACAAGTGGCGGCGGGGCAGCAGTTCCGCATGGAAATTGAGGAGGAGGGAGGCTAGAGGTAGGTGGAGGCTAGGGGGTGCCCAAAATGGACATGGGGCTGCTTATATAAGGTAAGGGGCTAGGTTAGGGGGGGTTTTAAACCGTTTCGGGTCCTCGGATCGCGATCCGACAGATCCGATCGCGGGGAGGTTGGAAAGGCCTAGGTGGGCTGTGTAGGGGTGTGAGTGGGCTATGAGGAGAGGGGAGAAGAAGAGGCCCGCGGGGTTTTTAGAGACCGAAAACATCCGACGTTTTATCCGGCTATAGTGCCGCTATAGTTTAGCGGTTGGGCTATCAAACGAGCTCTGAATGCGACGAAATTTGGCAGGCGGCCTGTCTACACTATAATAAGACCACACGCCAAGTTTCATCCCATTACGAGAATGTTTTCTGGCCACTCATAAAATAATTATTCAGAGGTGCCGCGGGCACGGGCGAGTGTGTCTGGACTCAGAACGGACAACGGAGAGGACGAGGGAACTCAGACGGATGCAAGTTTTGAAAACATGAGGATGCAATGCACACGATGACATGACAAGATGCAACACGCAAGCAGATGAAATGGCAACAACGATGAATAACTGGCTGACACCTGGCGCATCGGTCTCGGGGTGTCACACCGTCGGAGGGGAACACGATCACGGAGGGGTTCATCATCCTCATTGCTGCCTCTCCGATGATGCGTGAGTAGTTTACCACAGACCTACAGGTCCGTAGGCAGTAGCTAGATGGCTTCTTCTCTCTTTGTATCTCAATACAACGGTCTCTCGAAGATCTATTTGATGTAATGACTTTTTGCGGTGTGTTTTTTGGGATCCGATGAATTGTGAGTTTATGATCAGATTTGCCTTGAATTAATATCCAATCTTGTTTATTATAGCCTCGTATTTCTTCAATGATATTTGGGTTTTGTTTGGCCAACTTGATCTATTTATCTTGCAATGTGAAGAGGTGCTTTGTAATGGGTTCGTTCTTGCGGTGTCATTTCCCAGTGACAGAAGGGGCACCAAGGCACACATGAATCGTTGCTATTAAGGATAAAAAGATGGGGTTGATACGTCTCCAACGTATCTATAATTTTTGATTGTTCCATGCTATTATTTATGATGTTTTGGATGTTTATTGGGCTTTGTTATACACTTTTATATTATTTTTGGGATTAGCCTATTAACCCAAAGGCCCAGTCCAGATTGTTGTTTTTTTGCCTATTTCAGGGTTTTACAGAAAAGGAATATCAAACGGAGTCCAAACGGAATGAAACTTCGGGAGAGATATTTTTGGAGCAAAATACGCACGGGAGACTTGAGAACCACGGAATAGGGATGAGGTGGCGTCCACGAGGGTGGGGGCGCGCCCTCCCCTACAGGGCACGCCCCCATGCCTCATGGGCCCCACGTCTGGCCCCCGGTGCCTTCTTTCTTCCTATATATATCTACGTACCCCGAAACCATCAAAACAACAAGGAAAACCCTAGTTCCACCACTGCAACCTTCTGTTCCCATGAGATCCCATCTTGGGGCCTGTTCTGGAGCTCCGCAGGAGGGGGGATCTTCCACGGAGTGCTTCTACATCATCATCATCGCCTCACCATGAGTTGTGAGTAGTTTACCACAGACCTTCGGGTCCATAGCTAGTATCTAGATGGCTAATTCTCTCTCTTTGGATCTCAATACCAAGTTCTCCTTGGTCTTCGAGGAGATCTATTCGATGTAATCTCTTTTTGCGGTGTGTTTGTCGAGATCCGATGAATTGTGGGTTTATGATCAAGATTATTTATGAGAAATATTTGGTTCTTTTCTGAACTCTTTATGTATCATTATAATATCCTTGCAAGTCTCTTCGAATTATTGGTTTGGTTTGGCCTACTAGATCTATAGTTCTTGCAATGGGAGAAGTGCTTGGCTTTGGGTTCAATCTTGCGGTGTCCTTTCCGAGTGACAGTAGGGGCAGCAAGGCACGTATTGTATTGTTGCCATCGAGGATAAAAATATTGGGTTTATATCACTATGTTGGAGTTTATCCCTCTACATCATGTCATCTTGCTTAAGGCGTTACTCTATTCTTATGAACTTAATACTCTAGATGCATGCTGGATAGCGGTCGATGTGTGGAGTAATAGTAGTAGATGCAGAATCGTTTCGGTCTACTTGTTTCGGACGTGATGCCTATATATAATGATCATGCTTAGATAGTCTCATAATTATTCCCTTTTCTATCAATTGCTCGACAGTAATTTGTTTACCTGCCGTAGAATATCGCTATCATGAGAGAAGCCACTAGAGAAAACTATGGCCCCCGGGTCTATTCTCAACATATCAATATACAATCTACTTTACTTTTACGCTTTTACTTTCTGTTCTTATATCCAAAAATACCAAAAAATATCAAATTGTCATCTCTATCAGATCTCACTTTCGTAAGTGACCGTAAAGGGATTGACAACCCCTTGTCGCGTTGGCTGCGAAGTTCTTATTTGTTTGTGCAGGTGCGAGGGACTTGCGCGTGGTCTCCTACTGGATTGATACCTTGGTTCTCAAAAACTGAGGGAAATACTTACGCTACTGTGCTGCATCACCCTTTCCTCTTCGAGGGAATACAACGCAAGCTCGAGAAGTAGCAAGAAGAATTTCTGGCGCCGTTGCCGGGGAGGCTTACGCAAAAGTCATATACCAAGTACCTATCACAAACCTTATCCTTCGCATTACATTTATTTGCCCCTCGTTTTCCTCTCCCCCACTTCACCCTTGCCTTTTTATTTGCCCTTCTTTTTGCCGTGTCTTTACCGTTCGCTTGCCTCTTGTTTTCTTGTGTTGCCATGTGCCATGTTAGCTTGCATCTTCGCTTGCTAAAGTATGGATCGTCATCCACTTGCTAATCTCTTTAAGAGATCCAATTATGTTGAACCTATTGCTAGTGAGCTGCGTGCACTGGATTATCTTTATGAGGTTTTGCTTGAAATTCATGAATCATGATAGTTCCTTAAATAAAAAGCATGATTGCAATGATGTTATTACAAATTCTATTAATGTCAATTGTGTTAATGATATGCAAAACCTCGAGCTTGGGGATGCTAGTTTTGCTATGACTACTACTTGTTGCAATGATCGTGATTGGGGTGATTCTTCTTATGATCTTGAAAATTTATTTAAGCCCATGATGAATACAAGATTGAAAATAGTGTTTGCAATAATATTGAAAGTGGGTTTGGAAGAGTGTCAACTTTAGATCCCACATATTTGGAGAATGTTCAATCTTATGAAATTTTTGATAAAAGTGGGTTTGGAGAGGTCGTGACTTTAGTTAATGCTAATCCCACTATTTTGGAAGAGTGTCAACTTTGCATGCATGTGGATCGTGTTGAGAATATGTTATGTGATAGCTATTTTGTTGAATTTGATCATGATCCTACATGCAATTACTATAAGAGAGGGAAATATGGTTGTAGAAATTTCCATGCTACTAAATTACCTCTCGTCATGTTGAGATTACTATTTTTTTCCTTCTTCTTCCTTACATATGCTAGATCTTGCGTGTCTTGCTAATTTGTTTTCCTCTAAGATGCCTATGCATAGGAAGTATGTTAAACTTAGATGTGGTTGTCACATGTTTTATGATGGTCTCCTTGTGCTTCAATTCTTATCTTTCATGTGAGCATCATTAAAATTGTGCCTAACTAGGGGCGTAAAACGATAGGGCTTGTTGGGAGGCAACCCAAATTTATTTTATTTTGTTTTTGCTTATGTTTAGGAATAAATATTGCATCTAGCTTCTGTTTAGATGTGGTTTTGTGTTTTAATTAGTGTTTGTGCCAAGTGGAACCTTTGGGAAGACTTGTGTGAAGTTTATATGATCTTGCTGTGAAAAATAGAATCGTTAGCGCTCGCTAGAATGGTCACCAGATTTTACTGGAGTGTGCTATTTAGTTGATTCTTTTTGATTAATAGACAAATTCCTCACGTTTACCAATTTATTTTAATTTTTTTGGAGTTACAAAAGTATGCGAAAGTTACAGATTACTACAGATTGTTCTGTTTTTGATAGATTCTGTTTTTCGTGTGTTGTTTGCTTATTTCGATGCATCTATGAGTAGTATTGGGAAGTATGAATCATAGAGAAGTTGGAATACAGTAGGTTTAACACCAATATAAACAAATAATGAGTTCATTGCAGTACCTTTGAGTAGTGGTTTGTTTTCTTATGCTAACGGAGCTCACGAGATTTTTGTCTAAGTTTTGTGTTGTGAAGTTTTCAAGTTTTGAGTATTGCTTTGATGGACTATGGAACAAAGAGGGCCAAGAGCCTAAGCTTGGGGATGCCCAAGGCACCCCAAGGTAAAATTCAAGGACAACCAAAAGCCTAAGCTTGGGGATGCCCCGGGAAGGCATCCCCTCTTTCGTCTTCATCTATCGGTAACTATACTCGGAGCTATATTTTTATTCACCACATAATATGTGTTTTACTTGGAGTGTCGTGTATTATTTGAGTCTTTGCTTGTTAGTTTGCCACAATTATCCTTGTTGGAGACACCTTTTTGAGAGGGTTAAATATGGCCTAGGAATTGTTAGAACACTCTATGTGCTTCACTTATATCTTTTGAGTTGAATCGTTTTTGCTCTAGTGCTTCACTTACTTATTTTAGAGCACGGTGGTGATTATATTTTGTAGAAATTGTTGATCTCTCATGCTTCACTTATATCCTTTTGATATTCTATTAAAACAGCATGGTAATGTGCTTTGGCTATAAAACTAGTCTACACATGATAGGCATCCAAGATCAATGTAGTAAAAACTTTCACACTAAGTGCATTGAATATGATGAGAAGTTGGATGCTTGATAATTGTTTTGAGATATGAGGATTGAGGATAGTGATATTAGAGTCATGCTAGTAGAGTTATTATGAATTTGAGAAATACTTGTGTTAAAGTTAGTGATTCCCGTAGCATGCACGTATGGTGAACCGCTATGTGAAGAAGTTAGAGCATGAGGTATTTGTAGAGTGTCATCCTTTGTGTGGAGGTCGGGGGCGCGCGATGGTTAACTCCTACCAACCTCCCCCCTAGGAGCATGCATTGATTGCTTTGTTTTGATGGCTCATAATTTTTTGCAATAAGTATATGAGTTCTTATGACTAATGTTGAGTCCATGGATATTACGCACTCTCACCCTTCCACCATTGCTAGCCCCTCTTGTACCGTGCAACTTTCGTCGGTACCATACACCCACTATATATCCTTCCTCAAAACAGCCACCATATATCTTCCTCAAAACAACCACCATACCTACCTATCATGGCATTTCCATAGCCATTCCGAGATATATTGCCATGCAACTTTCCACTGTCTTGTTCATATGACACGCTCCATATTGTCATATTGCCATGCATGATCATGTAGTTGACATAGTATTTGTGGCAAAGCCACCATGCATAATTTTTCATACATGTCACTCTTGATTCATTGCACATCCCGGTACACCGCCGGAGGCATTCATATAGAGTCATACTTTGTTCTAGTATCGAGTTGTAAATCAATAAAAGTGTGATGATGAGCATTGTCCCATGTGAGGAAAGGCCAATAAAAAAAGGAGATGGCCCAAAAAATAGAGAGGGGATAAATAAAATAAAATAAGAGAAAGCCTTTCCAAAAAAAAATGAGAGAAAAGAGAGAAGGGACAATTGCTACTATCCTTTTCCACACTTGTGCTTCAAAGTAGCACCATGTTCTTCATGATAGAGAGTCTCATGTTTTAGTCACTTTCATATACTAGTGGGAATTTTCATTATAGAACTTGGCTTGTATATTCCAATGATGGGCTTCCTCAAACGCCCTAGGTCTTCGTGAGCAAGCAAGTTGGATGCACACCCACTTAGTTTCTTTTGTTGAGCTTTCATACATTCTTAGCTCTAGTGCATCCGTTGCATGGCAATCCCTCTCACTCACATTGATATCTACTGATGGGCATCTCCATAGCCTATTGATACGCCTAGTCGTTGTGAGATTATCTCCCTCCTTTTTGTCTTCTCCACAACCACCTCTCTATTCCACCCATAGTGCTATGTCCATGGATCACGCTCATGTATTGCATGAAAGTTCAAAGGTTTGAAAGAATAGAGTATGAAAACAAGTGCTTGGCTGAAACCGGGGTTGTGCATGATATGAATATTTTGTGTGATGAAGAGGGAGCATAGCCGGACTATATGATTTTGTAGGGATAACTTTATTTAGCCATAGTATTTTCAGAAGACATGGTTGCTTTGTTAGTATGCTTGAAGTATTATTATTTCTTATGTCAACATAGACTTTTGTCTCGTATCTTTCAGATCAGAACATTCATGCCAAAATTAAGAGAATTACATTGAAAACTATGTTGGTTAGAATTCCACATCAAAAATTCTGTTTTTATCATTTACCTACTCGAGGACGAGCAGGAATTAAGCTTGGGGATGCTTGATACGTCTCCAACGTATCTATAATTTTTTATTGTTCCATGCTACTCCCTCCGTCCTAAAATAAGTGACGCAAAAGTGACTCAACTTTGCACTAACTTTAGTATAAAGTTGAGTGATTTTTGAGTCACTTATTTTGGGACGGAGGGAGTATTATTTATGATGTTTTGGATGTTTATTGGGCTTTGTTATACACTTTTATATTATGTTGGGGACTAAACAATTAACCCAAAGGCCCAGTCCAGATTGCAGTTTTTTGCCTATTTCAGGGTTTTATATCAAACGGAGTCCAAACGGAATGAAACTTCGGGAGAGATATTTTTGGAGCAAAATACGCACGGGAGACTTGAGAACCACGGAATAGGGATGAGGTGGCGTCCACGAGGGTGGGGGGCACAGGGCGCGCCCCCTGCCTCGTGGCCCCCACGTCTGGCCCCCGGTGCCCTCCTTCTTCCTATATATATCTACGTACCCCGAAACCATCAGAACAACAGAGAAAACCCTAGTTCCACCGCCGCAACCTTCTGTTCCCGTGAGATCCCATCTTGGGGACTGTTTAGGAGCTCCGTCGGAGGGGGGTTCTTCCACAGAGTGCTTCTACATCATCATCATCGCCTTACCATGAGTTGTGAGTAGTTTACTGTGACGCCCGAAGACCGACGTCCCAGAAGATTCCCGAAGTGTCCAGATGTTCCGGGTTGCCCGTGTGTTCTTTTGTGCTTGTGTTATTTATTTATTTTGCATTGCATCATGTCATCATGCCATCATGTCATATTTCTTTTGCATCTCAACTTAAATAAATCGTGTGGACCTTCGGTCCATTTAAATCGAGGGAAGAATGTCTTCTCTTTATAACATATGAAAGTCTCTCAATATTTAGGGAGCTATATAATAAATATTCCATTCGTTGGAATTAACCCAACACACTTGCATATTATTTTCCCCATGTCTTTTTTTTTCACTTCGAGCTTCTCTTTCCAAACCTTGCCAATAATGCTTTTCCGTTGTTTCGAGGTTCCTCCAAAAATTCGAACATTTTTGGACACTTCAATAATCACGTCTTAGTTCAAACCTATTTGAATTAAATTCAAATATGTTTGAACTATATCTCGTTCTTGCCTTTGCTATTTTTCTCGGATCGTGCTCATTTTTATGGGCCCGAGAAAAATATCCCATGCTAAATCTTCCGCTTAGCCTCTCTCTTCTTTTCCCTCTTTCTTCTTTTCCGTTAAATCGTTTTATTAAAAAAAGAACTCAACAGCCATCCCAGGCCTCAGCCGCATCTGCCATCCAGCTGGCCTCAGGCCTCATCCCATCCTCGGCCCCTTAGGCCCATCGGCCCAGACCCCCATGTAACCTAGCCCCGACCCGCATCGCTCATCTCCCTCCCGTTTTCCTCCCAGCGCCGCCGCTCCCGATCCCTCTCTCGCTCTCTGTCCCGAACCCCCGAGCGAATCCCTCCTCTGCGACTCCCTTCGACGCGGCCGGCCTCCTCCATCCCGCGCCCGACGCGTCCCCAGGCCGTCCCGGCCGCGACCTCGCCTCCATGCCCGCGGCCTCCCTCCGCCTCCTCCGTCCTCTAGCTCGCCAGGCCGCGGCCACCGAGCTCCGGCCCTCTGCCTAGGCCAGGCAGCAGAGCCCAGCATCCCTGTCTCCGACGCACCGAGCCTGCGGCCAGCCCCGTCCAGCCGCGTCCCCAGGCTCGGGCCCGGCCCTCAGGCCCCTCCTCCGTCGCCATCTTCCCTCGTCTCCGTCGTCCAGCGCGGCCTTGAACAGCTCCCGCAGCGCCCAGGTCGCCCGTCCTGCTGTCTCCATCCTCCAGAGGCCATGGCCTCTCCTCCAGGGCACCGTCCCCTGCTGCCTCAAGCCGAGACCATGCTGCCGCTGTTGTTTTTTTTTTTTTGTGTGTTGCTTTTGCTGTTGTCTTGACAGAGAACCATGTACGCCTACACGACAAGACGGCAAGACCGTAACGACCCGAGTACAACTACAGCTTTTCGTCAAGTTCGACTACCGACGACTTGAACATCTACGGAAATGAGTACCCCTACGCTCGACGACCCCCGTGTACGACTACCGACGCCCGAAAACACCAAGTACCCCTACCGTCGCCGAGACCGCAAGTACATCTACGAACGGGAACGCCTACTCGACGACACAAGACGACGCGGCGAGTACCTCTCCGACGAACGAGAACACCTACTTCCCTCTACGGCACGTACCACTACCGTCGCCCGGAAACGAGGAATTCGCCAAGTACCACGACACGATGACGTGAACCACTTCTTCCTCTACGGCCCGCGAGAACGCCTACTTCCACTACGTCCCTCGACGACTCGATTCCGCCCCGAAACAATTGTTTCGAAGGTATAACCCCGAGACGTGACCCGTGGATGCTTGCTTGTGTTGTATGAAATGTTTCCCTTGTGCATCGTGCCCGTTCCGACCTTTTGTCATGTTCCTCGGTTGCCTCGTCACCGACTCGTGGGAACCCGGTAACGGGATCGCCCCACCTTTCATCTCGTTTGACTCGCTCACGCCATCTTTCCTTTTGCACCGGACTCTCAACGAGTTACCGGAACCGATATGTTGTCGTGGCATCATTTTCGGATTGTTGCTGTGGTACCCTCTTCTTTCCACCACGGTAAAAATACTTCATATCTCTTCATGTCAACCTTTTAATAAAATTGCATAAAACTTGATCATGTCATCCGCATCATGTTAACAACATTGATATGTTAAATTGTTGTTGCTTTAATAATTACTAAACATGCTCATGGGGATTTTCCGGATATGTTGTTGTTATTTCCGGCCTCATTTAAAATTGTCTAAATAGGTAGTTTATTTTTTGCTTCACCTCTTGCCATGTTAACCAACTTTTAATCTTGTCTTGTAAATAATGAGAGTCAACTAAATAATTAAATGTGGTGTTTCGTCAATATGCAACTCGTTGCATATTGAGCTCCACTTAACTTGTAGTGTTGTTTGTGCATTTTGCCATGCCTTGCATATTTAAACCGTACATGCATCATACTTGGTTGTGCATCGTATGCCATGTTGATGCTTGTGTGTTTACCGTGTTGTTTCTTTCTTTCCGGTTGCTTCTTTTGTTAGCTTCGGTTTCGTTCCGGAGTTGTGAGGATTCGCTCGACTGTTGCTCCGTCTACTTCATGGATCCGTTCTGCTCCCTTGTGGATTCCCAGGCAAGATGATCATACCCTTGGATACCTTTACTACCATTGCCATACTTAGTTGTCTCGATGCTATCGTTACATGTCGCGCTACCCATCTTTTATGTCAGCCTCTCCTTGTTGCCATGAAACCTCTAACCTTGGCACCTTCCTAGCAAAACCACTGTTTGGCTATGTTACCCGCTTGCTCAGTCTCGCTTACTCAGTCCCTCTTATAGCGTTGTTAGTTGCAGGTGAAGATGAAGATCGTTCCAGGTGGGAACTTGTTGTTGGTATATCACAATATCTATAATTATTATTAACACACCTATACACTGGGCATGGGTGGAAGGCTTGGCCTTTTGCTCGGTGTTTTGTTCCACTCATGCCACCTTAGGCGCCGATAAACCGGCGTTATGTTCCTTGATTTTGCGTTCCTTACACGATGGGTGAAATGGGGACCCCTTGACAGTTCGACTTTGAATAAAACTCCTCCAGCAAGGCCCAACATTGGTTTTAATTTGCCTCATAATAACAACTTAATTAATTAATTAAATTTGCATAGGGGGTCGCGTCCCCGAGGATTCTTAATTCTACATAGCAGGGGGGGCCAGTGCTGATGGTGTTGGTCCCAAACTAGAGCCACTTGCGGATACCACCCAGTTCGCTGGGATCTTCGGTATCTGTACGTACTGCTCATCCGGACGTGGCCTGAGACGAGATACGCGCGGCTACTATCAGGGTGTCGGCACGCCGGGAGGTCTTGCTGGACTTGTTTTACCATTGTCGAAATGACTTGTGCTACCGGGATGCCGAGCCTGATCGGATTTCCCTAAGATAAGGAGTGATGATATTATATTTATCACTTCAGCTAATCGTGAGAGCTTGTGATGGGCTAAGTTGGGACACCCCTGCAGGGTTATGATCTTTCGAAAGTCGTGCCCGCGGTTATGTGGCAGATTGGAATTTGTTAATGTCCGGTTGTAGAAAACTTGACAGAGGATCCGAAGTAAAACACACAACTGTGTGAGTAACCGTGACTGTCTCTTTTCACTTTGAGAAGAGAACACGGTGGGGTTATGTTTGACTCGTATGTAGTTAGGATCTTTAGCGATCACCTCTTTGCGACCGTTTGCGTAGCTTCTCATCTTATTCTGGTACTCGTAAGTTAGCCACCATATATTGCTTAGCCGCTGCTGCAACCTCACCACCTTACCTCTTCCTACCCACAAAGCTTTGCTAGTCTTGTTACCCATGGTTATGGGATTGCTGAGTCCTCTGTGGCTCACAGTTACTTCACCACACCAGATGCAGGTTCAGCCGAGTTTGATGCAGGAGCTGCTTCAAGTTCTTCACTGGGAGCTCGATGAAGAGAGTGGTCGTTTGTTTGTGACGTTTTCGACGATCAGTAGTGGTTTCTACTAGGATTCGATCCTGACCTGTGGCTTTATGTTGTTTGGTATCTTTTTTTTGATCTTGCCCTTAGATGGGTTGTGATGTTTTGGATGATGTATTGCTTATGTATTGTATTGTGTGAAGTGGCGAGTGTAAGCCAACTATCTCCTTTTGCATTTTTAATCCCTCTTTTACATGAGTTGTGCAAAGATACCAAACTTGAGATCATTCTAGGATGGGCTTATACCTTTAAGTCGTGCCTCGACACGTAGGAGGTATAGTCCCATCCTGGGCATTACAAGTTGGTATTCAGAGCCTTCTCCGACCTAGAAGCCCCCACTGTTTGATCGAATCGTTGACGGTTGAGTCTAGGCACACACTGAAAATATTTTGAGTCATATATATATATATCGGAGAGTAGGATTTCTTTTGCTTCTCATCTCTTTTCACTCTGGTGAGGACTCCTGACGATTACTCTTGTCTCTTCTACTTTCGAAAATTGCACCAAACTTTTTTTTAGGATCCCGCGAGTATTCTGGGATTGTTTCGATGTTCTTGTGACAAGGATATTGTTCTCGATGCCTCCTGTTACCGAGGAGTTGAGCTTCGGTGTATTGTTGTCACAAGCATATCGCGGCAGTACTAAATACTTAAGACGGCCGACATCGAAAATCTCTCCTATACGGCCAGTGGCAAGATAACCCCGATATCACCCAGTACTGGGGAGGTAGTTCGAGAGTATTGCCATAGCTTGTATAGTGGATGCGTTTCGAAGGTCCGAGGTAAACAGTTTCCGAGAAAGACTGGTTATGTGTTGAAGGATGGATACACCTGGATGTAGGTTTAGAGTTGATTGCGCGGTGCTTCCCGTGTATCCCCAACACCTGATTGCATAACTGGAAACTTTCGGAAATCTATAGGTGGGTTCATCCAGTAGTTCTAGGCATTCTTCCAACGGATGCTCGATATGAAGTTTGGGGTTCTACATTGAGTGAAGTGGTTTTATGGACTTGTTCTGATCGGGAGTTGCATCTTAAAGGGTCCTTGGCTATGCTGATCCGGGGATTGCAAAACCCTTTTGTAACACGTTCCATGAGCTTTCAGCACGAAGATGTCGAACGAAGCTTCTATCTTGTATTTGTTCTATCTGTTCCTTGTTCCTTTTTATTTAACTTTTCTTCTTCCAAGTGGCTTCTCGATAAGTTGATGTACCTGCGGAATTCATTCGTTCAATCCTCTGTTCGAATGATATTGTGAAGATCATGCTACACATCTATCCTTTGTTTTTGTTTTGATTCTGGTATTCGAGTTGCTTCGATGTCAAATGTTGATTCCATACCTTTCCTAATCAGTATTCTCATATTTCTATGGGAGTGCTAATTCGTCTTGATCATCAAGATGGTCATGTTAAATTCTTTTTCAACCGGTGTCCATTTTGCTCATCTCAAGTTGTCTTTGTTTTACCCGCCCTCCCACCCTTTTTCTTCTTGGAGCGAGAAATTCTCAAATGAAGTATCCATTTTATTCATGTGATATTTCTGCATTCTTTTCCTTCAATGTTCTTATCCGGTGATTTATCGTGAAGATGCTCAAGAGCTTCAAGTTCATCATTCTTTTGTTCTCAGATTCCGCCGATGGATGTAATTCAAGATTCGGTGTTGATCTTATCCTTTTTCCTCATTTCACAATGCTTTCTTATTCCGGTGCTCCAATTAATCATTCTCCTCTTGTTATTCATATCCGGAGTGCTGAAGATTCATGATTCCATTCTTAATCCGTTCAGCTATTTTGAGCATTGTTATCTTATTCGAGCCATTTAATTCAACCGGTGCAATATCTCTTAAGCAATCTTTTCCAACGGTGATTTCTTTAGTGGGCCCTAACCCACAGGTCTTTTCCCAGGATCTTACCTGACTCTTCTAATTTTTCCGGAGTTATACTCAATTTTCTTTTCAAAGTGTGACGTAAGTATGATTTCCATCAGTCACATGCCTTCCCCAAGATCGCTTTCAAATTCTTTTCTTCGTTGGTTCAACCTTTTAATTCTTCATTCCGAAGTGCTCAACAATTCTTCATGGCATTTCTCGTCTTCATTCTCAACATTTGGAGACCGGAGAAGTGTTTCTTTTAAACCTTGGCCCGTTCTCTTAATGAGTTGTGGTTCTAGCTTCTTGCCATCCTCATTATTGTTCAGATTGTGAGGAATTCTTTTTATACTCGTCCGAAGCATTTCATGAATTCTTTTCTTTGTGATCCTTCGAAGGCCATCATTTTAGAAGATTTCTTCGTTCTCAGTTTTCAACTTCGTCCTCCAGATATTCTTCATTGATGTCTCTTTGTTCGTCTCCTAATTCTTACGGTGGTTCTTTCAAGTTTACTCTTCCGTTGTTTTCGTTTTAATTCATTTGTTCTTTTCATAATCCTACTGGTGGTTCGTTGAAGATTTACCCAAGCTTGTGCTAGATCTCTCTTTAATTCTTTCCAATTAGAATAAGTAGTATGCCAAATCCTTTGGTTGTCATCAATTAAATTGGTGAAGGAGATGCATGACATAATTCTTATTCTTATTCCTTCAAGGTGTTTTAATCCCTTCCTTCAGAGCTTGTTCATCATATCATATTCTCAGTTCTAAGCTGTTCATCTTGTTTTCCGGAGCTCCAAGTTATTTCAATTATATCATTTCAAGCTTCATCTAATTCATCACATGTCTTGAATCTTATTCTTTTCATCTTTCATTTCTCATGCTTTCATTACCGGAGTTCTCATGGTGGTTCATCATGTTTTAATTCATCCTCGAAGTCTTCATCAAGATTCTTGTTGGAGCTCAAGCATTCTTCATCATGCTTCCGATTGCAATTCTTTCTCCCTTATCTTTTGAGATGGTGTTATGTCATTCTTGACAATTCCTTCATGTTTCATGATTCACGAGTTATCAAGAATGAGATATTTAAACCCATCATTTTCCTTGTTCAGGAGATCTTTTCAACCCTTTAATTATTCGTTGGAGTTATCTTGGGTTGTATTTCACCTAAAAGCTTTCCTTGAGAATTGTTGCTATTATGGTGCTTATAAATGAACCAAGTTCTTCATTTATCATGCCGGTGAGATAAGTTTTTCATATCCTTGTTGATCTCAATCCAATCAAATTGTTTTCCATTAGTGGCTGGTTGTCACCTCATAGATTTGAGATGTTTTTCCATAAGCCCACATCGAGCTTATTCCTTTCGTTGTTGATTTTTTTCCAACAACTCCGTTCAACCCTTCTTTGTAAGGAGGACTTCCTAATTCATTTGTGGGAGAAGTTGTCATTTTTCTTCACCATTCATTTCTTTCCTTGATCTATATGATATTCTTTCACTCCGGAGGCATTGTGATGTTGCTCTCTCCAAACCATCATCTCGTTTTATCGAGATCATATTCTTCCTTTGCTTGTCTATTTAACCGGAGTGTTGTATTCTTCATTCTAGTTCCGTCATCTTATCTAGTTTTCCTCTGTTTTCAACCGGAGTGCTGTCTGAAGTCTTTCTTAACCTTTGTGCCATTCTCTCAATTGTTTCGGAGGCAATATGTTGCTGTTTTCATCAAGTATCATCTCAACTTGCCAAGTTCTTGTTAATTCCTTCCATTTTCAGACGGAGTGCTGTCCAAATTCTGTCATTCTTATTCCTTGGCTTACCGTTGCAGTTTCATATTCTTTTGGTTCGTAAGCTCTTGCTTCATGTCTTTCAACCTTCAAGGTTCTCGTGGTGTTCCTGGTTCCTCCATTTACCGGAGTGCTCTTAACTTCGTTCATCTTCGTTGTATTCTTCTTTCATTTTGTCCAACCTCTCAAGGTTCTTTGGTTTCACTCGTCTGTCAAAGAAGCAACTTTGTTTTACCTCTTCCTCTTCCGTTTTACCCGGTGATATCTCTAGGATCTCGGGTCGAGATCCTCTGTTAGTGTGGGAGAGTTGTGACGCCCGAAGACCGACGTCCCAGAAGATTCCCGAAGTGTCCAGATGTTCCGGGTTGCCCGTGTGTTCTTTTGTGCTTGTGTTATTTATTTATTTTGCATTGCATCATGTCATCATGCCATCATGTCATATTTCTTTTGCATCTCAACTTAAATAAATCGTGTGGACCTTCGGTCCATTTAAATCGAGGGAAGAATGTCTTCTCTTTATAACATATGAAAGTCTCTCAATATTTAGGGAGCTATATAATAAATATTCCATTCGTTGGAATTAACCCAACACACTTGCATATTATTTTCCCCATGTCTTTTTTTTCACTTCGAGCTTCTCTTTCCAAACCTTGCCAATAATGCTTTTCCGTTGTTTCGAGGTTCCTCCAAAAATTCGAACATTTTTGGACAATTCAATAATCACGTCTTAGTTCAAACCTATTTGAATTAAATTCAAATATGTTTGAATTATATCTCGTTCTTGCCTTTGCTATTTTTCTCGGATCGTGCTCATTTTTATGGGCCCGAGAAAAATATCCCATGTGCTAAATCTTCCGCTTAGCCTCTCTCTTCTTTTCCCTCTTTCTTCTTTTCCGTTAAATTGTTTTATTAAAAAAAGAACCCAACAGCCATCCCAGGCCTCAGCCGCATCTGCCATCCAGCTGGCCTCAGGCCTCATCCCAGCCTCGGCCCCTTAGGCCCATCGGCCTAGGCCCCCATGTAACCTAGCCCCGACCCGCATCGCTCATCTCCCTCCCGTTTTCCTCCCAGCGCCGCCGCTCCCGATCCCTCTCTCGCTCTCTGTCCCGAACCCCCGAGCGAATCCCTCCTCTGCGACTCCCTTCGACACGGCCGGCCTCATCCATCCCGCGCCCGACGCGTCCCCAGGCCGTCCCGGCCGCGACCTCGCCTCCATGCCCGCGGCCTCCCTCCGCCTCCTCCGTCCTCTAGCTCGCCAGGCCGCAGCCACCGAGCTGCGGCCCTCTGCCTCGGCCAGGCAGCAGAGCCCAGCATCCCTGTCTCCGACGCACCGAGCCTGTGGCCAGCCCCGTCCAGCCGCGTCCCCAGGCTCGGGCCCGGCCCTCAGGCCCCTCCTCCGTCGCCATCTTCCCTCGTCTCCGTCGTCCAGCGCGGTCTCGAACAGCTCCCGCAGCGCCCAGGTCGCCCGTCCTGCTGTCTCCATCCTCCAGAGGCCATGGCCTCTCCTCCAGGGCGCCGTCCCCTGCTGCCTCAAGCCGAGACCGTGCTGTCGCTGTTTTTTTTTTTTTGTGTGTGTGTTGCTTTTGCTGTTGTCTTGACAGAGAACCATGTACGCCTACACGACAAGGCGGCAAGACCGTAACGACCCGAGTACAACTACAGCTTTTCGTCAAGTTCGACTACCGACGACTTGAACATCTACGGAAATGAGTACCCCTACGCTCGACGACCCCCGTGTACGACTACTGACGCCCGGAAACACAAGTACCCCTACCGTCGCCGAGACTGCAAGTACATCTACGAACGGGAACGCCTACTCGATGACACAATACGACGCGGCGAGTACCTCTCCGACGAACGAGAACACCTACTTCCCTCTACGGCATGTACCACTACCGTCGCCCGGAAACGAGGAATTCGCCAAGTACCACGACACGATGACGTGAACCACTTCTTCCTCTACGGCCTGCGAGAACGCCTACTTCCACTACGTCCCTCGACGACTCGATTCCGCCCCGAAACAATTGTTTCGAAGGTATAACCCCGAGACGTGACCCGTGGATGCTTGCTTGTGTTGTATGAAATGTTTCCCTTGTGCATCGTGCCCGTTCCGACCTTTTGTCATGTTCCTCGGTTGCCTCGTCACCGACTCGTGGGAACCCGGTAACGGGATCGCCCCACCTTTCATCTCGTTTGACTCGCTCACGCCATCTTTCCTTTTGCACCGGACTCTCAACGAGTTACCGGAACCGATATGTTGTCGTGGCATCATTTTCGGATTGTTGCCGTGGCACCCTCTTCTTTCCACCACGGTAACAATACTTCATATCTCTTCATGTCAACCTTTTAATAAACTTGCATAAAACTTGATCATGTCATCCGCATCATGTTAACAACATTGATATGTTAAATTGTTGTTGCTTTAATAATTACTAAACATGCTCATGGGGATTTTCCGGATATGTTGTTGTTATTTCCGGCCTCATTGAAAATTGTCTAAATAGGTAGTTTATTTTTTGCTTCACCTCTTGCCATGTTAACCAACTTTTAATCTTGTCTTGTAAATAATGAGAGTCAACTAAATAATTAAATGTGGTGTTTCGTCAATATGCAACTCGTTGCATATTGAGCTCCACTTAACTTGTAGTGTTGTATGTGCATTTTGCCATGCCTTGCATATTTAAACCGGACATGCATCATACTTGGTTGTGCATCGTATGCCATGTTGATGCTTGTATGTTTACCGTGTTGTTTCTTTCTTTCCGGTTGCTTATTTTGTTAGCTTCGGTTTCGTTCCGGAGTTGTGAGGATTCGCTCGACTGTTGCTCCGTCTACTTCATGGATCCGTTCTGCTCCCTTGTGGATTCCCAGGCAAGATGATCATACCCTTGGATACCTTTACTACCATTGCCATGCTTAGTTGTCTCGATGCTATCGTTACATGTCGCGCTACCCATCTTTTATGTCAGCCTCTCCTTGTTGCCATGAAACCTCTAACCTTGGCACCTTCCTAGCAAAACCACTGTTTGGCTATGTTACCCGCTTGCTCAGCCTCGCTTACTCAGTCCCTCTTATAGCATTGTTAGTTGCAGGTGAAGATGAAGATCGTTCCAGGTGGGAACTTGTTGTTGGTATATCACAATATCTATAATTATTATTAACACACCTATACACTGGGCATGGGTGGAAGGCTTGGCCTTTTGCTCGGTGTTTTGTTCCACTCATGCCACCTTAGGCGCCGATAAACCGGCATTATGTTCCTTGATTTTGCGTTCCTTACACGATGGGTGAAATGGGGACCCCTTGACAGTTCGACTTTGAATAAAACTCCTCCAGCAAGGCCCAACATTGGTTTTAATTTGCCTCATAATAACAACTTAATTAATTAATTAAATTTGCATAGGGGGTCGCGTCCCCGAGGATTCTTAATTCTACATAGCAGGGGGGCCAGTGCTGATGGTGTTGGTCCCAAACTAGAGCCACTTGCGGATACCACCCAGTTCGCTGGGATCTTCGGTATCTGTACGTACTGCTCATCCGAACATGGCCTGAGACGAGATACGCGCGGCTACTATCAGGGTGTCGGCACGCCGGGAGGTCTTGCTGGACTTGTTTTACCATTGTCGAAATGACTTGTGCTACCGGGATGCCGAGCCTGATCGGATTTCCCTAAGATAAGGAGTGATGATATTATATTTATCACTTCAGCTAATCGTGAGAGCTTGTGATGGGCTAAGTTGGGACACCCCTGCAGGGTTATGATCTTTCGAAAGCCGTGCCCGCGGTTATGTGGCAGATTGGAATTTGTTAATGTTCGGTTGTAGAAAACTTGACAGAGGATCCGAAGTAAAACACACAACTGTGTGAGTAACCGTGACTGTCTCTTTTCACTTTGAGAAGAGAACACGATGGGGTTATGTTTGACTCGTATGTAGTTAGGATCTTTAGCGATCACCTCTTTGCGACCGTTTGCGTAGCTTCTCATCTTATTCTGGTACTCGTAAGTTAGCCACCATATATTGCTTAGCCGCTGCTGCAACCTCACCACCTTACCTCTTCCTACCCACAAAGCTTTGCTAGTCTTGTTACCCATGGTTATGGGATTGCTGAGTCCTCTGTGGCTCACAGTTACTTCACCACACCAGATGCAGGTTCAGCCGAGTTTGATGCAGGAGCTGCTTCAAGTTCTTCACTGGGAGCTCGATGAAGAGAGTGGTCGTTTGTTGTGACGTTTTCGACGATCAGTAGTGGTTTCTACTAGGATTCGATCCTGACCTGTGGCTTTATGTTGTTTGGTATCTTTCTTTTGATCTTGCCCTTAGATGGGTTGTGATGTTTTGGATGATGTATTGCTTATGTATTGTATTGTGTGAAGTGGCGAGTGTAAGCCAACTATTTCCTTTTGCATTTTTAATCCCTCTTTTACATGAGTTGTGCAAAGATACCAAACTTGAGATCATTCTAGGATGGGCTTATACCTTTAAGTCGTGCCTCGACACGTAGGAGGTATAGTCCCATCCTGGGCATTACATTTACCACAGACCTTCGGGTCCATAGCTAGTATCTAGATGGCTTCTTTTCTCTCTTTGGATCTCAATACCAAGTTCTCCTCGGTCTTCGAGGAGATCTATTCGATGTAATCTCTTTTTGCGGTGTGTTTGTCGAGATCCAATGAATTGTGGGTTTATGATCAAGATTATTTATGAGAAATATTTGGTTCTTTTCTGAACTCTTTATGGATGATTATAATATCCTTGCAAGTCTCTTCGAATTATTGGTTTGGTTTAGCCTACTAGATCTATAGTTCTTGCAATGGGAGAAGTGCTTGGCTTTGGGTTCAATCTGGCGGTGTCATTTCCAAGTGACAGGTGGGGCAGCAAGGCACGTATTGTATTGTTGCCATCGAGGATAAAAAGATGGGGTTTATATCACTATGTTTGAGTTTATCCCTCTACATCATTTCATCTTGCTTAAGGCGTTACTCTGTTCTTATGAACTTAATACACTAGATGCATGCTGGATAGTGGTCGATGTGTTGAGTAATAGTAGTAGATGCAGAATTTGTTTACCCGCTGTAGAATATCGCTATCATGAGAGAAGCCACTAGAGAAAACTATGGCCCCGGGTCTATTCTCAACATATCAATCTACAATCTACCTTACTTTTCCGCTTTTACTTTCTGTTCTTATATCCAAAAATATCAAACTATCATCTCTATCAGATCTCACTTTCGTAAGTGACTGTAAAGGGTTTGACAACCCCTTATCGCATTGGCTGCGAAGTTCTTATTTGTTTGTGCAGGTGCGAGGGACTTGCGCGTGGTCTCCTACTGGATTAATACCTTCGTTCTCAAAAACTGAGGGAAATACTTACGCTACTGTGCTGCATCACCCTTTCCTCTTCGAGGGAATACAACACAAGCTCGAGAAGTAGCAGGAGTCTATTCCTACATGAATAGATCTTGTCTACATCATGTCATCGTTCTTATTGCATTACTCTGTTTTTCCATGAACTTAATACACTAGATGCATGCTGGATAGCGGTCGATGTGTGGAGTAATAGTAGTAGATACAGGCAGGATTTGGTCTACTAATCTTGGACGTGATGCTATATACATGATCATTGTCTTGGATATCGTCATAATTATTTGTTTTTCTATCAATTGCCCAACAGTAATTTGTCTACCCTCCGCATGCTATTTTCTTGAGAGAAGCCACTAGTGAAATCTACGGCCCTCGGGTCTATTTTCCTGTCGTATACTTTCATATCTATATTGCCATTTGCCTTTTATGTTATTTGCTTCTTTTATTTTCATACCTATATTATCAAAAAACCAAAAATACCTTGTTGCCAAGCTGTGTTGTACCAATATTCTGCCACGGAAACCAGGAGCTCTAGTTGTGTGGACAAGAGTGAACAAAGCAACGAATAAAGGTTCCCGTGCACTACTCAATACGTTTAATTTGTCCATCAGTTGTTGCGTGGTAGCGGGTACTCATCCATAGTTTAGTTCACGTATGGAGTAATAGCTCACTCATAAAAATGGTGTCATGATCAAACACTAAGGATTATGGCATGCCGTGGTGTTTGTAAACTCGATCCACATAAGCTATCGCCTCCTGAGACGCTGATAAGGGACACGACAGTGGAATGAAATGATTGCGCTTGGACAATTTGTCGATAACAACTAAAATATAATTGTAGCATCCTAATCGTGGAAGCACTTCAACAAAGTCGAACGCCACCATCTGCCAATCTTGTGTGGGTACTGGTAGATGCTCTAGGAGGTCGGGGTAATGATTGCGGTCAGGTTTAGCTTGTTGACAGATCATGCAAGCCTGAACATAGGTAGTAATTAAAGCCTTCATAAATAGCCAAGCAGACACTAAATGCAATCTCTGATCTGTATTAGGACCACCTGAATACCCCCTATTTATAAATCATGTCCTTCTTTTAGTAAAGCAAACGAAAAATCTTCATTATGGCCAACCCAGGCATGCCCTCTTTGGTACAGTAATCCATCTCTCTGGGTAAAATGCACGTGAGACAGAGGTCGGGATCCTAGGTAATGCCCTCAAGTATCTTGGTGGTATGAGCGTCAGTGCAGTAAATTTTGGAGACATCTTCCAACCACGCTGGTTGATAAATGGAAAGAGCATTCAATGTGTCTGTTTCCACTCCTGGACAATGTAGATAAGGCCATAAGGCACTATTTGCTCCATTGTAGTGCCTTTGCGGTAACACAACCAATGCGTAGACCCGACATTTTAGTGAATTCCCTCTGCCGCCATGATGTGTGCAAACATTGGTCCTTAAGATGCACCAAGTTGCGATGATCAATATTGATCAAGAATTCACTGCTTGCAAATAAGGGCGCCAATGCTCTACAGAAAAAATAATAGCCATTAATTCTTTTTCATATGTCGACAATCCTTTGTCGCAAGGGCCCAAGGTTTTGCTAAGGTGTGCCATAGGTGACTATCTTGTTCCAAGACAACACCAATGCCCTGTTCTTAGCATCTGTTTCAAGAACAAAAAGGCCAAGCAAAATTTGAAAATGCAAGAACTAGAACATTGATCAACCTCTGCTTCAGTGCATCAAACGACAAATCGCGGTCTGTTGTCCACATGAAGGGTATGCCGATGAGTCCAAGGTCGAGCAATAATGCATAATGCTTGACAAACTTCCTATAATAACCCGATAATAAAAAGTTTTTCCTGGCTATGAATACCAAGTGTTAAATACCACACCTCGCTCTCAGATATATTGCTCGAACGGAGTAACAAAATGGCCATAATTAATTTGGTTACAGTTCGGTGCATATGCAAGTGCATCAAAGGAAGATATCACGAAGAGGGGGAGGGGGTGGCCACCGCCTTTCATTATTGTGATTGATATTCGATGCTCAGTACCTAATTTCTCGTTCCTTCTTATACTCGATCGACGTCACGCTCATCCCCGGTCAAGTATGAAGGGTTGCTTTTTATGCGGGCCATGTGGGTTCTTGGGCTTCTTACCATCAGTAGGAGAGATGCTAACAAATATCTACCCAAGCCCCGCGCGAGCGCGAGGCCTCCTGGTCGCTCGCGCGCTTCAGCAGACACGAGTCTGATCCCCCGCGTGAGGCAACCCCTCCCTATTGCAGCGCTAAGAAGGAGCTCCCGATGCAGCATTGCTAGACAATTACTCCCTGGTATTGGTCGAGGAGATTATGGCTGGGCACGGCCGCCGCCTGCGGCGGTGCCCGCGCCGGCCATTTTTTCTCATATGTTGCCTCTTCGTCATGATGACTACTACCACGTCATTGTTGCGTTTAGACCTCGATGAGTTGACATCAACATGTCGAGAACATCGTTGAACTCCTACACTCTAATATCATCCTCGCATAAATCTTATATAAGTAGGAGTAGTGTTGTTACTTGACTAGTGATGCCCCGACCCTTGGTAAAATATGTGCCTCATGTCCATCTGGTAATGGTAATACGAGGTTGTGTCCGGAACGAAAGAAACATATCTACGACTTCCGTATTTTTGTTAGGTACTTTACGAAACACCCTCAACAGTCGAGGCTGACCGTGAGGACCTCATGTCGTCATCGGGTCAGGCAACCACATACTTATCGTCCTTGGTTTTAAAGACAATTGTGATGAGCAACCTTGATATGCGTGAGGCTCGAACAACAATCATAACGTCAATGTGAGGGCAGAGGTGAAGCGTGGGCGGGAGGGGGGTGTCCATCTGTAAGACACATATCTAAATCATGTTCTCAAAATCTTTTTTTTTTGAAACTTATGTTTTCAAAATCTTTTAAATGGCTTTTGTAAGTGTAAAATCTTGTGAAGGGCCTTTTGGTCTTTTGCGACGTCACTTTGAACTTTTGGAGTTGGGGTTGCGTCTGAGATTTGAGATGCTATTCCTCCGTGGTGGAGTCTTTCCATTTCATTCAAAAAATCTCTCCATCTCCACCGTTTCCACGTACCCCGTCGCTTCGCCACTCTTCTTCCCCTCTCCCCCTCTCTCTCGCCCACTCTCTTCTCCTCCGTTTCCCTCCCCAAATTCGTCCGTTCGCAGCCCCGGCCCCTGCCGCTCTCCTCCTCCCCGCAGCCCTCCCGCGCCGACGGCGGCGGGGCACCGCAGGCCAGCCCCACGGCGCTGCACCGGCGCGGATCGGTTACCCCCTTCGTCGGTAAGGAACCAAACAACCCTAGCTCGATTGCGTGCGAGTTGGTTTTTCTTCCTCGGGCATCTTCCGTTGCCGCTGCAGCGAGCAACCAAGATCTAAACCGGTTAGTCGGCCGATTTGTTTGCTCCATGGATGGCGCCCTCTAATCCTCAGTTCGACGGCTCGATTTAGGTCGTTTCCCCTCTTCATTCTGTCTGAGTTGACCCGTGGTAGTCCGGGCGCGGACTTGCGGTGCGGGCAGAGCTTATTTCCCAAAGTTTAGGGTTTTCTCTTCTTCCTTGGTGATGTAATTCCTTGAACCTGGGGAATTAGGGTTATATTGTATGGAACCGCTAGGAAGTTGCGAGATTGCCTAGTTTCGGTTAGTTGTTTTTGTTCCTTTTACTGTGCCAACTGAATAATACAATTCGAGATTTGCTTCGAATGTTGTGTAGGATTCCACAATTTACTCCTTGTCTTCACATTTTACTACTTGGCTTTATATTTTAGTCCGTGATGGTAAATGGCAGTACTAGTTAAATAACAGTATAAATTCTTTCATTTCTTCGAGATCTGCAGCCTATCCTGTACTTATGTGTGATAATGTATTCATTTCCTGCTTATGATTGGCTCTTCACTGCCCAACTTTAATTGCTTGATTTGCGAAGGAAAAAAATGTATCGGAAGGCTGTTATCTGTTGCAGTTCATCTTATGCATGTAGTATATACCACCTTTTGTTTTAGGCTGACTATATAGACATTTAGCTGCAGATAGATTATACATCCAGTGTGCTGCACAGATAAATTATCAAGAAAAATAAATATGGAAGGCTGGCTATAAGATCAATTCCTTGGCTGTATCCTTCATGTTATTCCGCACAGATTTATTGCCAAATTTCTTTATGTTATAGTAGCATTCATTTTCTGGTGCCTTATTCCATTTGCATCATTATTTCCAGTTTGTAATATAGCTATGTTCTATTGTAGGTTAAGGCACAACAATGGCTTCAACTGCTGCAGTACCGGCCGCAAATACAAATGGGAACCATGCACTAAGTGTGGATTCACATTCCAGCCAAGATGTTAGGCGGCGAACAGTTGTTGTTGCAAAGAAAAAACCTACACCTGAGCTTCTTACTGAAGGTGGAGTTAATGGGGTCTCAGATGATAAGGTTTCTAGCAAGAAGGATATTGGTCATACAAGCCGTGGAGAGTCAGTTATCGACAAACCAAAATATTCATCTGAGGCAAGAAAAGATGCATTTCCTCCGGCACCATCTGCTGAACATCGAAAGAAAAGTATCACTAAACATGAAAAAACCAAGTGGGAAACTGCACTAAGTGTGCTGATGAAGCTTTGCCTTCTTTTTACGGCTTTTGCTTGGATGGGGCAGGTGTTATGGGGATGGCAAAATGGGGATGTATCATTTACAGCACTTGATATGGAGAGCAGATTATCCAAGGTAGAGGTGTTCAAGAAGACGACCAGGATGCTCCAGGTGCAACTGGACGTTTTAGATAAGAAGCTAGGAGATGAGATCAGCAAAGCAAAAAGGGACATCACAAAGCAATTTGATGACAAGGGCAAGAAGTTAGAGACAAAGGTGAAGACATTGGAAGGCAAGGCTGAAATATTGGACAAGTCACTTGCTGAACTGAGAGACATGGGTTTTGTCTCCAAGAAAGAATTTGATGAGATTCTGACTCAGTTGAAGAGAAAGAAGGGTTTGGATGGCACTGGGAGTGATATCACCTTAGACGATGTAAGAATATTTGCCAAAGAGATAGTGGAGATGGAGATAGCAAGGCATGCAGCAGATGGCCTTGGAATGGTGGATTATGCATTAGGGTCTGGTGGTGGCAAAGTGGTTAAGCATTCGGGAGCTTTCAAGAAAGCTAAGAGCATTCTTCCTCGTCGTAGTGAAAGTCACAAAATGCTGGAGCCAAGTTTTGGGCAACCAGGGGAATGTTTTGCACTGGAAGGAAGTGCTGGATTTGTGGAAATCAAGCTCAGGACAGGAATTATTCCTGAGGCAGTCACTCTAGAGCATGTCGACAAGGTATGGCTATTCATCATATTACCATAATTCAATATTACTTCATTTATTTATTTGGCATCTCTCTGTCCAACCCATACTGTAGCTCATTATTTTCCGTGCTACATGCCCTTAACCTTTTGATGACATTTCTGATTTGAGATAGCTGACAGCATATGTCATGTGGGTGCGTGCTCTGGTTGATCAGCTTCACTTTTGATGCCATTACTATCTATTAGAAACTTCCAGAAAACATCAAACAGCATGACATGCAGCTCTATCTGTTAATAGTATTGGACTTCATGTGTTCTTTCCCTCAATTAGGCTTTATTGAGCCACACGATAGAAAGAAATCATTGTGAAAGCAAAGCATGTTCTTCATTTTGCTGTGTTCCAGTTGAAATAACTGGTTCTTCCATTTTGTTTGTTTGCGATATGATCTTGTCATTGAACAATCATGCCCTGCCTGTCCTTGACTTCCCATGAACCACTTTTCTGCTTCATTCATTCCAGTGTACTATCTTACGCGGATCACGCCTTGCCTGTGCAGAGTGTGGCCTACGACCGGTCCAGCGCTCCCAAGGATTTCCAGGTCAGCGGGTGGTACCAAGGAGCAGACAACGATTCAGACCAGCAACCACGCACGCCGACAAGCCTAGGAGAGTTCACTTACGACCTTGAGAAGAGCAACGCCCAGACCTTCCAGCTAGACAGAACCACCGCCGACGCGTCGGTCGTCAACATGGTCCGGCTCGACTTCTCCTCGAACCACGGGCAGCCTGAGCTGACGTGCATCTACCGCTTCAGGGTGCACGGCAGCGAGCCAGGCTCTCTCGGCGCTGCGGCGTCGTGAGGCCTGATCTAGCTAGTACCTGTGTGCCTGGGGGACCATATGGTCTTTCCTGTCTAGCTTTGATTGAAGACTTGAAGCCCCTGTGAGACAGTAGGTTCAAGTTGATCCTAATCTGTAGCATAATGGTGCCACTATGGACAGACGCTGACTTACTGTTCTTGTTCCTAGCTAGGGGTGCTAATTATTTGTATCTGGCAACCACGATTGCTCTCTGTACTCTACCGTGGCACTATTTGTAATGTAAAATTATTAATTAGGGTGTGAACTGGTGTGGTGTTTGGAGTTTTTATTTGCTGTGAGCTTGCCCTATAGGAGTATTTGGTTTATCTCAACTACTATGTACATGACCTGCACCGGTTATCAAGATTAAAACTGCCCTAGTAGCATCTCCTTGGCCATATTTTTCGTTTCTGCAAGGGGAGTTTCTTTTTAACATTTCTGCGAGGGGAGTTTACAAATACTTCGGTTTTTACACTCTTATATTATTTATATTATGGAGTTTATATTGGGTAATCCGCATCTGAGCACGGGCTCATCTGCACCCGCTCAGAAAAAATTCAAAAAAAAATACTAAAAAGATTCAAAAAATTCCAAAAAACAATTATGTGGTAGATCATTTGATGCGTGAGGTCCGCTCCAAATTTCAACTCATTTGGACATCTGAGCAATTTTGGGCAAAAAAGACAAATCGGGTCAAAAACAGTTCGTGAACAGTACACTGTTTTACAAACCCCGATTTTGTCTTTTTTGCCCAGGATTGCTCAGATGTTCAAATGAGTTGAAATTTGGAGCGAACCTCACGCATCAAATTATCTACCACATAATTTTTTTTGGAATTTTTTGAAACTTTTTAGTATTTTTTTTTTATTTTTTTCATGAACGCAGGTGCAGATTAGCCGCACTCGTTTATATTTCTCTCTTTTGTTATCTCTATGTACTCTATATATCGCTATGCAAGGACGTTGATTCTCAAATCTGTTTGCAGTTGGACACGATCTGCAACTGTAAGCCTGCAACTCTTAACATTGCAAGCCTGATGTGTGTTAGTGCAGATCTTTCAGGTTGTGCATGAAGAATCAGCACGGTGACTGCTACCATTTCAGTTTTTGTTCTTATTCTTGAGTTGTGCTACCTCTGTTCAATAATTTTGTCATGGTTTTAACCACACTAAAACCACGACAAGAATTATGGAAGAGGGATCTCTTCTGGCAGAGAAGCCGAGGAAGAAGAGCGGGAGCCGGACAAAATCCCCTTGTTTGAAACAATATGAAACATCTTCCACATACAAACACCAAGAAATCAGAAACCTACAACTGACGGCTAAACAGTCACATTTGAACGGCAACCAGTACAAACTCCAACCGCAAAGTTCGATAGATAGTCCGCTCGGATAAATAACAAAACTGAATGGGACTTAAGAAAGAGACTTAAGCATAGGAGGCCACAAAACAATACATTTCTGTCTCAGGATGTATACACTGGTCCCTGACATTCTTTCCTAACCGTTATCCACGGATAGATATTCTTGATGGTTTCTCCTTGCTTTGTGTCATCCTAATTGTAGTTATTCGGTTTTCTGGAGATTAAACATATTGATGCATCCAGCAACCTCCTTACCAAAACAAGTTTCAGCCTGCATTGGTTCAAGGAGACTAGAGCAGTTTGACCATGTGTTACTGAAGATTTCTCCTCGGCCCAAACCGGAGTTGCAGGTTGTCCAAAACACGGGCAACATTCACAAGCCGTGGATCGTCCGAAGGAATTTCTCGTTCCTGCGTCAGGAATACAAGAGACCATGAAACAGAGTTAGAATCCACGTACGGTCAATTTTGTTCTGGTTTGTTCAGCCAAGCACAGTGATACATCGAAGTAAGCCTTGCTGCTTGTATTGTGTGGCATGTGTGGTAAGTTATCAAAATTTGGTAAATCTCAACCGGTTTCAGCATTGTAAACTAATGCTATAATTGAACTCAATCCAGAATTACAGAGAAAACACGGAGGGCTCCAAGGTGAGAAAAATATACCAGATGACATGACTGACTCTAATATTGAAGCTTACCTTCAATCCCTTGTAGTATGCTTCAACAGCAGGAAGTGCTGGAATTATATTGCGGGTTTGCAGCATGTCCCAGATATAGTTTGCAGTTGTATATCCACCAGTCTGAACAAATCCACAGAATTTCAACAGTCATTAGTGCAACTCAATTTTTTTTTCAGGAAGCTGACGTTAGTGGTCAAACAATGTACACTTTTCATATAAATACATTAGCACTTCTGTGAATTCAGTACCGAAAGGCGACAGTTGTGCTGCTTACCTTTTCACCAGAAGCTGCTAGTAGAAGATCCGTTCCCATCTTGGGATTCAAGAAGAATTTTCTTTCAGTCATTTTCTCCTGAAAAATATTGTAAACTGTAAGATTTTGAACTCCCGAGTTAGTCAAACTGTGACACAAAACCAGAAGGAATGAATTACCAAGGTTGCTTGAGCAACTTCCATTCCTCTTTGAGTATACCCTATCATAGCTCCCTCGGCAAGTGTCTGCATGCCATCAATGCATATAATATAAAAGGCGCATTTGAGAAATTGAGAACACAATGTGTAGATAAGAGAAAGATACATAGATTCCTAGTTATAAAAAATTATTGTTACAGGAATTATATGTAGGACCTTAATTAGCCACACTGTAGTAAAGTTATCTATATTATTTACATTATCCCAAGATGCTCAGTTTTTGGTATGTGGCTAATTTTTGGTCAGCATATAGGATTTGTACGGTACCAAATTCAAACTTCAAATTTGATTTCCATCTTTTCCTGTTTCTTAAATATAGCGAAATTTAACTGTTATTTGTGAAATCAAAGAGCTACCATTGCAACTTGGATCCACTAATGAAAAATGGTCTCTAATCAAATGGTAGCAGCTAGCTTAAAGTTAATAAGCAGCAGTACGATAGCGTTTTAGAGCCTGTGACTATAAAGGAAACAATAAATCTGTAGTGGCTAAAATGGAAAGTTTTACAAGGATTCTGAAAGTTCACAACTAAACTTCTGAGATCAAAATAGTCCAAGGCACAAGGTCTGATGTGTTCCGCAAAAGATGCCCATTAGGCCTTGTACAACGCTAGGTGCTTAGAAAAATAAACCGCGCTTTTCTGAAGCACCGGTGCCTATTTCTACAGGAGACACCTAATTAAGCGTCTACCCTGTACAAATAAGCACCGGTGCTTAAGAAAAGCCTGGTTTATTTCTCTAAGCACCTCCCTTAAGCACCTTGCATTGTACAAGGCCTTACTAGGATTTGAAGATTCATAATGGAATTCAAACCTATGTTGCTATCAACCACAGATATTTAAATTTGATGTTATAACTTTAACATCTTAACAAGCTACTCACCACAAACAGCTCTGCGGGTGTAGGTTTCGAGCTTGAGAACTCTTCAAACATCTTAACAGCGGAATCAATATCTCCACATCGAAGATAACACCTTTTCAGTTAAAGGACAAGAAATTAACAGATAGATCCAGAAGTTGATACAAATCATTATTACCGTAGAAAAGGACAAACATGATAGGTTGCCAAATGACAATTGCAGGTATCCCAAAAATAGACACTGCATTTCCAAATACTATGTACATTTACCTAAACATCGATACATAATGCGATTTCATTGATTTGCAATGTCGACTTTATAAGATCGTTAATTCAACGTGCACAAGAGACTTTTCAGTATGCATAATGCGCAGGCTTAAAGTTTTAGACAGCGAAGCTATGGGGCTGTTTGGTTGCTACCCTGAGAGAGATTTGCCTGGCCAGAAGCAAGCCGGACAAGCATCCACATCTTGTTTGTTGGTGCCTGAGCGCTATCTAGAGCAGCCTGACCTGAGCTCCTCCGGCGAGTAGTTAGCCGGAGTCAGGCCAGCAAAATCGGAGGCCTCACTCAGGCAAATGCAATCAGTGCGTGCATGCTATTATTTTAATATTTCTCAGGCTCCCATGGATGTCCTTTAAGCTGTATGCTATTATTTTAGTAATGCTCAGGCTCACGAAATGTTCAGGGGACAAACCAAACAGCCTCTCTCCAAGCTGCTATCAGGCACCGATTTTCTTCAGGCAAGGTGCTCAGGTCACAAACCAAACATCCCCCATATCAGCGAATCTCGACAAAGATCCTTAATAGTCTACCTTGATCTTGATGAGTTCTCGACATACTTAGAAACTAAACATATCAGGAGCAATTAACCATTATAGTTCCTCATAACCATGCAATGTATCATTAGACCAATACTGTTCAGCATGCAGAGTTGCAGATTACCTTACAGCTTGCATCACAATGAAGGCATCATAATTAAAATTCTCTTTAGTGAACATGTCAAGAAGTGCTTCGAGTGTCTGCAAAATTGTAAAGCGGATTAAATTTCATAGTAGGTAAAGCTCAACTTCATGACATGAGCTAACTACGAAATGTAAGATAACTAAATTATGGCCATGTCAATTTGTCAAGTATCAATGCTGCTGAGCAGTAACTAGACACTGCTTACTAAAAACACAGTGAAAATGCAACATGGCACACCTCTTTGCTCCCCAAGTCTGCACAAGCATGGATAGCAACATGATAGATTGTGAACTGCTTAAATATAAATCCTCGTCTGTGTGCAAATTCTGCTGTTGGCAAGTTGTATAGCTCTTCCTCTGACACATTCATCATTATATTCTCAGCACTATCGTTTGCAGCCCTTTCAACATACTGCCAACCTTTTGACTGCTGGACGAACTCAAGAATCTGGTAAAAACAAAGTAGAGAGAAGGATGAGTACAGTTGTGTTAAATGTACCACCACAACAAACTTTCTTGAGTGCATAACATACTTTTGCCGGCGTATCCTCACTGGCTGGTGTCTTGTTCTTGAATGCGGTTATTAGTCCAGCATAACAAAACTTGTTTAATCCAAGTCCAGCGGCGGTCATATCACGAACTATAGCATAACTGGTAAAACAATCACATTAGAGTTTCTCCCAGCATAGACAATAGCACGGATATACTGAAAATGAAAAGAGTCACTGTTGGGGACAATTATACTCCCTCCGTCCGGAATTAGTTGACGCTCAAACAGATGTACCTAGACGTATTTCAGTGCTAGATATATACGTTTGAGCGTTCATTAAGTCTAGATACATCCGTTTGAGCGTTCATTAATTCCGTATGGTGGAAGTATGTTGAAAAACATGCTTAGCTACCTAATATAATTCTAGAGCAAAACTTGCCACAAGATGAAGAGACAACCTATGCACTAGTGGAATTGATGTGTGATAATGTATCCCCACACATTATGCAAGAAAAACTGGCACTCCTACTCTGCAACCTCCAGAGGCTTACATGTAGTCTAGTGCTCAAATTTGTGGACCTAGTAGTAACCAATCCTATATTTTTACTTGACTAAGTGGAGCTTTACTAACGAAAATATCAAAATATGAAAGCAAGGGAACAACTATTGTACAATCTGTAGGCCTTGGCTTATTTGCTCCAAGTGCCCAGTTCATAAGTCACAACATCATGGTAAAGATAGTCAACCACAGTGTATATCTTGGAATGCATAATTTCGTATTTCAGTCTTAAATGTTGCATGCTTCTACAATCTGAAAACACAGAAGTTGATGCGAAGGAATCCTTACACTTGATCAGTACGCCCAGTTGCTGCAAGTGCATTCAAAAGACAAATGTAGGTTTCCCCTTTCAACTTAACGCCATGTGCTTTCATTTCCTCCAAAAGCTTCATTACAGGTTACCAAAGTTAGAGCATTAGTGAGCACGAGTGACAGAGGAGAAGCATCGGCAGCAGCTCAGAAATAGGTAGGGAGATAACCAACCAAGATTGCTGCATCCGAGTTCTTGCATTTCCCGCAAGTGGAAATCAGAAAATTGTAAAGGTTAACCTACAACGAGTTGAGCCATCAGCCTAATTCGTCCGACAAAAATAAAAAGGGAATCGGCATAGGAGATGAACGCATTTAAAGAAGAGAGTGATCTAACATCAGGCTGCAAGCCCATTTCTCTCATCTGATCACGGAAGTAGAAAGCATCTTGCAGCCGGCTGCCTTTCATGGTGCCAACTATGAGATTGTGGAATGTGTCCCGCACAGGCTGCACCCCGTCGAGTAGCATGTCATCGTAGGCATCACGAAGCAGGTAGGGCCTGAAGACAACACGGAAGCATTTAATTCAGAACCGGAAAGAAACAATTAGGTTGGCACAGGCATGCTCTTAACCACACCAGATCATCGACGCAACAATAACAGCTTAACCAAACTATCCTAATGGGAAATGTCACTGCTCGGAACTACGTCGAACAGGTGGTGTGCAGGAACCGAAACAAGGGCTGGACGTGCCTGCGCTGCTGGACGAGTGACCCGATGACGGTGTTGTACTCGGAGACATTGTTGGCGTAGTTGCGGCGCATGTACTCCTCCGTCGACGTCGCCATGCCGCGCCGCCCCGCCCCCGCGGCCGCCGCCACCGCCGCCGCCTGAGCCGTAGCATGCCGCAGTTGCCCTGCACGCCAGATCCAGATGTTAGTGCCGCGGAATTTTCGGGCGAGCGAGACGGGATCTTGTGAGAGAGGGGAGGAGACCTTGGAGCAGGAGGGAGTTCTTGAGGAGGCCCATGGCGGATGGTGGGGGAGAGAGAGGTGGTGGCGCTGCGTCGACTGAGAGGAAGAGAAGAGAGAAAGGGGGGAGGGTTTAAGAGTTACTGAGATGGCCCAGATCGATGTGGACCGAGGCCCATGGGTTTTCATTCTATGGCCAGGTTTACGTTTCGTCTCATGGGCCGTATGTGCTTTTATCCTATGCTAAAAACAAGTGTTTTTTTTTATCCCCCAAAATGTTTAAAACAACCCGAAACAGAATTAAATTTCAAATGGAGTACTCTATAAAGAATCTAGCTTTTTTTAAACTTGTGGCACACTTTATTCATAATTGTTACATCACTAACAAGTTCGTTTAGTGTGCAGTAAATTTCATGTCAAATATAGTGCTAATCACATAATAACACGCAAATAATATCTTATTTAATATTCACATGTACTTAATATACTTCCAAATTAACGTGCATTGCACGCACACATTGACTAGTCACGTAAAATTACGTTAACTTTGTTCCTAGATGTAACATTACTCATATTACCATCAACAAAACTCCCTTTACCTCGGAAAAAAAGTTTGATTGAGTGCACATTCGACAATAACAAAAAGAGTCTGTCTATATCACATCTAGATGTGAGATATTATCTCACATCTAACTCTTTCACCCCTTGATTTTTTTAAGTCTTCCATGGATTTGTTTTGTCCATAAGCCTGTTTGGCAAACTAAAGGAGAATAAGAGTTTAACTCTAATTCTCTTTCCCCATCTCAATTACTAGCCCCCCAGGTAATAGATACTCCCACTTTTTTGTATACAAGATCACAAACTCAAATTACGGATACCAAAATAAAATTTGATGCATACTTTATAAGTCAACTTTTCTTTTCATTTACTCGGATCATTAATACACAACAAGTATGCAAGGAAACTGAGTGGAGGAAGTAACTAGTGTTATTATAACGGCATGCATGCAAGTATAAATATGTTGGTAGTACGAGAAAATATCATTAATTTTTTCACTGTTGATGGCCTTGTATGAATGCAAAACGTATATTTCATGGTGCCTTGTATATAAAAATGGTAGGAGTATGTGAGACTTCTACACTGAATCCCCCTTCCACTTGCTTGTTGAATTCCCATTCCACCTAAACAAACAAAGAAATAAAACTCTATATACCTCAAACTCCCATTTCCTCTCTTCAATTCCACCGAAACAAATACGTTGTACAGTGGCGTGCTACTAAATGTGAAATAATATATCTCACATCTAGATGTGAAATAATATCTCACATCTAGATATGAAATAGCAAATCACAAAAGAAAGATCAGTGGCGTGCATGGGCTGTTCGGGCAACTGAATTTGCGCGCAGGATTCAGATCCAACTATACTACACTTACGGACAGGTTTGTATAGATTTCAAGCTACAGGTTGATGGGGCAAGATACGATTGGTGATTAAGGGAAGGGAGGAGGCCCACTTGAAAATCAGCGGGGGAGCAGGGAGCTGATTAGTGAAGAAGGGGTCCGTAAGTCATTTCTGTAGAAGGAGTCCGTAAGTGTAGCATTTTTGATTCAGGTCAGTCCACGGCGGCGTAGAGATGCGCCGGTAGCCTGGGCTCCGGGACGGCGGTGAGTGGCACCTTCTTGCGCGTCGACAGCCCGAAGAGCTCTTCCATGCTCACATCCTCCGGCGAGACCCCGTCCGGCAGCCGCCACGCGAACCCGTGCAGCAGGTTCGCCAAGCCGGTGCCTATCATCTTCAGCGCCAGCCCGTACGCCGGGCACATCCGCCTCCCGGCACCGAACGGCAGGAGCTCGAAGTGCTGCCCACGAACGTCGACGGCGCTCCCGACGAACCGCCCTGGCCGGAACTCGTCGGGACGGTCGGGCCACGACGCCGGGTCTCGCGCGATTGCCCATACGTTCACCAGCACGCGTGCGCCGGCGGGGACGTCGTAGCCGGCGACCAGCGTGTCCTCCCGGGCCATGTGCGGGACGAGGAGCGGGCCCACCGGGTGCAGCCGCAGCGTCTCCTTGACCAGGGCGTCGACGTAGGGGAGGTGGGCGAGGTCGCGCTCCTCGACCCACCGGCCGCGGCCCACCACGCGGTCAAGCTCGTCGGTGGCGGCGGCTGCGGCGTCCGGCCGGCGCGGGAGCTCCGACATGGCCCACTCCATGACCACCGCAGAGCTCTCCGTGCCACCGACTATGATGTCCTGGACAAAGGCCTTGATGCCGTCGCGCGTGAGCCTGGCTTCAGGTGATGACGACCTCCCATCCGCCTCGCCCTCCTCCTCGTCGAGCTGCTGCAGCAGCACGTCCACCAAGTCCCACGCCGCAGGGGAGCTGGCCGTCGCTGCCTTGTGCTGCTCCTGGCCGTGGTCGTCGAGAATGCTCTCGAGGAACCGGTCGTAGACCTTGCTGAGACGCTTCATCCTCCGGACGCCGCCCTGCAGGTCGAGCCACCCGAGCCATGGCACCCACTCGCCGACGTTGCTCACGGCGCCGGCCACGGCGAACACCTCCTCACGCGCGCGCCTGAACTCCTCGCCCTCGGCGCTGCCATAGCAGCCCGACCACTTATCCCCCACGGACATGCGCAGGACGTTCCGCAGCGTGGCGTCCACCAGGTGCTCCCTGACGGCGACGGCACGGCCCCGGCGCCGGAACAGGCCACACACGAGCGCCCGGACCTCCTGTCTACGAATATACTCGTACGAGTCGACGCGGCGCCCCGAGAAAAGCTGGGTGGAGCAGAGCCTGCGCGCCATGCGCCAGTACGCACCATAGGGGGTGTGCAGGACGCCGCGGTACCCGTACGCGACGTGCTCGCCGGCGGTGGTTGGGGGGCGGTCGGCGAAGGCGAGGTCGTGGGTCTTGAGGACGAGCCGGGCGGCGTCGGCGGAGGAGGCGACGACGGCGTGGTAGGAGCCAAGGCGGAGGTGCATGAGCGGGCCGTGCCGCGCGGCGAGCGCGGCCAGCGCGCGGTGCGGCGGGAGCGCGCCCGCGAGGGCGCCGAGGCTCCCGAGCACCGGCCACCCACGCGGGCCCGGTGGGAGGTTCAGGGCTTTACGCCGGCCGCGCCAGTACAAGACGGAGCTGAGGACGAGGATGAGGCTGGTGACCAAGGCCATGGCCATGGGCAATGTCGGTGTTTGCTCCATGCTAACTAGGTTTAACGTTTTAGCCTTGGAACTTAAGTACTTGGGTGGGTGCGCGCGCATATGGCTAGGCATTTAGATCCAACATTTTGGGTGTAGTTTGTAAAGAGAAATTGATTTTTCTACTAGTTTGTGATTGGTTGCAACAGATTTCTCAATCCAAAAAGCATGAAAAATTTGTGTTTGGCCATGCATACGGGGAGACAAGTCTCGATTGCTCGGCACAAGCATGGAAATATGCAGATCCCGAGCGTGTATGGTCCTGAGGAGACATGTCCTTTTCGGGACGCAGGCAGGCTGCCAGAAATAGAAAGAAAGAATATCCGAGTGCGCTTGGACACAGCTTGCGCGAATGGTCAATGGTGAATTGGCGAGATATTTTCCCGAGTGCGGAGATTGTGCATCTTGCGTCCTCTTGTTCTGATCACATCACAGTTCCAATTAACTTGCATGGGCTTTAAAAATAAGCTGACGTTTACATGGTGAAAAAATGTTTTTCAAAAATCTGGGTACACCACGAGTAATGCTACACATACATAAGTTTACATGTGTTTTACAAACAGGTAGGTTGTGATTAGTTAGAGTGGAGGAGAAGGGGCCCATCCCCATGAAAATCAAGAGAGAGTGGTTAGTTAGAAAGAAAAAAAATCCTAATCAGCGTGTAAGTACGTGTAACTCTTTATATGTTTAGCATTATTGGTACATCACTGGGGAGGGGGGAGGGGCGTCTTGACATAGCCCCTTCATGAACCGCCATGGAGCCTGACATGCCAGGGAACCTTTGCATTTGGGGGCCTAACAACTTCCTAGTATAGTAGAAGCACCTCTTAACTTTGAATTTTTTTCCATTACCACAATCTATATGCACCAGTAGACACTATGTATACCGCTTACTTTTTGTGGACAATATGTAGAACTTGTATACATTATACATGTTCACATTCAAGCACCATTTTTCTATGGTTTGTCACTTGATACATTGTATACACCATGTGAGCTCAGCTATCATCATGTGAAAGAACATTGTTCACTAAAAAAAAGACATATCCATGACAATTTGGCCCGAATGATTTTTTTTCTGTCATGCTTATGACACTTCTATGATGATAACTGTGACAAAACCCGGTATCATCATAGATGTGGTTGGCTCCTACTTCTATAACAAAAAATCATGACAGAAAATGGGCTTTTCGTTCTGAGCGGGCCGAAGACCCACCTGCATGACATTATTTGGGCCGTCCATGACGGAAAAAATCGTGGTAGAAGCGAGGGCGAGGAAAATTTCGGGGAGTTCCCTGTTACGGTGGGTGGTCGGGACGGAGCGATGCATGAAGGTTTGCGCGTTTCTCTCATACACGTCGCGTGTATGTGCGATGCGTTGGTCTCTAACTGAACAGGAGGGAGGCGTTCGCTTACTGAACCCGAGCGATTGCACTAGCTACGTTACTGAACCCGAGCAAATTAATCCCGTGGCTATTCACTGAATCCAAGCGATTCCTTCGCTACTGCTGCTAACTAAACCCGAGCGATCGATCGATCGCTGCTGCTGCTGCCGCCTAAAGCCGATCGAACCTACTGCTTCTTGATGAACAATGAACGTGAGGGTTGGTTGAACGAGTCGAGACGTGGTTGGGGTTGGATGAACAGTTCCCCGTGGGGGTTGGATGAACAGGATCCCATGGTAGTAGGCGGTTGTCGCTGGATAAACAGGACCCCGAGAGGAGGTCGCCACAACCGAGCTGGTTGGGGTGGATGAACAAGACCCCGTGGAGGGTTGGTTGAACAGTAGCAGACGGAGGGCTGGATGAACAGTAGCTGGTGGAGACAGGAGAGGAAGACGCAATGGATGAACAATGCTGGTGGAGGCTGGAGGAAGTCGACAGTGGGTGAACAGTAGCCTGTGGAGTCCCGTCTTGCGGTACGCCACACCCCTCCCGATGAACAGGACCCCCGTTTCAACCGTAGCCGGTCAAAGAGAAGTCTGTTTCCTCCGTTTTGCGGTACGCCAGACCCCTCCCGATGAACAGGATCCCGTTTCGACCGTAGGCGGTCGAGCAGAAGGCCATTTCCTCCGTTTTGTAGTACGCCAAACCCTTCCCGATGAACATGACCCTGTTTCAACCGTACGCGCTCGAGCAAAAGGCCGTTTCCCTCCGTTTTGCGGTACGCCACACCCTGTTTCGGCTGTTCTGTTCAAGCAGGTTGACTCCCAATGAACACAATGCGTTACGTTGCCTCCCGATGAACACGACGTCTTGACATAGCCCCTTGATGAACCGCCATGGAGCCTGACATGTCTCGTGTCTTTGTTCCCATCGTTTTGAGACACTTAGCTTAGGATCACTAACTTAAGATGTGCCAAAATCAACTTTGACACTAGAGGCGCAAGGAGGTTTTATATGTTTGTGTGTGTAAGTACTGGTTATTGATTGTAGTCGCTTAGCTCACATTGGTTTGGTAAACCTCGAGGCCAGGGAACCCTTGCATTTGGGGGCCCAACAACTTCCTATATAGTAGAAGCACCTCTTAACTTAGGAATTTTTTCCATTACCACAATCTATATGCACCAGTAGCACTATGTATATCGCTTACTTTTTGTGGACAATGAACTTGTATACATTATACATGTTCACATTTAAGCATCATTTTTCTATGGTTCGTCACTTGATACATTGTATACACCATGTGAGCTCAGCTATCATCATGTGAAAGAACACCGTTCACTACAAAAAAAATACATATCCGTGACATTTTGGCCCGAATGATTTTTTTCTGTCATGCTTATGACACTTCTATCACAATAATTGTGACAAAACCCGGTATCATCATATATGTGGCGGGCTCCTACGTCAATAACAAAAAATCACAACATCAAATGGGCTTTTCGTCCTGGGCGGGCCGAAGACCCCACCTGCATGACATTCTTTGGGCCGTCCATGACGGAAAAAATCGTGGTAGAAGCGAGGGCAAGGAAAATTTCGGGGAGTTTCCGGTTACGGAGGGTGGTCGGGACGGAGCGATGCATGGATGTTTGCGCGTTTCTCTCGTACACGTCGCGTGTATGTGCGAGGTGTTGGACTCTAACTGAACACGAGCGAGGCGTTCTCTTACTGAACCCGAGCGATTGCACTAGCTAAGTTACTGAACCCGAGCAAATGGATCCCATGGCTGTTAACTAAACCCGAGCAATTCCTTCGCTACTGCTGCCAACTGAACACGAGCGATTGATCGATCGCTGCTGCTGCTGCCTAAAGCCGATCGAACCTACGCTTCTTGATGAACAGTGAACGTGAGGGTTGGTTGAAAGAGTCGAGACATGGTTGGGGTTGGATGAACAGTTCCCGGTGGGGGTTGGATGAACAGTTCTCGGTGGGGGTTGGATGAACAGGACCCCATGGTAGTAGGCGGTTGCCGCTGGATGAACAGGACCCCGAGAGGAGGTTGATAACCCATAAGTGTAGGGGATCGCAACAGTTTTCGAGGGTAAAGTATTCAACCCAAATTTGTTGATTCGACACAAGGGGAGCCAAAGAATATTCTTAAGTATTAGCAGCTGAGTTGTCAATTCAACCACACCTGGAAACTTAGTATCTGCAGCAAGATAGTTTAGTAGCAAAGTAATATGATAGTGGCGGTAGCAGCAATAAAACTAACGATAGTGTTTTTGTAGTTTTTGTAATAGTAGTAACGGAAAAGTAAATAAGCAGCAAGCAATATAGGTAAAGCTCATAGGCATTGGATCGGTGATGGCAAATTATGTCGGATGCAATTCATCATGTAGAAGTTATAACCTAGGGTGACACAGAACTAGCTCCAGATCATCAATGCAATATAGGCATGTATTCCGAATATAGTCATACATGCTTATGGAAAAGAACTTGCATGCCATATTTTGTCCTACCCTCCCGTGGCAGCGGGGTCCTATTGGAAACTAAGGGATATTAAGGCCTCCATTTAATAGAGTACCGGACCAAAGCATTAACACATAGTGAATACATGAACTTCTCAAACTATGGTCATCACCGGGAGTGGTCCCGATTATTATCACTTCGGGGTTGCCGGATCATAACACATAGTAGGTGAATATAGACTTGCAAGATAGGATCAAGAACACACATATATTCATGGAAACATAATAGGTTCAGACCTAGTGACAAGCATTAAGCATAGCAAAGTCATAGCAACATCAATCTTAGAACATAGTGGATACTAGGGATCAAACCCTAACAAAACTAACTCGATTACATGATAGATCCCATCCAACCCATCATCGTCCAGCAAGCCAACGATGGAATTACTCACACACGGCGGTGAGCATCATGGAATTGGTGATGGAGGAAGGTTGATGATGACGATGGCGACGATCTCCACTCTCCGGAGCCCCGAACGGACTCCAGATCAGCCCTCCCGAGAGAGATTAGTGCTTGGCGGCGGCTCCGTCTCGTGAAACGCGATAATTCCTTCTCCCTGATTTTTTTTCCTCCCCGAAAGTGAAGATATAGGATCTGGGGGTACGTCGGTGGAGCACCAGGGGGCCCACGACCCTGGGCAGGGGGGCGTGCCCCCACCCTCATGGACAGGCCTTGGGCCCCCTGGTGTGGATCTTCTTGCCGATGTTTTTTATATTTTCTGAATTAATCCTCCATTGATTTTCAGGCGATTCCGAGAACTTTTTGTTCTGCACAAAAACAACACCATGGCAGTTCTGTTGAAAACAACGTCAGTCCGGGTTAGTTCCATTCAAATCATGCAAGTTAGAGTCCAAAACAAGGGCAAATGGGTTTGGAAAAGTAGATACTTTGGAGACGTATCGACTCCCCCAAGCTTAAACCTTTGCTTGTCCTCAAGCAATTCAGTTGATAAACTGAATGTGATAAAGAAAAACTTTGACAAACTCTGTTTTCCCTTGTTGTTGTAAATATGTAAGCTAGCATTCAGGTTTTCAACAAGATCATGAACTAACCATATTCACAATAACTTTCAGGTTTCAAGACTACTCACATCAATGGCATAATCAACTAGCGAGCAATAATAATAAACCTCGGATGACAACACTTTCTCAAAACAATCATGATATGATATAACAAGATGGTATCTCGCTAGCCCTTTCTGACACCGCAAAACATAAATGCAGAGCACCTTTAAAGATCAAGGACTGACTAGACATTGTAATTCATGGTAAAAGGGATCTAGTCATGATCATGCTCAATGCAAATTAATAGTAATACATGCAAAGACAGAGGTGCTCTCCTACTGGTGCTCTTTGATAAGAGGATGATGACTCTGCATAAAAGTAAATAGATAGGCCCTTCGCAGAGGGAAGCAGGGATTTGTAGAGGTGCCAGAGCTCGATTTTTAAATAGAGATGAATAACATTTTGAGCGGTATACTTTCATTGCCAACATAATAACCAAGAATCTCGATATCTCCCATGCTACATACATTATAGGCGGTTCCCAAACAGAATGGCAAAGTTTATACTCCCCCAACCACCAACAAGCATACTCCACGGCTAGCCCGGAACAACGGGTACCGTCCAAACCAGCAACAGCCCTGGGGGAGTTTTGTTTAATTATTATGATTTTGAGCATGGGACTGGGCATCCCGATTACCAGCCATTTTCTCATGAATGATGAGCAGAGTCCACTCATCGTGAGAATAACCCACCTAACATGGAAGATATAGACAACCCTAGTTGATACAAGAGCTGTTCGAGCATACAAAACAGAATTTCATTTGAAGGTTTAGAGTTTGGCACATACAAATTTACTTGGAATGGGAGGTAAATACCGCATATAGGAAGGTATGGTGGACTCATATGGAATAACTTTGGGGTTTATGGAAGTGGATGCACAAGCAGTATTCCCGCTTAGTACAGGTGAAGGCTAGAAAGAGACTGGGAAGTGACCAGCTAGAGAGCACCAACGGTCATGAACATGCATTAAAATTAATCAACAATGAATGCAAGCATGAGTAGGATATAAATCACCATGAACATAAATATCGTGAAGGCTATGTTGATCTGTTTCAACTACATGCGTGAACATGTGCCAAGTCAGCTCACTTAAATCGTTCAAAGGAGGATACCACCCATCATACCACATCACAACCATTTTAATATCATGTTGGCATGCAAGATAGACCATTATAAACTCTCAGCTAATTAAGCATGGCATAAGCAGTTATGATCTTTAATTGTCATTGCAAGCATGTTTCATTCATAACGAGCTGAATCATGAATGATGAGCCATCATATTTACAAAAACAAGAGAGGTCGAGTTCATACCAGCTTTTCTCATCTCAATTAGTTCATCATATATCGTCCTTATTGCCTTTCACTCGCACGACCGAACGGTGTGGAAAATAATAATAGTGTACGTGCATTGGACTAAGCTGGAATCTACAAACATTTGATACAAGAGAGAAGACAAGGTAATATGGCTCAAGGTTAAATCAACAACGAAGCATATGAGAGCCACTAAGCATTTTAATCATGGTCTTCTACTCTTAACCCCTAAAGAAAAGAAAGAAAACTATTTACACGGGAAAGCTCCCAACAAGCAAAAGAAGAACATGCAATCTTTTTGGGTTTTCTGTTAACTGCTACTGCAAGCAAAGAAAGCAAACTAGCTAGAAGCTACAACTAATATTTTTTTTTGTTTTTCTGGGTTTTTCTAGCACACAAGAAAAAGACTAAGAAAAAGAAATTGAAACTAAGCATGGATGGTACAGTGAAAGAGTGTGAGCACCGACAACTAGAATAAGTGTGAACATGAATGTAAAGTTGGTGAGAGACACGTACTCCCCCAAGCTTAGGCTTTTGGCCTAAGTTGGTCTATGACCATGGATCGAAGCCACTCCCTCCAGTGTACTGAGATGTGTCCTCTGGGTGCCACTGGTTGGTGAGCTCATCCAGCTCCCACCCATAAACAGATTGACGGGAAGGATCAAGTGGTGGTTCTGGCTCGGGCTCTGAAGCTTGTGCCCGGCCTTGGTGCTTGTAGAAGGCATCTGATGTGATGAGGAATACGCCCGTAGACAAATCAAACAAAGATGGTGCAGGCAAGGTAACAATTTCACAGTATATTTCATCAAACCTTAATTTATAATTTAGCTGCATTTTCTTATCTTTAACAATAAAATCATGGGCTACCATAATCTTGTAGTCTAAATAAACAGGGGCAAGCAATTTTTCTTCCTTCTCATGATGCCTAATAGGTATTCTAAAATGTTCAGCAAGGCGAGAAGCAAAGATGCCTCCAAAGACGGGCCCCTTTGAGCGGTTCAGACTCAGTCGTTTCGCAACGACGGCACCCAAGCTAAAAGTTGTGTCTTGAAACAAAGCATGGTGTAAAATGACAATATCAGGGGCACTAAGATTCCCGCTGTTCCCGCGACCAATTAAACATCTACTAGCAAATAAAGCAAAGTAGCGCAGAACAGGGAAGTGTATGCTAGTAATTCTTGCCCCTGAAACTTGTCTAGTTTCCCCTACAGCTATCATGTCAATAAACCCTTCAACATCTTCACGACGTGGTTCATCAAGTCTACCACCAAAGGGTACTTTGCATATTTCACAAAAATCTAAGAGTGATATCTCCTTAATCACATCATATAAACGAAACTCCACCGTAGGTGGTGTTTTCTAAGCATGAAAATGAAAACTTTGCATGAAAATATTGGTGAGTAAGAGATACTGTTCTTTCTGGTCGTGGAGGAAGTCGGTGAGGCCTGCGTTATTTGCCAACCAATAAAACTCTTCGTAAATCCCGGCAGACATCATGAAATCATTACAAGGCCATTCACACGGTCGAACTTCCGCTATACGAGGAAGATTATACTTGGGCTTCTTGTTTTCTTCTTTCTTCTTCTCCTCTGAACTCTTGCTGGAGGAGCCCCTCAACAATCTTTTTAACATTTTCCTTTTCTGAAAATTTCTGAGATTTTTAGTAACTCACAATAAATGTTAACCAAACTCAACAAGATTGATAGCAACAACTCCTATAAGTGCCTAGAGACTATATCATGCATTAAAACTACTTGGGACCAAGAAAATTTGACATGCAAGCTCAAGAACATGGTCACCACAGCAGCAAAAATTTGCAATAAATAGAGCACTAGAACAAAAACTAATTGGACCAATTGAGGAGTCACATACCAAGGAACAATCTCCCCAAACAGTTTGGTGAATGGCGCTTTGAGCAAGGAGATCGAAAATGGCAGCAAGATGAGCTAGAACTCGGGTTTGAGTTGGTTGGTGATTTGTTTGGGAGTAAGAAGAAGAGCATGGGTGCAGGAATAAGTGGAGGGGGCCATGTGGGGCCCACGAGGCAGGGGGTGCCCCCTGGACCCTCGTGGCCAGGTGCTGGCTCCCCTCGCTGTGTGTTCTGTGCCATATTTTCTCAAATATTCTAGAAAAAAAAATCATATTTCATTTTCATGGCATTTGGAGAACTTTTATTTTTGGGGTATTTTTTCTTATTCCACGGATAAGTTTGGAAACAGACAGAAAATGCTACATTTTTTCTTTTATTTATCCTAATTAACAGAAAGTAAAAGGAGGGTACAAAAAGTTATGGTATCTAGATTCACCTATCCCATGCTCATCAAAAGAAATCCATTAACAAGGTTGATCAGGTCTTGTTAATAAACTCTTTCTGAGTAACATGAAACCGGAGAATTTTCGAATAACACTAGGTTACCTCAATGGGGATATGTATGTCCCCAACAATAAGAATGTCATATGCCTTCTTGATAGTAGGAATAGGAAACTCAAAACCTCTAATAGTGATAGTTGAAGTTTTTCCAATATAATTGATACTGTGGACCGTAGGTTGTTTCCTCGGAAAGTGTACCGTATGCTCATTACCATTGACATGAAAAGTGACATTGCCTTTGTTGCAATCAATAACAGCCCCTGCAGTGTTCAAAAAGGGTCTTCCAAGAATAATAGACATACTATCGTCCTCGGGAATATCAAGTATAACGAAGTCTGTTAGAATAGTAACATTTGCAACTACAACAGGCACATCCTCACAAATACCGACAGGTATAACAGTTGATTTATCAGCCATTTGCAAAGATATTTCAGTAGGTGTCAACTTACTCAAGTCAAGTCTACGATATAAAGAGAGAGGCATAACACTAATGCCAGCTCCAAGATCACACAAAGCAGTTCTAACATAGTTTCTCTTAATGGAGCAAGGTATAGTAGGTACTCCTAGATCTCTAATTTCTTAGGCATTCCACCCTCAAAAGTGTAATTGACAAGCATGGTGGAGATTTCTACTTCAGGTATCTTTCTTTTGTTGGTAATAATATCTTTCATGTACTTGGCATAAGGATTTGTTTTAAGCACATCAGTCAAACACACACGCAAAAAGATAGGTCTAATCATTTTAGCGAAGCGCTCAAAATCCTCATCATCCTTTTTCTTGGATGGTTTAGGAGGAAAAGGCATGGGTTTCTGAACCCATGGTTCTCTTTCCTTACCGTGCTTCCTAGAGACAAAGTCTCTCTTATCATAACGTTGATTCTTTGATTGTGGGTTATCAAGATCAACATCAGGTTCTATCTCAACATCATTATCATTGCTAGGTTGAGCATCATCATGAACATCATCATTAATATTATCACCTGGTTCATGTTCATTAGCATATTGTGTCTCAGCATTAGAAACAGATATATCATTAGGATTCTCAGGTGGGTGAGCTATAGGTTCACTAGAAGCATGCAAGGTCCTGTCGTTTTTCTTTTTCTTCTTCCTAGAAGAACTAGGTGCATCTAAATTAGCTCCCTGAGAATCTTGCTCAATTCTCTTAGAATGGCCTTCAGGATACAAAGGTTCCTGAGCCATTTTTGCACCTCTAGTTGCAACTCTAACAGCATAGTCATTGTTCTTACTATTTAATTCATTGAGCAAACCATTTTGAGCCTTCAGTACTTGTTCTACTTGAGCGGTGACCATAGAAGCATGTATACTAACGAGTTTCAGTTCACCTTTAGCTCTAGACAGATAATCACTCAAGCGTTCAATCATATAAGCATTGTGTTGCAATTGTCTACCAACATAAGCATAGAAGTTTTCTTGTTTCACAATAAAATTGTCAAACTCATCTAAGCATTGGCTAGCAGACTTATAACGAGGAATATCACCTTCATCAAACCTATAAAGAGAATTTACCTTTACTACATGTGTCGGGTTATCAAGACCATGTATTTCTTCAATAGGTGGTAAATTCTTAACATCTTCAGCTTTAATACCTTTTTCTTTCATAGATTTCTTTGCCTCTTGCATATCTTCAGGACTGAGAAATAGAACACCTCTTTTATTCGGAGTTGGCTTAGGGGCTGGTTGAGGAAGTGTCCAATTATTTTCATTGGCCAGCATATTATTCACTAGTAATTCAGCTTGTTCAACTGTTCTTTCCCTGAAAACACAACAAGCACAACTATCTAGGTGGTCTCTGGAAGCATCGGTTAGTCCATTATAAAAGACATCAAGTATATCATGCATTTCAAGAGGATGATCAGGCAAAGCATTAAGTAACTGGAGAAGCCTCCCCCAAGTTTGTGGGAGACTCTCTTCTTCAGTTTGCACAAAGTTATATATTTCCCTTAAGGCAGCTTGTTTCTTATGAGTGGGAAAATATTTAGCAGAGAAGTAATACATCATATCCTGGGGACTACGCACACAACCAGGATCAAGAGAATTAAACCAAGTCTTAGCATCACCCTTTAACGAGAACGGAAATAGCTTAAGGATATAGTAGTAAACAGGGTGGCTATATCATTCAACTTAGTAAGATGTGCCACAACAGTTTCAGACTCATAGCCATGGAAAGGATCAGATTCAACCAAAGTAATTAACTCAGGATCAACAGAGAATTCATAATCCTTATCAGTAACACAGATAGGTGAAGTAGCAAAAGTAGGGTCATGTTTCATTCTAGCATTCAAGGACTTTTCTTTCAGCTTAACTAATAACTTTTTAAGATCATATATATCATTGCAAGCAAGAAAGTCTCTAGCAGTTTCTTCATCCATAACATAACCCTCAGGAACAACAGGCAATTCATATCTATTGGGAGTAGCATCATCATCACTTTCATAAATATCATCATTTTCAATATTTGCATTCTCCCTAACCTTAGCAATTTGTTCATCTAGAAATTCACCTAGTGGCACAGTATCAGGCATATAGGTAGTTTCATCAAACATAGCAGAAGTAGCATCACCAAGAACACACGACATATCAATTTCAATCGCACGAGTAGGTGTCGCAAGTTTACTCATAATAGAAGGAGAATCAAGTGCAGAGCTAGATGGCAGTTCCTTACCTCCCCTCGTAGTTGAGGGTAAGATTGGTTTTTGAGTCCTTCAAATTCTTCATAGTAATCAACATATATAAATCCCAAGTGACTTAAAGAATAGAGCTATGCTCCCCGGCAACGGCGCCAGAAAATAGTCTTGATAACCCACAAGTGTAGGGGATCGCAACAGTTTTCGAGGGTAAAGTATTCAACCCAAATTTGTTGATTCGACACCAGGGGAGCCAAAGAATACTCATAAGTATTAGCAGCTGAGTTGTCAATTCAACCACACTTGGAAACTTAGTATCTGCAACAAGATAGTTTAGTAGCAAAGTAATATGATAGTGGCGGTAGCAGCAATAAAAGTAACGATAGTGTTTTTGTAGTTTTTGTAATAGTAGTAACGGAAAAGTAAATAAGCAGCAAGCAATATAGGTAAAGCTCGTAGGCATTAGATCGGTGATGGGAAATTATGTCGGATGCAATTCATCATGTAGAAGTTATAACCTAGGGTGACACAGAACTAGCTCCAATTCATCAATGCAATGTAGGCATCTATTCCGAATATAGTCATACATGCTTATGGAAAAGAACTTGCATGACATCTTTTGTCCTACCCTCTCGTGGCAGCGGGGTCCTATTGGAAAATAAGGGATATTAAGGCCTCCTTTTAATAGAGTACCAGACCAAAGCATTAACACATAGTGAATACATGAACTCCTCAAACTATGGTCATCACCGGGAGTGGTCCCGACTATTGTCACTTCGGGGTTGCTGGATCATAACACATAGTAGGTGACTATAAACTTGCAAGATAGGATCAAGAACACACATATATTCATGGAAACATAATAGATCCAGATCTGAAATTATGGCACTCGGGCCCTAGTGACAAGCATTAAGCATAGCAAAGTCATAGCAACATCAATCTCATAACATAGTGGATACTAGGGATCAAACCCTAGCAAAACTAACTCGATTACATGATAGATCCCATCCAACCCATCACCGTCCGGCAAGCCTACGATGGAATTACTCACACACGGCGGTGAGCATCATGGAATTGGTGATGGAGGAAGGTTGATGATGACGATGGCGACGATCTCCACTCTCCGGAGCCCCGAACGGACTCCAGATCAGCCCTCCGAGAGAGATTAGGGCTTGGCAGCGGCTCCGTCTCGTGAAACGCGATAATTCCTTCTCCCTGATTTTTTCCTCCCCGAAAGTGAAGACATAGGATCTGGGGGTACGTCGGTGGAGCACCAGGGGGCCCACGAGGCAGGGGGCCGTGCCCCCACCCTCGTGGACAGGCCTTGGGCCCCCTGGTGTGGATCTTCTTGCAGATATTTTTTATATTTCTCGAAATAATTCTCCGTTGATTTTCAGGCGATTCCGAGAACTTTTTATTCTGCACAAAAACAACACCATGGCTGTTCTGCTGAAAACAGCGTCAGTCCGGGTTAGTTCCATTCAAATCGTGCAAGTTAGAGTCCAAAACAAGGGCAAAAGGGTTTGGAAAAGTAGATATGTTGGAGACGTATCAGAGGCCGCCACAGCCAAGCTGATTGGGGTGGATGAACAAGACCCCGTGGAGGGTTGGTTGAACTGTAGCCGATGGAGGGCTGGATGAACAATAGCTGGTGGAGGCAGGAGAGGAAGACGCGATGGATGAACAGTGCTGGTGGAGGCTGGAGGAAGTCGACAGTGGGTGAACAGTAGCTTGTGCAGTCCCGTTTTGCGGTACACCACACCCCTCCCGATGAACAGGACCCCCATTTCAACCGTAGCCGGCCGAAGAGAAGTCGGATTCCTCTGTTTTGCGGTACGCTAGACCCCTCTAGATGAATAGGATCCCGTTTCGACCGTAGCCGGTCGAGCAGAAGGCCGTTTCCTTCGTTTTGCAGTACGCCAAACCCTTTCCGATGAGCAGGGCCCCGTTTTGACCGTACACGCTCGAGCAAAAGGCCATTTCCCTCCGTTTTGCGGTACGCGAGACCCCATTTCGGTTGTTCCGTTCAAGCCGGTTGGCTCCCGATGAACACGACACATTCTGTCACCTCCCGATGAAAACGACGATGTTTATCCGTTCCGAACCCGCCGGTTGGCTGCCGATGAACACGACGCCGTTGCTGTCGTCTCCATGTACACCAGCCATGGACGTACGTATGCGCGACTACGTGCTCAAGACCCCTTTCGTATATATGTACATGCCCGTAGTTTTTGAAGCATGATTGTACGTACGTGTACTCCATTTAGCATGGATGTATGTATGACACGTGCATCTCCTTACTAGGCCAGGGTTCATCGCTACAGAGAGACCGATCGACCGCTATGTACGTACACGTTCGCTACCAGACATATAACGCTACGTACGCTTCCACCGGGTGGTCCCAGCTGCCAGGGAGGACAAGGAGGCACTTCCTTGCGTGCGAAGATATAGCTGGTGAGTCCCAGCTGTCAGGGGCAGGAACAATTTTTTTGCCCGTAATAATGAGCCACTTCCGGTGGGTCCCCGCTGTCAAGTGGAGGAACCCTTATTTTGCGCGTAATAAGGAGACACTTCCTTGCGTGCGGCTGTGGACCCAGCTGTCAGCTTCTCCATGTACAGTCCTCTCCGATGGATGTCGTTCATTGACCACGTTGACCACGACGCACCGAGAGCACCAATGCAGTGGACGAGGCGAGGCCTAGGAAGGGAACGACATGGAGCCGGGGAAGACTCAATAGTTGTTTCCCACACGGAGGGGAGTACGAGGGTTTACTCGTTCGTCTTCCATCTCTGGAGAATAACAGGAGATGTGGGTGAGTAGAGGGATGGCCAGACCATCGATTGGGAGTAGGGTGGAGCGGTGAGGCCTGTGCAGCAGCACAACTGGCCACGGGAGGCAGGAGCAGGTGGCACGACCGATGCTGGTTTGAGCGGCTGGAACAAGAAGACCAGAGGTTGAATAAGCATGACGGCGGTTGGATTAACATCCAACGATCACTGCACCTAGAATCGTTTGTTGACTAAGTTGACAAAGCCCTGCATACGTGTCAACTTTAGGCCTACAACTTAGCAGGGGAAATCATTTTTTTGTGCGTCATAATGTGGCATTTCCTTGCGTGCGAAGATGTAGCTGGTGGGTCCCAGCTGTCAGTGAGAGGAAACTTTTTTTCACGTAATAAGGAGTCACTTGCTTGCGTGCGAAGATGTAGCTGGTGGGTCAAACCTGTCAGGGGGTGATATCATTTGTTTTCGCATAATAATGAGGCAATTGCTTGCGTGCGGCCATGGACCATGTGGGTCCCTACTATCAGCCACTCCACGTACATCCCTCTTCCAATGGCTGCCATTTGTTGACAAAGTTGACCAAGCCGCGATGGAAGACGACAAGGCCTAGGAAGGGAATGACCCACAACCGGCGAAGACGTGGCAGTGGGCCCATGCGGAGGGGAGTACGAGGGTTCACTGGTACGGCTATGGTGTGAGGCTGCCATCGCTGGAGAACAATAGGAGGTGTTGATGAGTAGAGGAATGGCCTGGATGGTGATGGAAGTAGGGTGGGCCGGTGAGGCCTGCGCGACAGCACAGCCGGCCACGGGAGGCGGTAGGCGGTACCGCCGGCGGTAGTTTGTGCGGTTGAAGCAAGAACATCCGAGATTGAAGAAGCACGACAGCCGTTGGATGAACATCCAACAGCCACTGTTGGTAGAATCGTATGTTGACAATAAGGTGAAAAAGCGTTGCGTACGCGTCAACTTTGTTTTTTTCACGGCTCGCGTACGCATGAACTTAGTAGGCCCACAAGTGATCATCACATTTGTGGCAGAGAGCATATAGCCCATTTACGATTTCTAATAATTTACATCCCATTTCTTAATTCTAATGGAGTTTACTACAACCCATATATTGTTTGTTAATATTATAGCCCATTTTTCAAGCCAGAACAACTGTTTATAATTTTAACCAAAATTTCCACATTTTGATGGGATCCTAGATATTACTAGTAGAACGCCCGTGCGTTGCTACGGGCTATAATACATATAAATAAATCAGACAAATGATTAAACTCGTCTCCAAGGTCTAAGCTTATTTATACCACATATGTCCAGGCGTGTTCGCACATCAAACAGGTGCGAGTGAGCTCTCTAAAATTCAATAGTCTCGGCATTCTCCCCATGTGACACCCCGAGACCGATGCGCCAGGTGTCAGCCAGTTATTCGTCATCGTTGCCTAGTCATCTGTTTGCTTGTTGCATCTTGCCATGTCATCATGTGTGTTGCATCATCATGTTTTCAAAACTTACATCCGTCCGACCCCTCGTCCTTTCCATTGTCCATTCTGAGCCCAGACACACTTGCACGCGCCCGCGACATCTCCGAATATTTGTTTTATGAGTGGCCGGAAAACGTTCTCGGAATGGGATAAAACTTGTCATGTGGTCTTATTATAGTGTAGACAGTTCGTCTGCCAAATTTCATCGCATTCGGAGCTCGTTTGATAGCCCAACGGATATATATAGCGGCACTAGTCGCCGGATAAAACGTCGGACGTTTTCGGTCTCCGAAAACCCCCGCGGGCCTCTCTCTCTCTTCTCTCCACATAGCCTAGCCCATCTACACACCCCACCTAGTCCACCTACACTACCCCTCCGTTGCGGACCGTCCGATCAGATCTAACGGTCCGAATCGGAGCAAAAACCCTCAACCCTAGCCCCTTTTCCTATTTAAGCACCTCCCCCATGCCAAAAATGGCCTCCACCAACCTCCTCCTCAATTTCCGTGCGCAGCTAACCCCCCCTCCTCCAAATCCGGCGCCTCCACTTCCCCGCCGCCACTTGTCGCCTCCAGAGCCACCGCGCCGCCGCCATCTCAGCGCGGGACCCCACCCGTCAGCCTCCCGTGCCTCCCCTCGCTCCTGTCCCGCCGCCGGCCCGCAGCAGGCCCGCCCCGGGCCGACGCGGGCCCGATCCGTCGCCTGAGCGCCTCGAGCGGCCCGCTCCTCCCCGCCTCGTCTGTCTCCCGCAGTGCCGCCTCGCGGTCTTCGCCGGAGCCGCGTCCCGCCGCCTCCAGTCACCGCCGGCGACCCTACTCGCCGGAGTCCGCCCCGCCTTGCAGCGCCGAACGCCGCCGCCCCGCGCGTGACCCCGTTGCCTTGGCTGCTTGCCTCCCTGCGTCGTCCCGCGGCCACCGCCATGTTAACCACCTCGCCGGAGTCGCGAGTCCGGCGAGCTCTCGAGCAAGATATGGTCGCCAGCGCCGCCCTGTGCCCATCTCCGACCCCCGCCGTCGCCGGATCCGGCTAGGAGGGCCCGGATCCACCTCTCCCTCGCCTCCCCGAGCTCATCGATGGACCGTCCTCGCCGGAGAGCAGCGTCCGGTCGCCGGACCTCCTCGCCGGGCCAGACATGTTCGGAGGAGCCGGACATGTCCGACCCTTCCCTCACATGTGTCACTGCCAAGTGGGCCCCGCGTCCAGCCACGGACGGACACGTCCATCCGGGCTGGACATTGTCCACCCCGAGGTTGCCTCTTTTTCCACTAAGTCCCTGTTTAATATAATTTTGTTGCATACTTTGAGTGCCTGTAACTTTTTGTGTGTTAATCCAAATTGAGTGATTTATATGTCAAAATGATCGTGGTGATATGCTCTTCACTTTGTTCCATTGTGGCATGCTTGTTTGACTCCATCTTGATGCCCTAATACCTGTTGCAAGAGTGCCATTTGTTTAAAACCGTTGTTACCTGTAATTTTGTTGCATACTTGTGATGCTTGTAACTTTGTGCACGTTTATCCAAATGGAGCTTATGATATGTCAAAATGTTCATTGTGTTGTGCTCTTCATGTTGGTTGCGGTAGCATTCATGTTAGGTGCCATATTGCCATGTTAATCTCTGTTGCAAAAGTGCATGTGGCTGTTAAGTGCTAAAACTTGTTATGAGATGCCGATTTGACTTGCTCATTGCTATTGGTGTGTTTGTCTTCATGCCACATGTCTATATGTTTTAGAAGCACTATCATATGGTATTTGCTGTGGTGCAATCCACTTTCCATGATATGTCTTGAGGTGACTTACACAAGCTTGTAAACATGCCATGCCAATGTTGCTGTTTTACACTTGGTGAAAAAACTGCTAAGTCTGGAATCTCTTAAACCTGATGCTATGTTTGCTTGATGCCCCACTCAAATCCATGCATGTTTTAGTTTGTCAAATGATCATTCCTTGTTGTCCACGTTATGCTCTATCCATTCATGCCCTTGTTTGCATATATGACCTGCTATTGCTTATTTATTTCTTGATCTCAAGTTGCTATAAATTTACCTGTCAGATTTTTTATCAGCATGATCAATTTGGTGAAGCTTGTTGTTATTGATCCATGCCTCCTATGGAGTTGCTCCAATGGAGTTGTTTGATGTATGTTATGTCTACTACATGTCCATGATCTTCATATGCTTAGTGGAGTTGGTATACTTGTTATTTTGTGCCTCCGAAGGCAGCATCGTGATGATGTTTTGCCTTCCCAGATTTTGACTAAGTCTGGATAAATTTATTGCAACTTGCCATGCTTGGTTAAATGTGTTCCAGCAAGTTGTTGGGTGTGTTCTAAGATCATGCTTGTTAATTATCATGTCTACTTGACAGCCATGCCTCTTGTTATCATGTTTGGGTGTTGTAGCATATATATACCTTGCTCCAAAGTTGCTATGTGGCTGTTAACTTCAGCTTTGCATTGCAACTTGTTTTGCTCGTATCTTTTAGCCCGTTGCTCCGTTTTGAGCGTGTCTTATATGAAACTTGTGTGGTTTTGCATGTTGAAGCATACTATCATGTTGTTTTCATGTTTGGAGTGTGTTTGCTTGGTGTTTGGGTGCATCTTGCACCGTTGCCATGCTTGTCTTGTTTTGCTCATATCTTCTAGGCCGTAGCTCCGAATTAAACAACCTTTATATGAAACTTGACTAGATTTTCGAGTAGATCATCTTGGTGCATGTTAAATTGATGTTTAACAACTTTAACTTAAGGTTTGTTCAGATCTGGACCAATTTCTAAATGTGCATATGAGGACTTACCGGAATTGTTATATGTTGATTCCGGCCTCATTTAAAGTTGTTGGCTTGTGTTGTTCTTGTGTGCTTCATCCCTTGCCATGTTTTTGCATCATATAGACTTGTCTTGCATCATACTTGGCTGAGAATCTTGTCATGTTCTTGAGTGGTGTGTTTACCGTGTTGTGTGCTTCTTCTCGCTAGTTCATATTCCGTTGCGTTCGTGAGGATTCGTTCGTCTACACATGGTTCGTCTTCAAGGCTTCTTCTTTGTCTTCTTCATTGACTCATTCTTCTTCCTTGCGGGATCTCAGGCGAGATGACCATCACCTTGGATACCTTTACTATCATTGCTATGCTAGATGTCTCGATGCTATCGTTATATGTCGCGCTACCTATCTTTTGTCAGCCCCTCTCCTTGTTGCCATGAAACCTCTAACCTTTGACACCTTCCCAGCAAACCGTTGTTTGGCTATGTTACCCGCTTGCTCAGCCCCTCTTATAGCGTTGCTAGTTGCAGGTGAAGATGAAGATTGATCCATGTCAGATCTTGTTGTTGGAATATCACAATATATCGTATACATCTTAACACGCATATATACTTGGCAATGGGTGGAAGGCTTGGCCTTTTGCTCGGTGTTTTGTTCCACTCATGCCACCTTAGGAGCCGATAAACCGGCGTTATGTTCCTTGAGTTTGCGTTCCTTACACGGTCGGGTACATGGGGACCCCTTGACAGTTCGTCTTTGAATAAAACTCCTCCAGCAAGGCCCAACATTGGCTTTAATTTGCTCATAATAAAAACTTAATTAATTAATTAATTGCAAAGGGAGTTAGTGCTACCTGAGGATTCTTTCTACATAGCAGGGGGGCCAGTGCTGATATTGTTGGTCCCAAACGGGCAGGCTGCGAGGCCACCTGGGGGAAACCCGAGGGCTGGTTTTACTCATAGGATGTCCCATCCGGTTGTGGCCTGAGACGAGATACGCCATGGAGGCTATGGACCAAGGGATAAGCCCTTCTCCCATCTAGGGGGAAGGTCAAGGACGAAGAAGGAGGAGGGGGCCCTCTCCCCCTCTCTCCGGGTGGCACCAGAACGCCGCCGGGGCCATCATCATGTGACAACGATCTACACCAACACCTCCATCATCTTCACCAACATCTTCATCACCTTCCCCCATCTATCTACAGCGGTCCACTCTCCCGCAACCCGCTGTACCATCTACTTGAACATTGTGCTTTATGTTTCATATTATTATCCAATGATGTGTTGCCATCCTATGATGTCTAAGTAGATTTTCGTTGTCCTATCGGTTATTGGTGAATTTCTATGATTGGTTTAATTTGCTTGTGGTTATGTTGCTGTCCTTTGGTGCCCATCATATGAGCGCGCACGTGGATCACACCATTGGGTTAGTTGTATGTTGATAGGACTATGTATTGGAGGGCAAGAGTGACAGAAGTTTCAACCTAGCATAGAAATTGATGCATACGGGATTGAAGGGGGACCAATATATCTTAATGCTATGGTTGGGTTTTACCTTAATGAACGTTAGTAGTTGCAGATGCTTCCTAATAGTTCCAATCATAAGTGCATAGAACTCCAAGTCAGGGATGACATGCTAGCAGTGGCCTCTCCCACATAAAACTTGCTATCGGTCTAGTAAAGTAGTTAATTGCTTAGGGACAATTTCGTAACTCCTACCACCACTTATCCACACTCGCTATACTAAATTTATTGCTTCTTTATCTAAACATCTCCTAGTTTTTATTTACGTGCTCTTTATATTCTTGCAAACCTATACTGTTACACCTACAAAGTACTTCTAGCTTCATACTTGTTCTAGGTAAAGCGAACGTCAAGCGTGCGTAGAGTTGTATCGGTGGTCGATAGAACTTGAGGGAATATTTGTTCTACCTTTAGCTCCTCATTGGGTTCGACACTCTTACTTATCGAAAGAGGCTACAACTGATCCCCTACACTTGTGGGTTATCAAGACCTTTTTCTGGCGCCATTGCCGGGGAGCAATACCGTGGGGTGAATATTCTCGTGTGTGCTTGTTTGCTTTATCACTAAGTAGATTTTGTTTGCTATTCTAAGTTGTTCTCTATCTTTAGTTATGGATATGGAACACAAAATACCAAAAAAATTAGGTGTACTTGCTACTCATGGAGACGGGGAACCCCCTAAAAATCTCGATGCCCATTATGTGAAAGATATTATGTACTACTTTTATAATCATGAGAAAACCCCATTCAACTATATAATGGGAGTAATTTTGGATCAACGTGAATACTTTTGGTATTATCGCTTGACACAAAAAGGGAAACTATTATGGGATCAAATTTATATGTTGCGCTGGTATGCTTGGGAATTATGCTTGAGATATGATTATACTTGTTGATGGGCCTCGAACCCCTCGTTGGTTACCCCAAGTGGAAGGTGTAAGATGCAGTAAGTAGAAGTGTTTTCCCTTAGCAAAGATGCCAAGGATCGAATCCCCAGAGACTCCTAGGTTCAACAAGTAGGTGTCAACTGCTACGGCGCCAGATTAGTAGCAATCAACGTGGACCTGCACACAGATACAAATAACTTTGCTCCCAACAAGTACAGAGAGGTTGTCAATCCCTCCGGCCTTGTAGTTCACAAAGGATTAAAAGCAATGATAGTAGTGATAGATAGTGTTTTGCAATAGTAAATAATGGCGAAAAGTAAATAGTGGATGTGATCAATGATGGTAATATGGACCGGAGTCTCATGATGTTCACTAGTGATGTCTCTCTCCCAAAAGACGATAAAACAGCTATGTGAGGTAAACGAATTACAGCTGGGCAATTGACAGGACCACGAACGCAAACCAATGCTGACTACATTGCAAGAAAGGTTGAGGTTCAAAGCATGGGCGGTACGCCAAAGTAAGTAGACCGAAATCCATAAATATCTACTACTAATCATCCACCTTGAGATATCTATCCAGAACATCTCGCTGGTATTAAGTTGCGAGTCCCACCCATAGTGTAAACTCAAAGCAACAGACAACTGCATTAAAAGAACTTTGCGTAAAGTAAACAATCCTTGCACCCGCGGGCACAAGCACCGTTGTTTTCCCCCTTGTGGCAACAGAACATCCCCTAGACTCATGTTTCTGTCACTCAAGCTAGTCATCGAGGGGCATGAACCCACAATCGAGCATAACGTTCCCTCTTGGAGTCACTACCTACTACTCGGCCAAAGCAATAAATAACAACGGAGAACATGCAAGAATTACTTATGAACAAAAATATAAAAGAGGTAGATCAAATATATTACTCAAGATCAATCTGAACATAATCTCATAATCCATCGGATCCCAGCAAACTCAACATAGCAAAAGCATAAGGATTACATAGGTGCCTCGATCATGTAGGGCAGCTCACGAGGACTAATTAGTGAAGCACAAGAACGGGAGGAGAACATCACATAGCTACTGGTCATGGACTCATGGTCCAAGGGAGACTACTCACGAGTCATCCGGGAGGCGTCCATGGTGGTGGAGAAGCTCCCGGTGGTGATCCTCCCCTCTGGCAGGGTGCCGGGAAGAGTTCTCCTGGTGCTCCCGATCTTGGAAGCGGCGGCGGCGGCAGAACAGAGATGGAATCGCGAAAAGAGTTCCTGTTCTGAGGGTTTCGGAGGACCCTTTAAATATATGCCAAAGGAGGGCATCGGGGGAGCTTCGGGGGGCCCAGGCGCCCCCCGGCGCGACCCAGGGGGGGGGGCGCCGCCAGGGTGCCTGGAGCCCTGGTGGCCCCCCCAGGCTGCCCTTCGGACGCAGTGTTGTTTCCGGAACGCTGATTTTTTATATAATTTTTCTGGATTTTTCTGGGCAGTTCTCGAAACGTGAAAACCTGAAATACAAAAACAGCCGAAAACAGAAACTGGCACCGGGGTGCACTGGATTAGTAAGTTAGTCCAAATATGATCAAAAGTGTATGGAAGTGTATGAATATCATAGCAATATCACCCAAAAGTGGCATGGAGCAAGCAGAAATTATAGATACATTTTGGACGTATCGACATCCCCAAGCTTAATTCCTGCTCGTCCTCGAGTAGGTAAATGATAACAAGAATAATTTCTGTGATGACATGCTATTAGCCATATAGGACTTTTTCATAGTCATATGACAAAAGCTTACCGAGACAATGATTCTATAGTAATTAAGTTGCCTCATGAGAAAATCACAAATGACTGAAAGTTTTACAATAGGAAACTGAAACATCAAATAGATTTGCAATGAACATGATGTGCAAATATGATAAAGTAATATCTAGCTTGCCCCCTTTAGTGATGCAAAACATAAATGCAGGGGCACCTTCAAGGTTTAAGTGATGACTAGATACAATCATTTCAGGATAAACGATATCACAACCATGCAAAAGACAATGCTACTTTGGGACAATGCACATTACACTAAGAATGACAATCATGCTCTCAGTAGTTGGTGCTTTAACATAAAAGTAAAAGAATGGTTATGTGCTAGAGCTTTTTATTTTGAAAACATGGAAGCAATTTTGTCAACGGTAGTAGTACTTCATATGTGTCATGCATAAGACATCCTATAAGTTGCAAGCCTCATGCATCGTATACTAATAGTGCTCGCTCCTTGTCCTAATTAGCTCGGATTCCCATGGGTTATCATTGCATTACATATGTTTCAACCAAGTGTCACAAAGGGGTACCTCTATGCCACCTGTACAAAGGTCCAAGGAGATAGATCGCATTTGATTTCTCGTTTTTGATAGATCTCAACTTGAGGACATCCATACCGGGACAACATAGAATATAGATGATGGACTCCTCTTTAATGCATAAGCATGTTCTCATAAGAGATTGAGGATCAATGTCCAAGCTAAAACTTCCACCATGATACATGGCTTTGGTTGGCGGCCCAATGTTCTTCTCTAACAATATGCATATTCATTCAACCCACGGTAAATCACCCTTACTTCAGACAAGACGAACATGCATAGCAACTCACATGATATTCAACAGAAAGTGTGACAGTTGATGGCGTCCCCAGAAACATGGTTACCGCTCAGCAAGCAACTTATAAGAAATAAGATACATAAGCAACATACTCTTTACCACAATAGTTTTTAGGCTACTTTCCCATGATCTATGTATTGCAAAGTTAGTTTTCTTAGTACAGGTGGAGGTTAGCAAAAGACTGGGAGCGACCAACTAAGAGAGCAATGACGGTCATAAGCATGCAGAGCGACAAAGCAATATTGAATCAGGCATAGTAGTTATATCGCTACTCAGAAATAAAAGATCATCAAGGCTTGACAGACTTTCTTTAGAGTCTTAAATATGCGTGAGCATACTCCAAGTCAATCAAAATAAATTCTCGAAGGAAAATATTACTAAACCATACCACATCATAGGCAAACAAACCATGTTGGTACTCCAATAACATATTGGGAACCCCCCAGCTATTTGAGATTAACCATAAGAAAACCTGAACTACTAAGCACCATTATGCAAGTAGCCTCTTTATCATAGACACATTAACCAATGCAACGGAAGCAAACTCTCTTAATAAGGTGAGCATGATAATTAAAGAGAGTTCAAGCAACCAACTAAACAAAAGCTCTTTGAAAAGGTAAGCATGAATACTAAGAGCAAAGCATGATAGTAGCTATTAAAAGACAAAGAACACACACAGCATAGATAGACATGAAAATTCTATGTTATGTTCTAGGTAGAAGTGGAGCGTGTTTCTCTCCCACATAAAGGAATGCTAGGTTCCGACTCGTTATGAAAAACTAAAAAGAAAACTAAAAGCAAGACGCTCCAAGCATAGCACATAACACATGAAGTTATAAAAATATAGCGGAACGAAAGACGAACTGATAATGTTGATGGAGAAGGGGATGCACGGGGGCATCCCCAAGCTTAGACTCTTGAGTCTCCTTGAATATTTCTTGGGGGTGCATGGGGGCATCCCCAAGCTTGAGCGCTTGACACTCCTGAATCTTTTTATCATCTTCCCTCGCACACTTGAAAACTCCCTTCATACATAACTCATCATAATCTGATTAGCGAGGTTAGTACCCTTAATAAAATAATTATACCTTGCTGGAAATAAAGATATTCTTGGACTTCTACTGTTTCTCAAGATTGCCAAAAGGTTTTTGCAAAGAAAAAGCAAGTTCTTGATTTGCAAAGTGAAGGAAAGGCAAAACAGGACAGAATCTGTGAAAAACATAACAGCAGGTAGTAATTGATCTGTTCGGGATACTTCTGCAACTCAAATAAAAAAACTCAGAACAGACGCACGAAAGAAAATTATATAGAGAACGCTGTCGAAAAAATTCAGACCAAAAATATGATATGGTGATTTTATACGATTTTTTCTATCCAAGGACAGAATCTGTTTCCTGGACAGCACCTCACAACTTTTGAACTTTCTAGCAATCAGAGGCTATACTTGGCACAAATATGAAAAGCAAAGATACAATGATGATGCTACAGCAGTAAACAACATCAAGACACAACAAAAGCAAAAAAATTATTCATGTGGGCTGCCTCCCAAAAGCGCTTTCTTTTATGCCTTTAAGCTAGGCATAATGCATAGATCAAGTTTTATCAAGAGTAAAAGAATAACTAGCCCGTACAACGGACTCAAAAGGTAACTTGACCTTCTTACGAGGGAAGTGTTCCATCCCTTTCTTGAGAGGAAACTGAAATTTTATATTACCCTCTTTCATGTCAATGATAGCACCAACGGTGCGCAAAAAGGGACGTCCCAAAATAATTGGACATGAAGGATCACATTCAATATCCATAATAGTGAAATCAACGGGCACATAATTATCATTGACAACGATAAGAACATCGTCGATCCTCCCCAAAGGTTTCTTTATGGAAGAATCAACGAGACGAACACCAAAAGAACAAGAATCATAAGGTTTCAATTTAAGCATATCATATATTCTTTTGGGCATAACAGAGGTACTAGCACCAACATCACATAATGCATAACAAGAGAAGTCATTCAAGTTAATTTTTATCATAGGATCTCAACCATCTTCTAGCTTTCTAGGTATGGAGGCTTCTACTCTAAGTTTCTCCTCCCTAGCTTTGATGAGAGCATTAGTGATATGCTCTGTGAAGGCAAGGTTAAGCGTGCTAGTGCGGGGATCTCTAGACATCTTGTGAAGGAAATCAATAACTTCGGTAAGAGTGCAATTATCAAAATCAAGGTCACGAGCAGCAAGTAAAGTGGTAGTGGTGTCCTTAAGGTTCACTTGTTTGGTAGTTTCTATAGTCATAGCATCACCATTAATAGGTCCATTGGGACCAGGAGTACATTGGGTGCTAAGAGTGTGAACATCCTCAACAACTTGGATGGTAGCAACAGTGTGGTGGGTAGGAAGGCTCTTAATTCTCTCTTCTTCCTCCCTCTCTCTAGCCCATCTTTCTTTAAGTTTAGCCATCATCCTAATATTTTCATTAATTTGCACTTGAGTAGCATCAATAGGGATGACTTCCCTCTCCTTAAGAGGAGAAGTTTCAATTTTTAGCAATTTTACCTCATTGGCTAAATGGTCTACCTTAAAAGAAAGATCATCTAGTTTATGTAGTTTCTCTTCTACATTCTTATTAAAGGCTTTTTGGGTAGTGATGAAATCTCTAAGCATAGTCTCTAGTTCAGTAGTGGAGTTCTTGGTGATAGGATAAGCATTGTTGTTCCCATAAGAGTTAGAGGGGAACGGTCTAGGATTGTTACCAAAATTACTCCTATAAGCATTGTTGTTAAAATTGTTTCTAGAGATAAAGTTCACATCTACTTGTTCTTGAGCAATCAAAGAATTTAAAGGAACATCATGAGGATCAACAGTAGATTGCTTCGAAAGTAGAGACATGATCAAGTCAACTTTTTCGTTAAGGGAGGAAATCTCCTCGACAGAGTTTACCTTCCTACCTGTTGGAGCGCGTTCGGTGTGCCATTGGGAATAGTTGGTCATCATCTCATCGAGAAGCTTTGTGGCAGCACCAAGTGTAGTTGACATAAAAGTTCCTCCCGCGGCCGAATCTAACAAGTTCCGCGAGGTAAAGTTCAAGCCTGCATAAAAAGTTTGGATAACCATCCAAGTAGTCAAACCGTGAGTAGGGCAGTTCTTGATAAGAGATTTCATACGTTCCCAAGCTTGGGCAACGTGTTCATTATCCAGTTGTTTAAAATTCATTATGTTACTTCTAAGTTGGATAATTTTAGCAGGTGGATAGTATTTTCCGATAAAAGCATCTTTGCACTTGTCCCATGAATCTATGCTATTTCTAGGCAAAGACTGAAACCAAATTTTAGCTCCTCCTCTCAAGGAGAAAGGAAAAAGCTTAAGCTTAACAATATTACCATCTATTTCATGGTACTTTTGCATATCACGAAGTTCAACAAAGTTGTTCAAGTGTAAAGCAGCATCATCTCCAACACCGGAGAATTGTTCTTTCATAACTAAGTTCAGTAAAGCAGGTTTAATTTCATATGAAGGTGCTGAAGTGGCAGGTGTAGTGATAGGTGTGCTGATAAAGTCATCGTTGTTGTGACTAGTGAAGTCACACAACTTGGTGTTCTCGGTGGAACCCATAGTAGCAAGCAAGCAAGATAACTATTTTTGTGATTTTCGATAAAAGGGGTACTAAAGCAAAAATGTAAGGTAAACTAACAAGACTAAAAAGCAAAGGTAAAAGATAGCATGCAACTCCCCTATCCTGAAGAGTGGAGTCCCCGGCAACGGCGCCAGAAAATACTCATTGATGGGCCTCGAACCCCTCGTTGGTTACCCCAAGTGGAAGGTGTAAGATGCAGTAAGTAGAAGTGTTTTCCCTTAGCAAAGATGCCAAGGATCGAATCCCCAGAGACTCCTAGGTTCAACAAGTAGGTGTCAACTGCTACGGCGCCAGATTAGTAGCAATCAACGTGGACCTGCACACAGATACAAATAACTTTGCTCCCAACGAGTACAGAGAGGTTGTCAATCCCTCCAACCTTGTAGTTCACAAAGGATTAAAAGCAATGATAGTAGTGATAGATAGTATTTTGCAATAGTAAATAATGGCGAAAAGTAAATAGTGGATGTGATCAATGATGGTAATATGGACCGGAGTCTCATGATGTTCACTAGTGATGTCTCTCTCCCAAAAGACGATAAAACAGCTATGTGAGGTAAACGAATTACAGCTGGGCAATTGACAGGACCACGAACGCAAACCAATGCTGACTACATTGCAAGAAAGGTTGAGGTTCAAAGCATGGGCGGTACGCCAAAGTAAGTAGACCGAAATCCATCAATATCTACTACTAATCATCCACCTTGAGATATCTATCCAGAACATCTCGCTGGTATTAAGTTGCGAGTCCCACCCATAGTGTAAACTCAAAGCAACAGACAACTGCATTAAAAGAACTTTGCGTAAAGTAAACAATCCTTGCACCCGCGGGCACAAGCACCGTTGTTTTCCCCCTTGTGGCAACAGAACATCCCCTAGACTCATGTTTCTGTCACTCAAGCTAGTCATCGAGGGGCATGAACCCACAATCGAGCATAACGTTCCCTCTTGGAGTCACTACCTACTACTCGGCCAAAGCAATAAATAACAACGGAGAACATGCAAGAATTACTTATGAACAAAAATATAAAAGAGGTAGATCAAATATATTACTCAAGATCAATCTGAACATAATCTCATAATCCATCGGATCCCAGCAAACTCAACATAGCAAAAGCATAAGGATTACATAGGTGCCTCGATCATGTAGGGCAGCTCACGAGGACTAATTAGTGAAGCACAAGAACGGGAGGAGAACATCACATAGCTACTGGTCATGGACTCATGGTCCAAGGGAGACTACTCACGAGTCATCCGGGAGGCGTCCATGGTGGTGGAGAAGCTCCCGGTGGTGATCCTCCCCTCCGGCAGGGTGCCGGGAAGAGTTCTCCTGGTGCTCCCGATCTTGGAAGCGGCGGCGGCAGAACAGAGATGGGATCGCGAAAAGAGTTCCTGTTCTGAGGGTTTCGGAGGACCCTTTAAATATATGCCAAAGGAGGGCATCGGGGGAGCTTCGGGGGGCCCAGGCGCCCCCCCGGCGTGGCCCAGGGGGGGGGGCGCCGCCAGGGCGCCTGGAGCCCTGGTGGCCCCCCAGGCTGCCCTTCGGACGCAATGTTGTTTCCGGAACGCTGATTTTTTATATAATTTTTCTGGATTTTTCTGGGCAGTTCTCGAAACGTGAAAACCTGAAATACAAAAACAGCCGAAAACAGAAACTGGCACTGGGGTGCACTGGATTAGTAAGTTAGTCCAAATATGATCAAAAGTGTATGGAAGTGTATGAATATCATAGCAATATCACCCAAAAGTGGCATGGAGCAAGCAGAAATTATATATACGTTTTGGACGTATCACTTGTGCTCTAGGATGAAGGCTCCACACCTTCCCTTTTCATGCAAATTTAATGATAATGAATCCTTAGCATCTTATGCTAATGGTATATATGATTACTATGATGTAGAACAAATAGAAGAATTTGTTGCTTTTAAGGGTGATTGTGAAATTAAATGCTTGTTTGAAGAGTATGAAAATTATGATGATGCTGTTTATAGATCTAAAAATCTTGCTATATTTAAATATTTCTATTTGAATTACAAATACAATGCCAATATTGATGCATTTATTGAGAAGGTCTCCTCTGTCCAAGAAGAGACTAATATTTTGCAGGAAACTATGGAAGAAGGAATTGATGACACCGTGAGCTCATTAGATGAAAAAGATGAGGAGGAGAGCGAAGAACAAAAGCCGGAAGAGCAGATTGATCACCCGTGCCTACCTTCTAATGAGAGTAACTCTTTATCCCATACATTGTTTAATTTCCCTTCGTGCTTACCGAAGGATGATTGCTATGATCCCTTTGATTCGTTTGAAATATCCCTTTTTGATGAAATTAATTCTTGCTATGCTTGTGGCCATGATACCAATATGAATTATTCCTATGGAGTTGAACTTGCTATAATCCCTTATGTTAAACATGAAATCGTTGCTATTGCACTCACGCATGATAGTCCTATTATCTTTTTGAATTCTCCCAACTACACTATATCGGAGAAGTTTGCACTTATTAAGGATTATATTGATGGGTTGCGTCTCACTACTACACATGATGATTTTTATAAATATAATATGCATGTGCTTGCTTCTCCTACATGCAATTATTACGAGAGAGGAACTAGATCTCCGCCTCTCTATGTTTCCAATATGATAACATTGCAAGAAACTATTTATGCTATGTATTGGCCTTTACTATGTGTGCATGAATTGTTCTTTTATGACAAGCCGATGCATAGGAAGAGAGTTAGACTTCGTTGTTGCATGATATATGTTACTTTGTGCTCACTACTAAATCACAAACCATTGTTAATTAAAATTGACTTTGATACGGGTGGATCCATTACTTGAGCACTATATGCCTAGCTTACTGGCTTTAAAGAAAGCACTGCCAGGGAGACAACTCAGAAGTTTTAGAGAGTCATTTATTTCTGTTGTGTGCTTTTATAAAGTTTAAAAACAAAAAATTAAAGAGGGGAACCTAAAACTTTTTCAAAAAGAAAAGCGAAAGTGAGAAAGACGAGCATTGTTAAAATGGGAGCTAGCCTTGAACTTTGTTCATGCCCATGGAAACTTTGTGAACCTTGATTACAACTTTTCAAGAAAAATAATTATCCCCTTGTACAAATCCATTGTATCATAAAAATAATGTGCCAAGATTTGCCTTTACGATGATTAGATTACTTGTTGGTTTGTGCGGTGCAAAATAGAAACTTTGGTTGTAGTGCATGATTTTTCATTTTTTACTGGTACGCCAAACGTTTCTGAAACTTTTTGCACCGTCTTGCTATACAGATTGTTTATTTTGTCCTATTTTTTCAGAATTTTTAGAGGTATAGAGGTATGGTTAATGTTCAGATTACTACAGACTGTCCCGTTTTCACAGATTGCTGTTATATCTTCATTATTTGCTTATGCTTGAAATCTTGTTGAGCCTCCTTTGCTTGGGGCCATAGAACTGTGATAGCATACAATGGGTAATGTTTGATTATAATTATACAATAATGTTAGAGCAGTACATAATGGGATTTGATTTTATATGTACTAACCCCTCTAATAAAAACTTTTGTTAAGTTTTGTGTCGATGAAGTGTTCGAAGATCGAGGAAGTATTGATATGAGAAGAATGAGGAGAGGCAAGAGCTCAAGCTTGGGGATGCCTGAGGCACCCCAAGTAAATATTCAAGGAGACTCAAGCGTCTAGCTTGGGGATGGTGATAACCCACAAGTGTAGGGGATCGCAACAGTTTTCGAGGGTAAAGTTTTCAACCCAAATTTGTTGATTCGACACAAGGGGAGCCAAAGAATACTCTTAAGTATTAGCAGCTAAGTTGTCAATTCAACCACACCTGGAAACTTAGTATCTGCAGCAAGATAGTTTAGTATCAAAGTAATACGATAGTGGCGGTAGCAGCAATAAAAGTAACGATAGTCTTTTTGTAGTTTTTGTAATAGTAGTAACGGAAAAGTAAATAAGCAGCAAGCAATATAGGTAAAGCTCGTAGGCATTGGATCGGTGATGGGAAATTATGTCAGATGCAATTCATCATGTAGAAGTTATAACCTAGGGTGACACAGAACTAGCTCCAGTTCATCAATGCAATGTAGGCATGTATTCCGAATATAGTCATACGTGCTTATGGAAAAGAACTTGCATGACATCTTTTGTCCTACCCTCCCGTGGCAGCGGGGTCCTATTGGAAACTAAGGGATATTAAGGCCTCCTTTTAATAGAGTACCGGACCAAAGAATTAACACATAGTGAATACATGAACTCCTCAAACTATGGTCATCACCGAGAGTGGTCCGGATTATTGTCACTTCGGGTTTGCCGGATCATAACACATAGTAGGTGACTATAGACTGGCAAGATAGGATCAAGAACACACATATATTCATGGAAACATAATAGGTTCAGATCTGAAATCATCACACTCGGGCCCTAGTGACAAGCATTAAGCATAGCAAAGTCATAGAAACATCAATCTCAGAACATAGTGGATACTAGGGATCAAACCCTAACAAAACTAACTCGATTACATGATAGATCCCATCCAAACCATCACCGTCCAGCAAGCCTATGATGGAATTACTCACACACGGCGGTGAGCATCAGGGAATTGGTGATGGAGGAAGGTTGATGATGACGATGGCGACGATCTCCACTCTTCGGAGCCCTGAACGGACTCCAGATCGGCCCTCCCGAGAGAGATTAGGGCTTGGCGGCGGCTCCGTCTCGTGAAACGTGATAATTCCTTCTCCCTGATTTTGTTTTCACCCCGAAAGTGAAGATATAGTATCTGGGGGTACGTCGATGGAGCACCAGGGGGCCCACGAGGCAGGGGGGCGCGCCCCCACCCTCGTGGATTGGCCTTGGGCCCCCTGGTGTGGATCTTCTTGCAGATATTTTTTATATTTTTTGAAATAATTCTCCGTTGATTTTCAGGCGATTCTGAGAACTTTTTATTCTACACAAAAACAACACCATGGCAGTTCTGCTGAAAACAGCATCAGTCCGGGTTAGTTCCATTCAAATCATGCAAGTTAGAGTCCAAAACAAGGGCAAAAGTGTTTGGAAAAGTAGATACGCTGGAGACGTATCAACTCCCCCAAGCTTAAACCTTTGCTTGTCCTCAATCAATTCAGTTGATAAACTAAAAGTGATAAAGAAAAACTTTGACAAACTCTGTTTGCTCTTGTTGTTGTAAATATGTAAGCTAGCATTCAGGTTTTCAACAAGATCATGAACTAACCACATTCACAATAACTTTCATGTCTCAAGACTACTCACATCAATGGCATAATCAAATAGCGAGCAATAATAATAAACCTCGGATGAAAACACTTTCTCAAAATAATCATGATATGATATAACAAGATGGTATCTCGCTAGCCCTTTCTAAGACCGCAAAACATAAATGCAGAGCACCTTTAAAGATCAAGGACTTACTAGACATTGTAATTCATGGTAAAAGAGATCCAGTCATGATCATACTCAATGCAAATTAAAAGTAATACATGCAACGACAGAGGTGCTCTCCTACTGGTGCTCTTTGATAAGAGGATGATGACTCTGCATCAAAGTAAATAGATAGGCCCTTCGCAGAGGGAAGCAAGGATTTGTAGAGGTGCCAGAGCTCGATTTTTAAATAGAGATGAATAACATTTTGAGCGGTATACTTTCATTGTCAACATAACAACCAAGAATCTCGATATCTTCCATGCTACGCACATTATAGACAGTTCCCAAACAGAATGGTAAAGTTTATACTCCCCCAACCACCAACAAGCACACTCCACGGCTAGCCCGAAACAACGGGTACCGTCCAAACCAGCAACAGCCCTGGGGGAGTTTTGTTTAATTATTATGATTTTGAGCATGGGACTGGGCATCCCGATTACCAGCTATTTTCTCATGAATGATGAGGGGAGTCCACTCATCGTGAGAATAACCCACCTAGCATGGAAGATATAGACAACCCTAGTTGATACATGAGCTGTTCGAGCATACAAAACATAATTTCATTTGAAGGTTTAGAGTTTGGCACATACAAATTTACTTGGAACGGCAGGTAAATACCGCATATAGGAAGGTATGGTGGACTCATATGGAATAACTTTGGGGTTTATGGAAGTGGATGCACAAGCAGTATTCCCGCTTAGTACAGGTGAAGGCTAGAAAGAGACTGGGAAGCGACCAGCTAGAGAGCAACAACGGTCATGAACATGCATTAAAATTAACCAACAAATAAAGCAAGCATGAGTAGGATATAAATCACCATGAACATAAATATCGTGAAGGCTATGTTGATTTGTTTCAACTACATGCGTGAACAGGTGCCAAGTCAGATCACTTAAATCGTTCAAAGGAGGATACCACCCATCATACCACATCACAACCATTTTAATACCATTTTAGCACGCAAGATAGACCATTATAAACTCTCAGCTAATCAAGCATGGCATATGCAGCTATGATCTCTAATTGTCATTGCAAGCATGTTTCATTCATAACGAGCTGAATCAGGAACGATGAGCCATCATATTTACAAAAACAAGAGAGGTCGAGTTCATACTAGCTTTTCTCATCTCAATTAGTTCATCATATATCATCCTTATTGCCTTTCACTCGCACGACCGAACGGTGTGGAAAATAATAATAGTGCACGTGCATTGGACTAAGCTGGAATCTGCAGACATTTGATACAAGAGAGAAGACAAGGTAATATAGCTCAAGGTTAATCAACAACAAAGCATATGAGAGCGACTAAGCATTTTAATCATGGTCTTCTACTCTTAACCCCTAAAGAAAAGAAAAGAAAACTATTTAAACGGGAAAGCTCCCAACAAGCAAAAGAAGAACATTAAATCTTTTTGGGTTTTCTTTTAACTGCTACTGCAAGCAAAGAAAGTAAACTAGCTAGAAGCTACAACTATATTTTTTTTGTTTTTCTGGGTTTATCTAGCACACAAGAAAAAGACTAGGAAAAATATTGAAACTAAGCATGGATGGTACAGTGAAAGAGTGTGAGCACCGACAACTAGAATAAGTGTGAACATCAACGTAAAGTCGGTGAGAGACACGTACTCCCCCAAGCTTAGGCTTTTGGCCTAAGTTGGTCTATGGCCACGGATCGAAGCCACTCCCTCCAGTGTACTGAAATGTGTCCTCTATGTGCCACTTATTGGCGAGCTCATCCAGCTCCCACCCATAAACAAATTGATGGGAAGGATTAAGTGGTGGTTCCAGCTCAGGCTCTGAAGCTTGTGCCCGGCCTTGGTACTAGTAGAAGGCATCTGATGTGATGAGTAATACGCCTGTAGACAAATCAAACAAAGATGGTGCAATCAAGGTAACAATTTCACAGTATATTTCATCAAACCTTAATTTATAATTTAGCTGCATATTCTTATCTTTAACAATAAAATCATGGGCTACCATACTCTTGTAGTCTAGATAAACAGGGGCAAGCAATTTTTCTTCCTTCTCATGATGCCTTTAGGTATTCTAAAATGTTCAGCAAGGTAAGAAGCAAAGATGCCTCCAAAGACGGGCCCCTTTGAGCGGTTCAGACTCAGTCATTTATCAACGACGGCACCCAAGCTAAAAGTTGTGTCTTGAAACAAAGCATGGCGTAAAATGACAATATCAGGGGCACTAAGATTCCTGCTGTTCCCGTGACCAATTAAACATCTACTAGAAAATAAAGCAAAGTAGCGCATAACAGGGAAGTGTATGCTAGTAATTCTTGCCCCTGAAACTTGTCTAGTTTCCCCTACAGCTATCATGTCAATAAACCCTTCAACGTCTTCACGACGTGGTTCATCAAGTCTACCACCAAACGGTACTTTGCATATTTCACAAAAATCTAAGAGTGATATCTCCTTAATCACATCATATAAACGAAACTCCACCGTAGGTGGTGTTTTCTTAGCATGAAAATGAAAACATCGCGTGAAAATATTAGTGAGTAAGAGATACTATTCTTTCTGGTCGTGGAGAAAGTCGGTGAGGCCTGCGTTATTTGCCAACCAATAAAAGTCTTCATAAATCCCGACAGACATCATGAAATCATTACAAGGCCATTCACACGGTCGAACTTCCGCCATACGAGGAAGATTATACTTGGTCTTCTTGTTTTCTTCTTTCTTCTTCTCCTCTGAACTCTTGCTGGAGGAGCCCCTCAACAATCTTTTTAACATTTTCCTTTTCTGAATTTTTTTGAGATTTTAGTAACTCACAATAAAAGTTAACCAAACTCAACAAGATTGATAGCAACAACTCCTATAAGTGCCTAGAGACTATATCATGCATTCAAACTACTTGGGACCAAGAAAATTTGACATGCAAGCTCAAGAACATGGTCACCACAGCAGCAAAAATTTGCAATAAATAGAGCACTAGAACAAAAACTAATTGGACCAATGGAGGAGTCACATACATGGAACAATCTCCCCAAACAGTTTGGTGAATGGTGCTTTGAGCAAGGAGATCGAAAATGGCAGCAAGATGAGCTAGAACTCGGGTTTGAGCTGGTTGGTGATTTTTTTGGGAGGAAGAAGAAGAGCATGGGTGCAGGAATAAGTGGAGGGGGCCACGTGGGGCCCACGAGGCAGGGGGGCGCGCCCTCGACCCTCGTGGCCAGGTGCTGGCTCCCCTCGCTGTGTGTTCTATGCCATATTTTCTTAAATATTCTAGAAAAAATCATATTTCATTTTCATGGCATTTGGAGAACTTTTATTTTTGGGATAGTTTTTTATTGCACGGATAAGTCTGGAAGCAGACATAAATTGCTATATATATTTTTTTCTTTTATTTATCCTAATTAACAGAAAGTAAAAGGAGGGTACAAAAAGTTGTGCTATCTAGATCAATGTTGAGGATATCGCTTATCGTTATCGTCTCGGTCAGCTCGGGATTAGAGATTAATCGGAAATCGGCCGATTAATTGATTTTATCGGTCGACTATTAATCGGCCACTTTTTTCAAATCTCAGGTTCCCAACACAAAAATATGCTATATTCAACACCCAAACAATATTGAACAAAAGTGTTGCCTTGAATCCTAGCCTTTGAAATCCTGATATAATGACAAACAAAATAGAAAAACATTACATGTTGCGTAAAAAGGTCCACAAAACACAAATAAACATAGTTCTTGCAAACATAGTGCTAGGAATAGGCCCGATTTATCGGTAGATTCCCGATAAATTGCTTGCCATAGCGATAAATCGGCCCAAACGATAAATGATGAAGATAAGGCATAATCTTATCGGTCACCCCAAGAGTAGCGATAAATCGGACGATAAATCGCTGAATCGGAAGATTTCTTGAACAGTGATCTAGATTCACCTATCCCATGCTCATCAAAAGGAATCCATTAACAAGGTTGATCAGGTCTAGTTAATAAACTCTTTCGAAGTAACATGAAACCGGAGAATTTTCGAATAACACTAGTGTCGTGGAATTAGCACGGCAGATGTACGGTTTAACGGACTTAGTGATGGAACCATCGCACGGGTTAGCTTGAAGGGGTTAAAAGCACACAAAGGACACAAAGGGTTTATACTAGTTCGGCCCCTTCGATGAAGGTAAAAGCCTACGGGCCTCCTACCTCTGAAGCTTTCTTCTTCGGTGGCATGCTGATGTAGTCGATGAAGCTGCTGAAAGTTGCGCCCGCGTGAGCGCCGGATCAGGTTCGCACAACCTCGACGCCCCCTGCCTGGTGCGCCAAAGATGTCGGGGAAACTGATCGCCCACGAACACCTATGGGACCGGAGCCCCTTTTCGGTACGGTGAGGGAGCGGAGGGAGCACAAAGAGCAGATCGAGGAGCACACGCGGGCAGTTTACCCAGGTTCGGGCCGCACGGATGCGTAAAACCCTACTCCTGCCTTGGTTGTATTGAGTTCTTGAGCTCGGGAGCTTGAAGATCTACAGTACTAGCTACACCGAGCGTGGGAGTGATCAAGTTTCTGGAATCGAGCCCCCTCTACGTTGTGCATGGGCCTCCTTTTATAGCTCAAAGGGGTCACCGACAGGTGTCAACATAGATGAGGGTAAAAATGTAAAATTGGTGGTAGATGGAACAGTGCATGAACAGTGTATGCACAGTGGTCTATACCTAACCCTGACGGTGGGGGACAAGGGCATTGAATGCCCGTCGCCGTCACCCCAAAAGCGTCCGCCCGGGCGTCTCCGTTCGCCACGATGGTGGCCTCGTCACCGCGGCTCGCCACCGTGTACCCCAGGCTGCACAGCCATCTGCCACGTGCCCCTGGAAGGGCCCCAGGGCGACGCGTGGACAGATGAGCTGGAGCGCGGGCACACGGTGAAAGCTTCCCCCAGCAAGCACCTTGCCGGGGTTGCTATCTTGCCGGGCCCGTAAGCTTGTCGCTCTCCGGGTCCTGCCGGGGCGCGTGATGCGCCTCGATATTTCTTGTGAGATGCTGTTCTTTGGTCTTCCTGGCAAGCTCCTCTTGCCAGGATCTCGTGAAAATAAGGTGGTCTTGAGCTTGGAGCAGCCTTCCCGGCAAGCTCCTCTTGCCGGGGCCTTGTTTTTCTGACTTGTATACTTTGTTCTTGAATGGTTCCAAAGGAACTAGAGCGGGCCTTGGCGGGCATGTGGTGAGCCTGACCACGGGACGCTGCTACTGCCCGTGCACAAGTCAGGATACTAAGGTACCCCTACTTTAGTACACCGACAGGAGCCCCCGGGCCTAGGCCATACACGGTGCCGAGCGCTGTTGGGCCAGGCCCAAAACAGTGCACGGACACATGCGGCCCACGGCACGCCGTTTCCCACTCTAGATTCGCCGCATCCCTCCCTAACGGCACGCTTCGATTGCGGCGTCGTGGGAGAGATCGTGGCCTGTTTCTTTAATGGGAAAATGCGGAACGTCCCCCACTTCCCCCTTAAAAGCAGAGGAAGCAGGGGCAGTTTCCCCCCATTGCTTTCATTGTGTCATCAATCTCCAGAAACCCCCGGCGCCCTCCGCCTCCCCAAAGGTCGACAGAGAGCCGAGCTCCACCTTTCTTCCGCCGCCGCCTGCCTCCCCGGCGCCGCCGACCCCTCTCGCTGTCCCCGCCATGGCCCCGAAGAGCAGCAAGACGAAAAGTGAGAAGTCCGACAAGGCCGCGAAGCTGGCAGTAATGCGGAAGAGGATGGTGGTCTTCCCGCCGAGGCTCGGCGCGAGGGAGCTGTGGGACAAGTATTACCTGTTCTGGGCAAGGGAGACGAAGGCTCACCCGCGTACCAGGGTCCTCCCCGCCGAAGCCATCGACATGTACCCGAGAGGTTACTACTACTTTGCTCTGTTCTTCCACTTCGGTCTTTGTCCTCCATACTCCGAGTTTTTCTGCGATGTCATGAACACGTACGGATTCCACCTCCTCGATTTCACCCCGAATGCTGTCCTCACTTTGGCCGTTTTCGCACATCTGTGCGAAAACTATGTCGGGGTCCATCCAAACGTAGCTCTCTTCCGCCACTTCTTCACACCTAGAGTAGAGTCTGGATCCCCACTCTCCGGCGGCATCTCCTGGATCTTTAGGCTTAACAAGAAGGAGGCATATTTGATTGGAGAGCTCCGCGGCAAGTGGGAAGAGTGGAGGGCTGATTGGTGCTGGGTTATGGAAGAGGAACCCCAGCAGTTTACCTCCCCGCGTCGAGCGGCAATAGTGCGCGGCAAGGATTGGAGTGACTTGGCCCCGGAGGACGATAAGCTACAAATTGCCCTTACTAGGATCCTTCGCCTTCGGGCCGCCAACCTTACGGTAGGTGAGGTCGGGGCTGATTTCCTTCGCCGCCGCATTGCTCCCCTGCAGGAAAGGAAGAGGCCTGCTTGTGAGTTCGGTAACGCGGCAGACCGCATGAGGCTGCGCCCCGGGCTGAATTATAACTTCACCGTCTTGGAACTCAAGGGGATGGTCCGGGAGATGTTCAAACATGACCCCAAGCACCCTGAGTGGTTCGCTCCGTCCCGGGGAGGCTCTGGCTGCCAAGGCCGATGCTGATCTGGAGAAGCGCGCCGCGGAGCTCCGTGCCGCCAACCAAGCGGCCCTCCGGAACTTGGCGGAGGAGCGCGAAGAGCTTGCCGAGGCGCACCAAGCGTTCATCCTCGAGAAGGCCGAGGTCGAGGAGCAGCAGCGACGGGCCGCCGAGGATCTGGCTCGGCGGGAGGGAGTGCTGAACCAGCGGAAGGTCGACCTCGATAGCCACGAGGATGACCTTACCGCGCGCGAATAGTCCATTGGCGGGGCTCTGCAGGAGGCGAGGGACGCCACTGCTGCCGCAGAGACCGCCAAGAGGGACCTGGAGGCAAGGGTGGCGCAGCTGGAGTTGAGCTTGAAGATGAGCGAGGAGAGGGTTGCCGCGCTCAACTTGGCGCGGGAGAAGGACGCCCACACCAACTCGGAGCTGCAAGTCCGTCTCTCCGAGAAGGGCAAGGAGCTCAACGACGCCAAGGACTCCATCGCCGATTTGGAGCTGAAGGTTTCCACCCTCACCGACTCACTTGACGCCGCCCGGGACCGCGAAACGAAGCTGAAAGATAATCTCCGGGCTGAAAGGGCGCTACTGGATAGTGCCGCCCTATCGCAGAACAACTTCCAGCGGACGGTGGAGCAGTGGACCGAGGAGCTCGTCGCCTCCGCCGCCAACATCGACAAGGAGATGGTGGCGTTGAGGATGGAGCACCTCGCGTACTCCCCCGATGAGAGCCTTCCCCACAGCGCCAAGCTGAGCTTGTTCTTCAGAGGAGTGGCGCCAGCCCTCGCGCAGCTACGGGAGAGGGTCCCCACGCAGCTGGCTAACGAGGCGTGCCGGCTTTGCATGGGTACTATGGAGCGGGTGTTGACGAAGATCGTCTACCGCAACCCCGGGATTAATCTCGAGAACGTCCTCCGGAACTTGCCGCCCGAAGCTGACCTGGAAGCGTTGAAGGCACAAGTTGCCCACATTGTGGCCAAGGCGGGCAAGATCAAGAGGGTTGACGGAGACCGTGTAGACTAGGCTCCCTTCTTTCTGCTTCCCTTGCCGCTGTCGATTAAGTCATGGGTAGTAGTTGGTTAGAACAGCGGCAAGTTATCTTGTAATATAACTTTATTTTAGATAGTCAATGCAGTGTTATCTCCCTTGCTTGGTTCCTTCACTTTGTATGCTTCTCACCCTACGCTTCTAGGCAACTTGCCAGCAAAGGGGCCCTCGCCGCGAGTGCTGAGTGCGGGACTCTTAGCAGCCTGCTGGCAATGCCCTTGCCGGCAAGAAACCTTGCCGCAGCTAGTCGCAGCACACTTAGATTGTTGAGCGAACTCGAAAACGAAGTAAGGGCGCGACACTTGTCGCAGCTCACTTAAGCCGTTGAGCGTGCTCGAAACAAGGTAAGGGTGCGGTTAGCCACGGGTAGGTTCCTCCGCGCACAGGTTTTCCATACAAAGTGTGGTCGTTCAAGGAAGACAGCCAAGATTTTAAAAATTTGAATGCTCAAACTTTGGCAACTTAGCTTTCATGGATTGTTTGCTTCCCGGCAAGGCCTTCTTTTCTTGAACAGCACTTGGTCCATACCACTGTCTCCTTCCCCCCGGCAAACTTGTGCGCGAGGAACCCCTCTTCTGCTTGAGAGAAAAAAGAAAGAAGGGAGGAAACATAGATATGGAGCCTTGCGGCTTGTTATTGCTTACCGGGATCTTGTGCTGCACAAAGTGTCAGATAATGCATGCAATGAAAACAAGAATGCATGAAACGACAAGCCGTGCGAAGCACAAAAGTTTTACTGATGCACGGGGTCTGCGCCCGGCTTTGTACAAAGGTTTACATGCAACAGCGGCAAGACTTGTACAAAAAGGTGGTTGCCGGAGCGGATCACGGCAACCGCGCCTTATGGGTGAAACTTGCAAAGATGCTCTATGTTCCAGGAGTTGCTCACCAGTAAGCCTTCTTCGGTCTCAAGGCGGACAGCGCCGGGCCTTGTGACTTGTCTCACCCGATAAGGGCCTTCCCACTTCGGCGTCAACTTGTTGGAGTTCTTGGCGGACTGAACGCGCCGAAGAACAAGGTCGCCTTCCTCGAGACTCCTGGCCTTGACTTTGCGGCTATGATAGTGGCGCAAAGCTTGCTGGTATCGAGCAGCTCGCACAGCAGCCTGGAGACGGTCCTCCTCGAGGAGCAGTGCATCATCTTGCCGCAGCTGCTCTTGCTCAAGCTCATCGTAAGCGAGCACTCGAGGAGACCCGTATACGAGTTCCGTGGGGAGAACTGCCTCTGCTCCATAGACAAGAGCAAAGGGTGTCTGCCCGGTGGCTCGATTTGGTGTCGTCCTGATTGACCAAAGAGCCGCCGGCAATTCCTCGATCCAGTTTCTTCCGCACTTGCGCAGCCTGTCGAAAGTTCTTGTCTTGAGCCCGCGCAACACTTCAGCATTGGCCCTCTCCGCTTGACCGTTGCTCCTCGGGTGAGCAACAGAAGCGAAGCAGACCTTGGCGCCAAGGTCTTGGACGTACTGCATGAAGGTGCGACTTGTGAACTGTGTGCCGTTGTCGGTGATGATCATGTTAGGGATTCCGAAACGGCAAACAATCGATATGAAGAACTTCACTGCTGACTGTGTGATCACCTTTCTCACTGGTTCCACTTCCGGCCACTTTGTGAACTTGTCGATAGCAACGTACAAGTACTCAAAGCCCCCGACGGCGCGGGGGAAGGGGCCGAGGATGTCAAGCCCCCAGACCGAGAAGGGCCAGGACAAAGGGATCGTCTGGAGAGCTTGAGCTGGCTTGTGTATTTGCTTGGCATGGAACTGGCACGCTTCACACTTGGTTACTTGTGCAGTTGCATCTTGGAGGGCTTCTGGCCAAAAGAAACCTTGCCGGAACGCCTTCCCGGCAAGTGCTCTTGCGCCAGTGTGGTGGCCACATATGCCTCCGTGTATATCTGCCAACAGCTTCTGTCCATCTTCCCGGGAAATGCACTTCAATCTGGCACCATTGAGTCTTCTTCTGTACAGTTCATTGCCGACGAACTGGTACATACTTGACTGCCTGGTTATCTTCTCTATCTCTTCTGGTTCTTCGGGAAGTTCCCTAGTTTGCAGAAAACGGACGATTTGCTGTGCCCATGCTGGAGCCTGAGGCTCAACAACAAGGACTAAAGGCATCAGTGCTGCTGCGGGAACGTCAGCTTCTACGGCAAGAACCTGCGGCTCTGCCGGAGCTGGACGTCCCCCGGCAAGCCCGCCGGAGCAAGACTTGCCGGGAACATCTGCTTCAACTGTACGAACCCTAGGGTCCGCAGGAGCAGACTATTCCTCAGCAACTTGGTCGTTGATCTTGGGGACCTTAGCGGCGGCTTCAGGAAGATCCGCCGGCAAGTAGTCACCGGAGACCAACTTCCTCTTCTTGCTTTGCCCAACTGATGGTGTAACGGATGGTTGAGTTAGCTTGAGCACGAAGACCCCTGGTTCCACAGGTAACTTCATTGCAGCACACTTTGAGAGGCCATCTGCGATATCATTCTGAGCTCTTGGAACGTGCTCCATCTGCAGGCCTTCAAAGTGTTCTTCAAGCTTTCTCACTTCATCGACATAGGCTTCCATCAAAGGACTCTGGTAGCTCTTGTTTACTTGTCGGACCACCAACTGTGAATCTCCCCGCACAATCAGCTTCTTGATCCCAAGTTCGGCCGCAATTCTGAGGCCGGCAAGCAAACCTTCATACTCAGTAGTATTGTTTGTCGCTTGCTCCTTGGGAAAGTGCATTTGAACAACGTACTTGAGGTGCTCCCCGGTGGGCGCTACGAGTAACACGCCAGCACCGGCGCCTTGCAGCGAGAAGGCACCATCAAAGTACATTATCCATTCTTCGCTTGCTTCTTTGACGGGGATGTTTGTCTCTGGAACTTCTTCATCTGGTGTTGGGGTCCATTCTGCTATGAACTCTGCCAAAGCTCTGCTCTGTATAGTTGAAGTGCTTTCAAACTTAAGACCAAAGCTTGACAGCTCCAGTGCCCACTCGACAATCCTACCTGTTGCTTCTGGGTTTTGCAATATCCTCTTCAGCGGAAAGCGAGTGACCACTGTTATCTCATGTGCTTGGAAGTAGTGGCGCAACTTTCTCGAGGCCATGAGGAGGCCGAAAAGCAACTTCTGCACCCCAGAGTATCTTGATCTAGCCCCCTGCAAGAGGGAACTTACAAAATAAACTGGGCGCTGCACCATCTTCTTTCGCACTTCTCCTTGTTCTTGCGCAAACTTGTCTTTGTCGGGGCCAGAGCTTGTCGGGGAAGCCCCCTGCTTGTCGCTGGATGCGCTTGCCGGGGCTGTGGATTCCTCATCTGCCTCCCTCTCTGCTACCAACGTAGCACTAACCACTTGATTGGTTGCTGCTAAGTACAGCAGCAACTTCTCTTGTGGCCTAGGTGCGACAAGTATTGGAGTGGAGGACAGGTATCCTTTCAAGTCTTGCAGTGCTGCCTCTGCTTCCGGAGTCCATTTCATAGGACCTGCCTTTTTCAAAATTTTGAAGAAAGGCAGGGCGCGTTCTGCAGACTTTGAAATGAACCTGCTGAGGGCAGCCACACAACCAGCAAGTCTTCGTACATCCTTGACGCGCTTCGGTGCTTCGATTTGCTCGATGGCCTTGATCTTGTCGGGATTGGCCTCAATCCCCCTCTGGGACACAAAGAACCCGAGAAGCTTGCCGGAGGGGACTCCGAAGACGCACTTCTCGGGGTTGAGCTTAAGTTGTATCTTGCGCAGATTCACAAAAGTTTCTTCTAGGTCTTGTATCAGGGTATCCTTGCTCTTGCTCTTGACCACTATGTCATCCATGTAGGCTTCTACATTCCTGTGTATCTGTGGCTCAAAAGCAGTGTGGACCACCCTTGCAAACGTTGAGCCCGCATTCTTCAGTCCAAAGGGCATGCGTATGAAACAGTAAGTGCCACATGGAGTAATGAATGCGGTCTTCTCTTCGTCTTCCTCAGCCATGAATATCTGGTGGTAACCTAAGTATGCATCGAGAAATGAAAGCAACTCACATCCAACCGTGGAGTCAACGATCTGGTCAATGCGCGGCAAGGGAAATGGATCCTTGGGACAAGCTTTATTCACATCAGTGAAGTCTATACAAAGTCTCCACTTCCCATTAGCTTTGCGCACGACAACTGGATTGGCCAACCATGTGGGATGAAGCACTCCCCTAACCAGGCCTGCCACTTCCAACTTCTTGATCTCCTCGGCAATAAACTCTTGGCGCTCCACCGCTTGCTTCCTGACCTTCTACTTGACGGGCCACGCGTGAGGACAAACAACAAGCTTGTGCTCAATTACCTTCCTGGGAACGCCGGGGATATCAGACGGTTGCCATGCAAACACGTCGACATTCGCCCGCAGGAAGGCAACGAGCGCGCTTTCCTATTTGGGGTCGAGCGTAGCACTGATGGTGAAGGTACCACCAGTGCCGTCCTCCTTGGCGGGCACCTTCTTGGTTGCAGGTGGAGCTGTCATTCCTTTCTCGCACTTGACGGTGGAGCTCGATGGTGCGTCCTCGACGGCAGCGCAGCACTCTGAAGAGGTGCGTTTGCTGGAGTGGGCCCCAGAGCTCTTGCCGGACTTGGTCTTGGTCTTCCCCCCGGGAGCTTCAGCGGCAAGTGTCTTGCTGTCTGCCGCAGCTGCTGCGTCTCGGTAGATTTTGTCGGCGCAAATAAGCGCATCTTTCTTGTCGCCGGGGACAGAGATGACGCTTATTGGCCCTGGCATCTTGAGCATGTTATATGCATAGTGAGAAGCTGCCATGAACTTGGCGAGCGCAGGACGGCCAAGTATCCCATTGTATGGTAATGGGATATCGGCAACGTCGAACGTGATCCTCTCGGTCCTGAAGTTTAGTTCTCCGCCAAAGGTCACGGGCAGTGTGATCTTCCCCTTCGGCTTGCTCCTTCCCGGGTTGATTCCTTGGAACATCCCGGTTTCTTCGAGCTCCCTGTCGGGGATCTGCAGCTTCCGGATTACAGCAGAGGAGATTAAGTTGAGGCCGGCCCCGCCGTCAACCAACATCTTGGTGACCTTGAGGTTGCGGATGGTTGGCGATACCAACATCGGCAAGCACCCGACCGCAGTTGTGCGGTCAGGGTGGTCCTCAAGGTCGAAGATGATGGGCGTGCTGGACCACTTCAAAAGTTTGCGCGACTCGACGGGTGGCTCTGCTGCATTCACTTCCCGCAACCATTGCTTGAGTTGGTGGTGGGAAGTGTGCAGAGAGGCACCTCAGTCGACGCACAGAACTTCTGTGGCCTTCTGGAACTCTTGCTCGCTGTTGTCTCCTTCATCCATGTCCTTGTCATCGTCTTCGTCTTCATCCTTGTCGCGGCCCCGAGGAGGTCTGTCTCCTTGCCGCTGCTTAGCCTTGCCGCGGCGTCCTCCCCGGCCATTGAACGGCCGCTTCTTGCCGGAGTCTCCTCCGCGTCCTTGGGCCTTCTCCTTGTCGCGACGCTCGTATTCAGCCTTCTGCTGTTCTACGAGGTACTCTACCCTCTTGCAGTTCTGGAGATCGTGGCCATTGGTGCGGTGGATCTTACAGTACTACTTGTCGGAGCCGTCCTGCTTGTCGGCGGCCGCTACAGGGGTGGCCTCCTTGCCGGAGCCACCAGCCTGTGTCTTCTTGGCGGCAGCCTCCTTGCCGGACTGCTCGACAACTAATACTTCCTTGTTCTTCTTCTTCTTATTGTTCTGCCACCGGTTTTTCCTTGTCGGGGCGGCATCTTCGCTGTCCGTTCCTCCTGCTCCAGTATCCTCTCCGGGAAGTCTCCTCCCCTCTTCAGCACGGGCACACTTGTCAGCCAGAGCATAAAGCTCGCTGACATCCCGGATCTTGGTCATCGCCATCTCCTCCCTCATCCGGCGGTTACGCACGTTCTGGTGGAACGCGCTGATAACCGCGGCAGGGTGGACATCCGAGATGTTGTGCTGAACGCGGCTGAACCTTTGGATGTACTTGCGCAGGGACTCTCCCTCCTTCTGGGCAAGAATGTGGAGATCGCTCTCCTGGCCGTGGGGTTTGTGGCCGCCCGTGAAGGCGCCGACAAACTGGTGGCACAGATCTGCCCAAGAAGAGATGGAGTTCTCCGGCAAGTGCATAAGCCAAGATCTGACGTTTGGCTTAAGCACGAGCGGGAAGTAGTTCGCTAAGATCTTCTCGTCGCGTCCCCCGGCAGCCTGCACCGCAATGGTGTAGATGCTGAGGAACTCCGAGGGGTGTGTCTTGCCGTCGTACTTCTCGGGTACGTCGGGCTTGAAGTTCTTCATGCTGGGCCACTGGACTTGCCGCAGCTCTCGGGTGAACACAGGGCAACCTGCCGCGTACGGCAAGCCGCCTGGTTCACCGGGCGCGTGCATGTCGACAGCGGTCCCAGCGCGCTGGTCGGACTGTCGTCCCGCTTCTCTTCGACGCTCGATGCGAGTTCGAGCGTCCTCTTGTCGCCTGTCGTCGAGGACTTGGCGCTGATCGCGGCGAGCCCGCGGATCCGACGACGCCGTGGAGTCATCGTCGACGTTGATCCGGCGAGTCGGCGATTTCTGCTTCCGCGGCGGGGAGTGCACGGTAGTGGCACCCCGACGGTCTTGTCTCCATCGGCCTTCGCTTGGCTGACTTACCGCGGCCGCGATGTTGCCGGCTGCTGCGGCGTATCGTTGTTGGTGAAGGCGATGAGGCTTTGGATGGTGGCCCTCCAGTCTTCGGCCTTGTCTGCCGCTGGAGGGAAGTCGAGGAGCAGCTGAGCTCTAGCGAGAGCTTCAGCTGGAGTGGAGGGGAGCGGTGGCGAGCGGTGCGAGGAGCGAGATATGCTCGGACTTCTAACAACGTTAGAAGGAGCAGGTTCTCGTCCCGGCGACCGCGCCTTGCTCGTGCCAGCACGTTGGCCTTGAGCGTCCCGCGACCCGCCAGCTTGGCCTTGTCCCAGCAGGTGGATGGTACCGTGGGTACCACGTCGCTGCTGGCCCGGCACCTCCTGAGAGGGACGGGGTGCGTGCACGGACGCTGAGGCTTTGGAGTTCGCCCGGTCGTCCGTCTTGTCCTTGGACTTGGCGGCGCCGTGAGTGTTCTCGCCGGCGTCCACCCTTCCGCCAGCGTCTACCCCACCAACCGTTGGTTCTGGTGGTGGTGGGATCGACGCGGACGGGCCTCCTACCTCTGAAGCTTTCTTCTTCGGCGGCATGCTGATGTAGTCGATGAAGCTGCTGAAAGTTGCGCCCGCGTGAGCGCCGGATCAGGTTCGCACAACCTCGACGCCCCCTGCCTGGCGCGCCAAAGATGTCGGGGAAACTGATCGCCCACGAACACCTATGGGACCGGAGCCCCTTTTCGGTACGGTGAGGGAGCGGAGGGAGCACAAAGAGCAGATCGAGGAGCACACGCGGGCAGTTTACCCAGGTTCGGGCCGCACGGATGCGTAAAACCCTACTCCTGCCTTGGTTGTATTGAGTTCTTGAGCTCAGGAGCTTGAAGATCTACAGTACTAGCTACACCGAGCGTGGGAGTGATCAAGTTTCTGGAATCGAGCCCCCTCTATGTTGTGCATGGGCCTCCTTTTATAGCTCAAAGGGGTCACCGACAGGTGTCAACGTAGATGAGGGTAAAAACGTAAAATTGGTGGTAGATGGAACAGTGCATGAACAGTGTATGCACAGTGGTCTATACCTAACCCTGACGGTGGGGGACAAGGGCATTGAATTCCCGTCGCCGTCACCCCAAAAGCGTCCGCCCGGGCGTCTCCGTTCGCCACGATGGTGGCCTCGTCACCGCGGCTCGCCACCGTGTACCCCAGGCTGCACAGCCATCTGCCACGTGCCCCTTGAAGGGCCCCAGGGCGACGCGTGGACAGATGAGCTGGAGCGCGAGCACACGGTGAAAGCTTCCCCCGGCAAGCACCTTGCCGGGGTTGCTATCTTGCCGGGCCCGTAAGCTTGTCGCTCTCCGGGTCCTGCCGGGGCGCGTGATGCGCCTCGATATGTCTTCTAAGATGCTGTTCTTTGGTCTTCCTGGAAAGCTCCTCTTGCCAGGATCTCGTGAAAATAAGGTGGTCTTGAGCTTGGAGCAGCCTTCCCGGCAAGCTCCTCTTGCCGGGGCCTTGTTTTTCTGACTTGTATACTTTGTTCTTGAATGGTTCCAAAGGAACTAGAGCGGGCCTTGGCGGGCACGTGGTGAGCCTGACCACGGGACGCTGTTACTGCCCGTGCACAAGTCGGGATACTAAGGTACCCCTACTTTAGTACACCGACAATAGTCATTATTCTTACTATTTAATTCATTAAGCAAATCATTCTGAGCCTTAAGTACTTGAGTGGTGACCATAGAAGCATGTATACTAATGAGTTTCAGTTCACCTTTAGCTCTAGACAGATAACCACTCAAGCATTCAATCATATAAGCATTGTGTTGTAATTGTCTACCAACATAAGCATTGAAGTTTTCTTGTTTCACGATAAAATTGTCAAACTCATCTAAGCATTGGCTAGCAGATTTATAATGAGGAATATCTCCTTAATCAAATCTATAAAGATAATTTACCTTTACTACCTGTGTCGGGTTATCAAGACCATGTTTTTCTTCAATAGGTGGTAAATTCTTAACATCTTCACCTTTAATACCTTTTTCTTTCATAGATTTCTTTGCCTCTTGCATATCTTCAGGACTGAGAAATAGAACATCTCTTTTCTTCGGAGTTGGTTTAGGGGCTGGTTCAGGAAGTGTCCAATTATTTTCATTGGCCAGCATACTATTCAATAGTAATTCAGCTTGTTCAACAGTTCTTTCCCTGTAAACCCAACCAGCACAACTATCCAGGTGGTCTCTGGAAGCATTGGTTAGTCCATTATAAAAGACATCAAGTATATCATGCATTTCAAGAGGATGATTAGGCAAAGCATTAAGTAACTGGAGAAGCCTCCCCCAAGCTTGTGGGAGACTCTCTTCTTCAATTTGCACAAAGTTATATATTTCCCGTAAGGCAGCTTGTTTCTTATGAGCGGGAAAATATTTAGCAGGGAAGTAATACATCATATCCTGAGGACTACACACACAACCAGGAACAAGAGAATTAAACCAAGTCTTAGCATCACCCTTTAACGAGAACGGAAACAACTTAAGGATATAGTAGTAACGAATATTTTCATCGTTGGTGAATAGGGTGGCGATATCATTCAACTTAGTAAGATGTGCCATAACAGTTTCAGACTCATAGCCATGGAAAGGATCAGATTCAACCAAAGTAATTAACTCAGGATCAACAGAGAATTCATAATCCTTATCAGTAACACATATAGGTGAAGTAGCAAAAGCAGGGTCATGTTTCATTCTAGCATTCAAGGACTTTTCTTTCAACTTAGCTAATAACTTCCTAAGATCATATCTATCATTGCAAGCAAGAAAGTCTCTAGCAGTCCCTTCATCCATAACATAACCCTCAGGAATAACAGGCAATTCATATCTATTGGGAGTAGCATCATCATCACTTTCATAAATATCATCATTTTCAATATTTGCATTCTCCCTAACCTTAGCAATTTGTTCATCTAGAAATTCGCCTAGTGGCACAGTATCAGGCATAGAAGTAGTTTCATCATACATTGCAGAAGTAGCATCATCAAGAACATACAACATATTGGAGTCAATAGCAGGAGTAGGTGTCGCAAGTTTACTCATAACAGAAGGAGAATCAAGTGCAGAGCTAGATGGCAGTTCCTTACATTCCCTCGTAGTTGAGGGTAAGATCTTGGTTTTTGAGTCCTTCAAATTCTTCATAGTGATCAACATATATAAATCCCAAGTGACTTAAAGAATAGAGCTATGCTCCCCGACAACGACGCCAGAAAATAGTCTTGATAACCCACAAGTGTAGGGGATCGCAACAGTTTTCAAGGGTAAAGTATTCAACCCAAATTTGTTGATTCGACACAAGGGGAGCCAAAGAATACTCTTAAGTATTAGCAGCTAAGTTGTCAATTCAACCACACCTGGAAACTCAGTATCTGTAGCAAGATAGTTTAGTAGCAAAGTAATATGATAGTGGCGGTAGCAGCAATAAAAGTAATGATAGTGTTTTTGTAGTTTTTGTAATAGTAGTAATGGAAAAGTAAATAAGTAGCAAGCAATATAGGTAAAGCTCGTAGGCATTGGATCGGTGATGGGAAATTATGTCGGATGCAATTCACCATGTAGAAGTTATAACCTAGGGTGACACAGACCTAGCTCCAGTTCATCAATGCAATGTAGGCATGTATTCCAAGTCATACAAGCTTACGGAAAAGAACTTGCATGACATCTTTTGTCCTACCCTCCCCAGCAACGGTGCAAGAAAATAGTCTTGATAACCCACAAATGTAGGGGATCACAACAGTTTTCGAGGGTAAAGTTTTCAACCCAAATTTGTTGATTCGACACAAGGGGAGCCAAAGAATACTCTTAAGTATTAGCAACTGAGTTGTCAATTCAACCACACCTGGAAACTTAGTATCTGCAGCAAGATAGTTTAGTAGCAAAGTAATATGATAGTGGCGGTAGCAACAATAAAAGTAACGATAGTGTTTTTGTAGTTTTTGTAATAGTAGTAACGGAAAAGTAAATAAGCAGCAAGCAATATAGGTAAAGCTCGTAGGCATTGGATCGGTGATGGGAAATTATGTCGGATGCAATTCATCATGTAGAAGTTATAACCTAGGGTGACACAGAACTAGCTCCAGTTCATCAATGCAATGTAGGCATGTATTCCGAATATAGTCATACATGCTTATGGAAAAGAACCTGCATGACATCTTTTGTCCTACCCTCCCGTGGCAGCGGGGTCCTATTGGAAACTAAGGGATATTAAGGCTTCCTTTTAATAGAGTACCGGACCAAAGCATTAACACATAGTGAATACATGAACTCCTCAAACTATGGTCATCATCGGGAGTGGTCCCAATTATTGTCACTTCGGGGTTGCCGGATCATAACACATAGTAGGTGACTATAGACTTGCAAGATAGGATCAAGAACACACATATATTCATGGAAAGATAATAGGTTCAGATCTGAAATCATGGCACTCGGGCCCTAGTGACAAGCATTAAGCATAGCAAAGTCATAGCAACATCAATCTCAGAACATAGTGGATACTAGGGATCAAACCCTAACAAAACTAATTCGGTTACATGATAGATCCCATCCAACCCATCACCGTCCAGCAAGCCTACGATGGAATTACTCACACACGGCGGTGAGCATCATGGAATTGGTGATGGAGGAAGGTTGATGATGATGATGGCGACGATCTCCACTTTCCGGAGCCCCGAATGAACTCAAGATCAGCCCCCCGAGAGAGATTAGGGCTTGGCGGCGGCTCTGTCTCGTGGAACGCGATAATTCCGTCTCTCTGATTTTTTTCTCCCTGAAAGTGAAGATATAGGATCTGGGGATACGTCGGTGGAGCACCAGGGGGCCCACGAGGGAGGGGGGTGCGCCCTGGGCAGGGGGGCGCACCCCCCACCCTCGTGGACAGGCCTTGGGCCCCCTGGTGTGGATCTTCTTGCAGATATTTTTTATATTTTCCGAAATAATTCTCCGTTGATTTTCAGGCGATTCCGAGAACTTTTTATTCTGCACAAAAACAACACAATGACAGTTCTGCTGAAAACAACGTCAGTCCGGGTTAGTTCCATTCAAATCATGCAAGTTAGAGTCCAAAACAAGGGCAAAAGGGTTTGGAAAAGTAGATACGTTGGAGACGTATCAGATGGCCCGGAAGGCATCCCATTTTTATTCAACAATTATCGGTATGTTTTGGTTTTTGTTTTGTTCACATGATATGCGTAAATATTGGAGCGTCGTGTGCTTTTCCTTCATTATTTCTTTTAATAAATGCACCATGCTGGTATGAGATAGTCCTTGGTTGATTTATAGAATGCTCTTTGCACTTCACTTATATCTTTTGAGTATGGCTTTATAGAATGCTTCATGTGCTTCACTTATATCATTTGAAGTTTGGATTGCCTGTTTCTCTTCACATAGAAAACCGTCATTTGTAGAATGCTCTTTTGCTTCACTTATATTTGTTAGAGCAGGGCATATATTTTGTAGAAAGAATTAAAACTCTCTTGCTTCACTTATATCTATTTAGAGAGTTGAGATGAATTGGTCATTCACATGGGTAGTCATAAAATCCTACATAAACTTGTAGATCGCTGAATATGATATGTTTGATTCCTTGCAATAGTTTTGCGATATAGAGATGCTAATATGTGGTAGGTACTAGTGAATGATTGTGGTTTAGTAAAAATATTGGTGTTAAGGTTTGTGATTCCCGAAGCATGCACGTATGGTCTCCTAACTATGTCACCAAGTTGGCGTGCATTGTATTTTGATTGTTTATCTTTGCGTGAAGGTCAGGGGCGTGCGATGGTTAACTCCTACCAACCTCCCCCCATAGGAGCATGCGTCGTAGTATTTTGCTTCGAGGGCTAATAGATTTTTTTGCAATAAGTATGTGAGTTCTTTATGACTAATGTTGAGTCCATGGATTATACGCACTCTCACCCTTCCACCTTGATAGCCACTCTAGTACCGCGCAATTTTCACCGGTGCATCAAACCACCTTATACCTTTCCTCAAAACAGCCACCATACCTACCTATTATGGCATTTCCATAGCCATTCCGAGATATATTGCCATGTAACTCCATCGTTCCATTTGTTATGAAATGCACCATCATTGTCATATTGCTTTGCATGATCGTAAGACAGCTAGCATGATGTTTTCATGGCTTGTCCATTTTTTGATGTCATTGCTATGCTAGATCATTGCACATCCCGGTACACCACCGGAGGCATTCATGTAGAGTCATATTTTTGTTCTAGTATCGAGTTGTAAGTAAATAAAGGTGTGATGATCATCACTATTAGAACATTGTCCCATGTGAGGTTATAAAAAAATAAAAGAGGCCAATAAAGACCAAATTTAAAAAAATGCCAAAGAAGCCCACCAAAAAAAGAGGCAAAAGAGCCCAAAATAAAAAAATAAAATAAAAGTAATTTAAAAAAAGAGAGAAAAAGAGAGAAGGAACAATGTTACTATTTTTTCCATACTTGTGCTTCATCATAGCACCATGTTCTTCATGATAGAGAGTCTCCTATGTTGTCACTTCCATATACTAGTGGGAATTTTCATTATAGAACTTGGCTTGTATATTCCAACGACGGGCTTCCTCAAATGCCCTAGGTCTCCATGAGCAAGCAAGTTGATGCACACCCACTAGCTTTCTTTTGAGCTTTCATACACTTATAGCTCTAGTGCACCCGTTACATGGCAATCCCTACTCACTCACATTGATATCAATTGATGGACATCTCCATAGTCCGTTAATTTGCCTAGTCAATGTGAGACTTTCTCCCTACTTTTGTCTGTCACCACCTTCTATTCCACCCATAGTGCTATGTCCATGGCAAACGCTCATGTATTGCATGAAGAGTTGAAAAGGTTTGAAAAAGTAAAGTATGAAAATAATTGCTTGGCTGACACCAGGATGGGCATGAGTGGTACCTTGTGTTAAGACAAGGTAGCATAAAAAACTATATGATTTTGTAGGGATAATGTTCTTTAGCAATGATATTCTGAAAGACTTGATTTTTGTTGGTGTCGGGGGAAACTATCCACCACGAGCACCTATGGGACCGGAGCCCCTTGCTTGTGCGGTAAGAGGGCGGAGGGAGCACAAAGAGCAGATCGTGGAGAGCACGCGGGCAGTTTACCCAGGTTCGGGCCGCGGTGGACGCGTAAAACCCTACTCCTGCTTAGTTTGTATTGAGTTGGGGAGCTCGGGAGCTTGAAGAACTAGCTGCACCGAGCGTATGAGCGATCTAGGTTCCGAACCCCCTCTACGTTGTGCATGGGCCTCCTTTTATAGTGCAAGGGGTCACCGACAGGTGTCAACGTAAGAGAAAGGGTAAAAATGTAATAGTGGTGGTAGTTGTAACAGTGTGGGAACAGTGGATGAACAGTGCGTGAATAGTGGTCATCACCTACTTTGACAGTGGGGGACAAGAGCATTTAATGCCCGTCGCCGTCGACCCCAAAAGCACCCGCCCTTGCGTCTCCGTTTGCCACGGCGATGGCTTTATCACCGTGGAGTGCCACCGTGTCCCCCAGGCTGCACAGCCATCCGCCACGCGTCCCTGGAGTGGCCCCAGGGCGACGCATGGTTCGATGAGCTGGAGCGCGGGCACACAGCGTAACTCTCTCCGGCAAGCACCTTGCCGGGGTCTTGACCTTGCCGGGCCCGGGAGCTTGTCGGGCTCTGAAGCTTGTCGCTCTTCGGGCTCCGCCGGGGCGCACGTCGCGCCGAGGCATGTCTTCTGAAGTGTAATCTTCTGGCCTTCCTGGCAAACTCCTCTTGCCAGGGTCTTGTGCTAGTGAGGTAATCTTGAGCCTGGGACGGCCTTCCCAACAAGCTCCACTTGCCGGGGTCTCGATCTTCTGTCTTGTATACTTTGTTTTTGAATGGTTTTATATGGAGCAGGAAGGTCTCCGGCAAGCACGTGGTAGGCCCTGCCGCGGGAAGCTGCTACTGCCCGTGCACAAGTTGGGGTACTGAGGTACCCCTACCTTAGTACACCGACAGTTGGGATGCCCGAGTATTAAATTCTTTTATGTCAAATGATAGACTATTGCTTTGAATCACTCGTGTCTTAATATCCATGCCATGATTAGATTACATGATCAAGATTATGCTAGGTAGCATTCCACATCAAAAATTATCTTTTTATCATTTACCTACTCGAGGACGATCAGGAATTAAGCTTGGGGATGCTGATACGTCTCCGTCGTATCTATAATTTTTGATTGTTCCATGCCAATATTATACAACTTTTACATACTTTTGACAACTTTTTATACTCTTTTTGGAACTAACATATTGATCCAGTGCCCAGTGCCACTTCCTGTATGTTGCATGTTTTTTGTTTCGCAAAATATCCATATCAAACAGAGTCCAAACGCGATAAAAACTTACGGAGATTATTTTTGGAATATATGTGATTTTTGGGAAGAAGAATCAACGCGAGACTATGCCCGAGGGGGACACGAGGTAGGGGCGTGCCCCTGACCCTCGTGGCCACCCCGTAAGGCAATTGGTGCCCTTCTTTCGCCACAAGAAAGCCAATATCCGGATACAAATCGTGTTAAAATTTCAGCCCAATCGGAGTTACGGATCTCCGGGAATATAAGAACGGTGAAAGACCAGACTCGGGAGCGCAGAAAGAGAGAGAGACACAGAGACATATCCAATCTCGGAGGGGCTCTCACCCCTCCCATGCCATGGAGGCCATGGACCAAGGGGTAAACCCTTCTCCCATTTAGGGGGGAGGTCAAGGAAGAAGAAGAAGGAGGGGCCCCCTCTCCCCCTCTCTCTCGGTGGCGCCAGAACGCCACCGGGGCCATCATCGTGTGACAGCGATCTACACCAACACCTCTATCATCTTCACCAAACATCTTCATCACCTTCCCCCATCTATCTACAGCGGTCCACTCTCCCGCAACCCGCTGTACCCTCTACTTGAACATGGTGCTTTGTGCTTCATATTATTATCCAATGATGTGTTGCCATCCTATGATGCCTGAGTAGATTTTTGTTGTCGTATCAGTAATTGGTGAATTGCTATGATTGGTTTATTTTTCTTGTGGTTATGTTTATGTCCTTTGGTGCCCATCATATGAGCGCACGTTTGGATCACACCATTGGGTTAGTTGTATGTTGATAGGACTATGTATTGGAGGGCAAGAGTGACAGAAGCTTCAACCTAGCATAGAAATTGATGCATACGGGATTGAAGGGGGACCAATATATCTTAATGCTATGGTTGGGTTTTACCTTAATGAACGTTAGTAGTTGTGGATGCTTGCTAATAGTTCCAATGATAAGTGCATAGAATTCCAAGTCAGGGATAACATGCTAGCAGTGGCCTCTCCCACATAAAACTTGCTATCAGTCTAGTAAAGTAGTCAATTGCTTAGGGACAATTTCACAACTCCTACCACCACTTTCCACACTCGTTATACTAACTTTATTGCTTCTTTATCTAAACAGCCCCTAGTTTTTATTCACGTGCTCTTTATATTCTTGCAAACCTATCCCGCTACACCTACAAAGTACTTCTAGCTTCATACTTGTTCTAGGTAAAGCGAACGTCAAGCGTGCGTAGAGTCGTATCGGTGGTTGATAGAACTTGAGGGAATATTTGTTCTACCTTTAGCTCCTCGTTGGGATCGACACTCTTACTTATCGAAAGAGGCTACAACTGATCTCCTACACTTGTGTGTTATCAAGCGTGCGTAGAGTTGTGATACGTCTCAAACGTATCTATAATTTTGGATTGTTCCATGCTGTTATATTATCATTCTTGGATGTTTTACAATCATTTTATAGTCATTTTATATAATTTTTTGTACTAACCTATTAACATAGTGCCAAGTGCCAGTTGCTGTTTTCTGCATGTTTTTTACATCGCAGGAAATCAATACCAAAAGGAGTCCAAACGCAACGAAACTTTTTGTGGATTTTTATGGACCAGAAGACATCCAGTGGGCCGGAGAAGCGCCGGGGGGGGGGGGTGCTCCGAGGGGAGCACAACCCACCAGGGTTGTGCCCACCTCGGGTGCCCCCCGGACCGCCTCTTTGCTCTATAAATACCCCAATATTCTAGAAACCCTAGGGGAGTCGACAAAAATCAATTCCAGCCACCGCAAGTTCCAGAGCCACCAGATCCAATCTAGACACCATCTCGGAGGGGTGCATCATGTCCATTGGTACCTCTCCGATGATGCGTGAGTAGTTCTTTGTAGACCTACGGGTCCGTAGTTAGTAGCTAGATGGCTTCCTCTCTCTCGTTTGATTCTCAGTACAATGGTCTCTTGGAGATCCATATGATGTAACTCTTTTTGCAGTGTGTTTGTTGGGATCCGATGAACTTTGAGTTTATGATTAGATCTATCTTTTTATATCCATGAAATTTATTAGAGTCTTCTTTGATCTCTTATATGCATAATTGCTTATAGCCTCGTATTTATTCTCTGATATTTGGGTTTTGTTTGGCCAACTTAATCTATTCATCTTGCAAAGGGAAGAGGTGCTTTGTGATGGGTTCGATCTTACGGTGCTTAATCCCAGTGACAGAAGGGGAACTGACACATATGTATCGTTGCCATTAAGGATAACAAGATGGGGTCTATTTCTACATAAATAGATCTTGTCTACATCATGTCATCATTCTTATTGCATTACTCTGTTTTTCCATGAACTTAATACACTAGATGCATGCTGGATAGTGGTCGATGTGTGGAGTAATAGTAGTAGATGCAGGCAGGAGTCGGTCTACTAATCTTGGACGTGATGCCTATATAATGATCATTGCCTGGATATCGTCATGATTATTTGAAGTTCTATCAATTTCCCAACAGTAATTTGTTCACCCACCATTTGCTATTTTTCTCGAGAGAAGCCACTAGTGAAACCTACGACCCCCGGGTCTCTTCTTTATTATATTTGCCTTTGCGATCTATTTTCCTTTGCTTTTATTTTCAGATCTATTAAACCAAAAGTACAAAAATACCTTGCTGCACTTTATTATATTTGGCGTTTGATCTATCAATATTTACAACTCTCTCACGTCCGTTTGCCAAATTTTGGCACCGTTACCTGAAAGGGATTGACAACCCCTTGTACACGTCAGGTTGCGAGTATTTGTTATTTGTGTGCAGGTGCTGTTTACATAGTGTTGCATGATTCTCCTACTGGTTCGATAAACTTGGTCTCATCACTGAGGGAAATACCTACCGTTGATGTGCTGCATCATCCCTTCCTCTTTGGGGAAATACCGGCGTAGTTCTAGCAAGCATCAAAAGGAATTTCTGGCGCCGTTGCCAGGGAGACATCATCAACATCTAACAGGTTCTCCTTGCAATTTACATTATTTGCCATTTTCCTCTTGTTTCTCCCCCACTTCACAAAAATTTGCCGTTTATTCGCTCTCTTTTTTGTTTGCCATTTTCTCGTCAGATCTATCCTTTGCTTGCATTCATGAGTGATTTTGGTATGGCAGCAACGGGTGATGGCCTAACTCCTAAGATTGGACGTACGTGCAGTCTGGATGCTAAAAATTTTATCTTGGGGCAAGGGAATGTTATGGGAAAATAACGTATCCAAGAATTTTTCAATTGTGTTGGAAATCTAAGTCTTGATGATGCTCCTATACTTAGTACTACTATATCTTATGCGGATACTATTTCAGCACTAGTTCTGAAACTTGAAAGTAAATTTATCCGTACTCATCCTACTTTGCAAAGATTATTTTTTGAGCTTCCCGATATAAAGAATCCTAGGGCTAAAAGGTTGGCCACTCTTATCCTTATGAATGAATTTGACTACATAATACGGGAAGCTAGGGAAATCTTTGACTTTTAAGGTATGAGTCGTGAAAAACCTGTAATAGATGAAATTCTTTACAATAGTGATTATGCGCTAAGGCATTTGCTTGGGGATAATAAAATCTTTGATGAAAATCTTAAAAAGGAAGTCCCCATTTTAGATATAATTCAACAAGTTTTCAATAATGTACACATGTCAAATAACCACGTGGGCTGCGCTTTTCATACAGAAATGAGCTCTACTGTGTACCCGCGCAGGTGTGGTTGGGAAAGAGATGGGAGTACAGTACGTGCGCCGTGCGTGCACCTCTTCTCTTTGTGGACACCCCCACCTACGTGTGTGTGTGTATGTGTGCGAGAGAGATACAAACCTAGAGAGATGGCATGCGTTCGTGAGTGTTTTTTTATTGGGGGGGGGGGGTGATTTCGTGAATGTATTTGTGGGAATATGTGTCGATGATATCTCAAACAATAATGTGTCACATGCAATGTGTGTGAAATAGAGGCCTATCAGTATCATATATACAGGGTGATCCATGAGAAGAGAGGGAGGGGTCATAGATATCGATATAGTCGAAGAGAGGATCAAGTGCGCGGGTGCGAGATCAATGAAGAGAGCCATCGAAATTGTGTGTGTGCGCATCAAAGATATAGGGAAATTGGCCTAACGGAACGTCAGAGGGTAGAGGGCAAGTTTGTGTGTGGCAGGGAGACATGACTAGAGTGTTGGTGAACGTTGCATGGAAAACAAAAAAAAATTCTACGCACACGCAATGATCTATCCATGGATATGCATAGCAACGAGGGGGAGAGTGTGTCTACGTACCCTCGTAAACCGTAAGTGGAAGCGTTAGACAACGCGGTTATGTAGTCGAACTTCTTTGTGTTCCAACCAATCGAGCACCGAATGTGCGACACCTCCGTGTTCAACACACGTTCAGCTCGATGACGTCCTCCACCTTCTTGATCCAGCAAAACGGAAAGGTAGTGGATGAGTTCTGGTAGCACGACGGCGTGGTGGCGGTGATGGTGATGCGATCTCCGCAGGGCTTCACCTAAGCACTACGAAACTATGACAGAGGGAGTAAACGGTGGATGGGGCATGATACGTCTCCAACGTATCTATAATTTATAAAGTATTCATGCCATGTTTATAACAATTTTATATGGTTTTGGTATGATTTGCATGGAACTAACCCAGACTGACGCTGTTTTCAGCAGAATTACCGTGGTGTTATTTTTTTTGTGCAAAAATGAAAGTTCTCCAAATGAGCTGAAACTTTTTGACAATTTTTTTGGAACAAAAGAGACCCCCCGAAGCTTCGTGGGAGGGCCAGAAGAGCCACGAAGAGGGCACAACCTACCAGGGCACACCTGGTGGGCCTGGCTCGCCCCAGTGGGTTGTGCTCACCTCGAGGCCCATCCGGACATGAGACCGACTGTAGCGACCAGACCTCAAACAGCCTGATCGCTGTGCATCAGTGTCATCCCTGGATCAGTAATGCTGACACGCACAGTACTTGAAGGATTTATAACAGAGTAGCAATCACACACTTATTACATCGATAGTTCCAACGATGAACTTATTACAATAAATATGGCTGAAGGCCATCTAACACGATAGCAGCGGAAGGCTTGGAAGATAAGTGAGTCCATCAACTCCAATGGCATCACTGAGTATAGAACCACGACCTAAAAGGGCACCTTACTCGTCGTCTGAAAAGTCTGCAACATGAAACGTTGCAGCCCGAAAACGGGTCAGCACATGGAATATGCTGGCAAGGTAACACAAGAGAATGCAATGAAAGTAAAGCTATACTACATGCATATTTGGCTGGTGGAAAGCTCTATGGTTAAGTTTTTGCGTAAAGCCAATTTTTCCCTACTGCAAAGGAATAGATTTTAATTAACTATCATGCTAGTTGAAACATCGTTGAGAAGATAGACATCCTCTCAACCCCAATTAAAAATTCATCATTTAACCCAACAAAATTAATTAAAGTAACATGATGAGATTCACATGATAATCCAAGTACTAGATACTCAAGACGTCCATAACCGGGGACACGGCTAATCATGATCAAGTTGTACACTCTGCAAAGGTTTGTGCACTTTTCCCACAAGACTCGACCGCCTCCGTTTGGTTTCTCGCACTGCATGGTCTTTGAGAAACGGATGACCGAGACACAGTCTTTCCGAAGAGGTCCCCTTAACCAGATAGATAGGACGGTACACCTACAAACCCTCTACATCTGCTAGCCCATCATGGAAAGGTTTCCCACAACTTACTCAACTATGCCAGAGCCCATATTGGCATGTGGCTGCACACGGAAGTTTCTAGTATGAAAAATCTCATGATCCCTTTGAGCCTGGGTGGCGGTCCAAAAAAAACAGGCAATCACTGGAATACCCAGATGCCTTAATCCACCCAGATGTGTGTTAGAGTTGCCACCTTAAGTTGAACCATTAATTAATAAACTCACATCTGTCATGGAATACACTCACCCAATCCACGTCTACGAGCATAGCATGTCCTAACAGCAAACGTAGAAGTAACTCCCAAAGGTTTGAATGTAATGCAGGTAACAGGTACTACCTCAATCTACTTCCCAATCCCACAAGTTAATTGATCCTACTCATGCAATGTGTGAGGGTTGGACTAATGCAATGAAAACTGGGTAATTGGAAAGCATGATCAAAGTGTTACTTGCCTTGCTGATGATCCGCAAAACCTAGAAATTCAAAGTAGCAAGCGGCGCACTCTGGGTACTCTATCGCAAACAAACAAGCACACAATAAGTACTTCACTAATGCACGAGTAAAACTCGAATAAAATATCTAACCAGAAAGTTCAACTTAAGAACTCCGGTTTGCAAAAAAATCAACTCGAAAGAAGCAACGAAACTCAAACTGCAAAAGAAACGAGCTCCGGTTTGCTAATTGGCCTAAAGTCAAATTTTACAGTAGCCAAAACTTTGTTCAAGTTGATTAAACGTAATGAGGGCATCAAGACGAAGGTCTGGGATTTTGAATCACCTGATTCCGACTTTCGAGCGAAAAGAAAAACGAAAAACAAGATCAGGGCGAAAATCGCAATCGGAATAATCGCGGATAAATACCCCGAAAAAGAAAAACGGACAAACAGGCTAACGAACGAACGTTCGCTGTCTGCGGCTAACTGACGAAAACCGTTCGTTAAAACGAACGTACGGACGAACGTCTGCTAAATAACTAAACCGATGAAAAACCGAACCGATCTAATCTAATAAAAAAACAGATCTATGGTTTTACTAAACCGATCGGTTCTTAAAAAAACCGATATACCTTGACGACAAACTCCGGCGAACGGCGGTCCGGCGGCAGGGTGGTCCGGTGGGGCGAGGCGGGCGGCGCGGCGGCGGGTTGCGGGGCGGCGGTGGCGCGAAGTGGCGGCGGGGCGGGCGCTAGGGTTGCGGGCGGCTGGGGCGATGCGGGCGACTTGGGCCGGCTCGGGAGACATATAAAGCCTAGAGACCCGATCCTATACGAGTCTAAGTCGGTTTCCTTTTTTTTTGAATAGAGTCCCGGCGCAGAAAAACTAACGAAAGAAATACTAAACGGACTCCAAAAATCCCAAAATAAATTTTCACCGTCCTCTAATAATATTTAGGAAAAAGTGAACATTTTTCCCGGACCTAAATGCAATATTGAAAAACGCGCATTTTTCCTATGCAAATAAAATCGCAAATAAATCCAGAAAAAAACCAAAAGTGATTTTAATATTTTTCCTCCAATATTTCTGTTATTTTGGAGAAGTCATATTATCTCCGCTCATATTTTGTATTTAGAAATATTTTTAGGAGAGAAAAATAATTAGAATCACACTGTCCTCGTACCGGTATTCGAGCGAGCTGAAATACGAAAACGGTAAAATTCCCAACTCTCTCCGTAGGTCCTTGAGTTGCTTAGAATTTCGAGGAACGCCACAACAAAAAAGCAAAAAGCATGAAATGCAAATATGATCTATGTATAACATTCCAAATTGAAAAGTTGGGATGTTACAAACCTACCCCCCTTAGAATGAATCTCGCCCTCGAGATTCGACTTAGCTAGAGAACAGGTGTGGGTTGTCCTTGCGTAGATCATCTTCTCGTTCCCAGGTGGCTTCTTCCTCGGTGTGGTGACTCCACTGAACTTTGCAAAACTTGATAACCTTACTGCGGGAGACTCTGCTCGAAAATTCGAGAATCTTAACAGGCTTCTCCTCTTAAGTCAGATCACTGTCCAACTGAATTGCTTCCAGGGGTACTGTGTCTCTAAGCGGTATATCGGCCATCTCCGCATGACACTTCTTAAGCTGCGAAACGTGAAACACGTCGTGCACTCCTGACAATCCTTTGGGCAATTCCAACTTATAGGCAACCTCTCCCATGCGTTCCTAAACACGGTAAGGTCCCACAAATCTCGGGGCTAGCTTCTCTTTAACTCCGAAACGTTTAACTCCTCGCAGAGGGGATACTCTCAAGTACGCTCTATCTCCGATCTCATAAGCTATCTCCTTGCGCTTCGAGTCTGCATAACTCTTTTGCCTGGACTGAGCTACCTTCAGTCTATCTCGGATCAACTTCACCTTCTCCTCAGACTCTTTGATTAAGTCTGGTCCAAACAACTGTCGGTCTCCAACTTCATCCCACATTAACGGTGTTCGGCATCTCCTTCCATACGATGCCTTGAATGGTGCCATCTTCAAACAGGCTTGGTAACTGTTGTTGTATGAGAACTCCGCGTAGGGCAAATTGTCATCCCAACTAGATCCATAATCTAGTGCACAGGTTCTCAGCATATCTTCCAAAATCTGATTGACTCTCTCCGTTTGTCCATCTGTCTGCGGGTGAAAAGCTGTGCTAAACTCTAGTCTGGTACCCAAAGTTTCATGTAACTGATTCCAGAACTTTGAGGTAAACTGGGTTCCTCTATCTGATACGATGCTCTTCGGAACTCCATGCAGACATACAATTCGGGTCATGTATATCTTTGCCAACTTTGCACTGGTATAGGTAGTCTTTATGAGGATGAAATGAGCTACCTTTGTTAAATGATCGACTACGACCCAAATCGAGTCATAGCCAGAACGAGTTCTGGGCAATCCCGTAATAAAATCCATACCTAGCTTATCTCACTTCCATTCGGGTATTGGCAATGGTTGTAACAATCCTGCCGGCTTCTGATGTTCTGCCTTCACTCTCTGACATACATCACAAACTGCTACATACTCCGCAATATCCTTCTTAATACTGGTCCACCAGAAAATATCCTTCAAATCCAAATACATCTTAGTATTCCCTGGGTGAATCGAGTATGGTGAATCATGGGCCTCATGTAGAATCAACTTCCTGATCTCCGGTTCATTAGGCACATAAATGCGGTCCTCAAACCATAAGGTGTCGTGTTCATCCTCACGAAAACCTTTAGCTCTTCCTTCGCTCATCCTCTCCTTTATAGAGGCAATCTCCTTGTCAGTTTTCTGAGCTTCTCTAATTTTATCCATCGGGGTAGACCGGATTTCTAGTGTTGCTACATAGCCTCTCGGAACTATCTCCAAACGTAGTTCTCGTAAGTCCTCAGCTAACTCCTTTGGAAAATCCTCCGTCATTAGGGTATTGACATGGCTCTTACGGCTTAGCGCATCGGTTACTACGTTAGCCTTTCCGGGATGATAATGCAATCTCATGCCGTAATCCTTAATGAGTTCCAGCCATCTCCTTTGCCTAAGATTCAGCTCCTTCTGAGTGAATATATACTTCAAACTCTTGTGATCCGTATATACTTCACAATGATTTCTAATAAGAAAATGTCTCCACGTCTTCAATGCATGCACTACGGCTGCTAACTCCAAATCATGGGTGGCATAGTTCAACTCATGAGGTTTCAGTTGTCGTGAAGCGTACGAAACAACTCTTCCTTCCTGCATAAGAACTACTCCAAGTCCTCGACGTGAAGCGTCGCAGTACACCTCATAATCCTTATGTTGATCTGGCAGAATCAACACAGGGGATGAGACCAACCTTTTCTTTAACTCCTGGAAACTGGCCTCACATTCTTCTGTCCAATTGAACTTGGTGTCCTTCTTTAACAACTCCGTCATTGGCTTTGCAATCCTCGAGAAATTCTCAATAAATCTCTGGTAGTATCCTGCAAGTCCAAGAAAACTCCGGATCTCTCCAACTGTTGTTTGTACTTCCCAATGGGTCACAGTGTCCACCTTAGCAGGATCTACTGCTATTCCTTCTCCAGATATAACGTGTCTGAGAAATCCGACTTCCTTCAACCAAAACTCGCATTTGCTAAACTTGGCATATAACTGATGTTCTCTGAGCTTCTCCAATACCAAACGCAAATGCTCTGCATGCTCCTCTTCATCCTTCGAGAAGATCAATATATCATCTATGAACACTACGATGAACTTATCCAAATACTCCATAAACACTTTGTTCATCAGGTTCATAAAGTACGCCGGTGCGTTAGTCAGACCAAAAGACATAACGGTATACTCGTACAACCCGTACCTGGTGGTAAAGGCCGTCTTAGGTATATCCTGCTCTCGGATCTTCAATTGGTGGTACCCTAATCGCAGATCGATCTTGGAAAATATCTTAGCTCCTTGCAATCTATCGAACAGAGCATTGATCATCGGCAATGGGTACTTGTTCTTGATCGTTACTTCGTTCAGCCTTCTGTAATCAACAACCGTTCTTAACGATCCATCCTTCTTCTCCACTAAAAGTACTGGCGAACCCCAAGGCGAAGAACTTGGGCGTATGAATCCTTTATCCAGTAACTCCTTAATCTGTTTCTTTATCTCCTCCAAATCCTTTGCGGGCATCCTATATGTTCTCTTAGAAATTGGCCCGGTGCCTGGCAAAAGTTCAATCAAAAACTCTATATCTCTATCCGATGGCATGACAGGTAACTCCTCTGGAAACACATTCGGATAATCCTTCACTACTGGCACTTCCTCCTGAACAACTCCCGTGAGAGAATGTACTTGAGTCCTTATTGGCGAATGCCTAGATACATACTTAATCCTTTTTCCCTCCGGGGTGGTGAGCAAAATTGACTTACTGGCACAGTCAATGTTACCTCCATACTTCGATAGCCAATCCATACCTAATATCACATCCAATCCTTGTGACCCCAGGACTATTAGGTCAGAGGGGAAAGTATGGCGTCCTATGATCAATGGCGTCTGAAAACATCCTTGGTGTGCCATATAATCTGCTCCAGGTGAACTTACTAACATGGGGGTCTTAAGAACTCGGATGGACATCCTATGTCTATTTACGAATCCCCTTGAAATATATGAATGCGATGCACCAGTATCGAGAAGAACTATTGCGGTAAATGTCTTAACCAAAAACTTACCGACAACAGCATCGGGTTGCTCTTCTACCTCCTCCACAGTCACGTGGTTCACTTGTCCTTTGTTGAACGGGTTGGGCTTCTTCGCGGCGCTTCCATTGCCGTTCCCATTCTTAACGTCTGGGCATTCATTGGCATAATGTCCATTCTTCCCGCACTTGTAACAAGTGACATGGCTGAAATCTCTCTTGGTGGGTGTGGACGGTGTAGGGCGGCTCTGGTTACCATTTGCTCCATTCCCATTTCCATTTCCATTCTTGGTGCCATTGTGATTGTGCGAGCTACCTCCTCCATGGGTCTGCTAAAACTGTCCTACCGTTTTAGGGGTAAAACGGGGCTTCTGCTGAGCTCCAGAGTTATACTTTCCTTGCCCATACTTCCTCTTGCGACTTTCAATCTGTTGATGCTTCCTTTCAATCATTAGGGCGCGATCAACCAGCTCCTGGTACTTATTGAAAGTTGCCACCATCAACTATACACTCATCTCATCATTCAGCCCTTCCATGAATCTCTCATGCTTAGCGGCATCTGTGGCCACATCATCTGGGGCATAACGAGATAGGGTACGAAACTCATCCACGTACTGGGCCACAGTACGGTTGCCTTAGCGCAAATTGCGAAACTCCTGCTTCTTCATACTTATAGCTCCAGTTGAGACATGAGCGGTACGAAAAGCTTGCTGGAACTGATCCCAAGTCACATTGGCTACGGGATAAGTGGCTGTGTAATTCTCCCACCATGTTGCGGTTGGTCCAGACAACTGGTGTGCGGCAAATCGCACCTTCTCAGCATCTGAGCAGTTAGCGGTGGTCAAATCCCTTCCAATCTTGCGGAGCCAGTCATCAGCCACTATTGGTTCGATGCTGCTAGCAAACACGGGTGGTTGCAACCTTAAGAAACGTGTCAGGTTGTCCACGGGTGGTGGTGGTGGAGGGTTGTTGTTGTTGTTCTGGTTGTTCTGAGTGTTCTGGACAAGAAGTTGCATCAGGGTGTTCTGCTGCTGGATCAACTGGGTGAGCTCAGGGGGAAACTTAAATTCACGTCTTGGAGGCATCTGATGGGTGTAGAGGGAAGAGATTAGAATAGAAAAGAGGTCTAAGGGAAATCACTACCCATATGCACATGAGACAAACACAATCATATCACACCAATCAATTTCAAGCAAGATCTTACAAATCTAACTAACGTTACAAAAGTGCTCTAAAACTAATATATGGAGGTAAACTACTAGTCACAGGGTGGTCATCTAAGAATATTGATCGGCAGAGGATTCCATGATATCTGCTCCAGCTTCATCTTCATAGTCTTCGTCCTTGCTATCCTCAGCTTCCGAATCTGTGTCATCTATGATGATATAGTCTTCCGGTGGAATCTCCTTGGGTTCTTCTTCCTCGTCTTCTTCTCCCATGAGTATCCCTAACTTCCGTGTCAAGTCATCATTCTTCTCCACAAGTATTAGCATCTCCTCCTCATATCCGTCGCGTGTAGACTTGAGTTCTTCCTCTAGCTCCAAATTCCTATTTAGGGTTTTCTTCAAATCCATCAGCCCTGCACACATCTGGTGCTCCTGGCGACGAATGTGATGGTTCAACTCCTGGATGAATGCTGCAATGGACCTATCCTTCCGGGTGCTGATCATATCCCAATTCTCATCTCGGCGTCCACAAATTTGGTATATGGTGTCCTTTAGCTCCTGCTTGTAGACTTCTCCAATCCTTCCCATAGCAATGTGGGCTGCCATGCTCCTGCCTAGGTTCCATGTAGACGCATTAAAGGAAAATGCTATGAGTGAGGTGACGGGTGCGAACGTCCTTCCTGGAACTTGGGCTTGAATCAACCAACGCTCCTCCTCAGGTAGAGTGGCATTGTAGGTTCCGGTGAAACTTGCAAGTCCAATGTTTAGATATCTGGTGACTTCCTTCAGGTGTCGTCCAAATGGTGTATCATCATCCGGTTGCATGAACTTGTTCTTTGCATCCACCATCCTAAAAGAGTAGAAAAGATGAGTAAGAAAAGAGAAGAGTGAATTGTGCTCTAGGGCTTTTAGCTTAGTGGTCGTGTCCTACAGTCAGCGTGTGCTCTGATACCATCTTGTAGCGACCAGACCTCAAACAGTCTGATCTTTGTGCATCAGTGTCATCCCTGGATCAGTAATGCTGACGCACACAATACTTGAAGGATTTATAACAGAGTAGCAATCACACACTTATTACATCGATAGTTCCAACGATGAACTTATTACAATAAATATGGCTGAAGGCCATCTAACACGATAACAGTGGAACGCTTGGAAGATAAGTGAGTCCATCAACTCCAACGGCATCACTGAGTATAGAACCACGACCTAAAAGGGCACCTTACTCGTCGTCTGAAAAGTCTGCAACATGAAACGTTGCAGCCCGAAAACGGGTCAGCACATGGAATATGCTGGCAAGGTAACACAAGAGAATGCAATGAAAGTAAAGCTATACTACATGCATATTTGGCTGGTGGAAAGCTCTATGGTTAAGTTTTTGCGTAAAGCCAAATTTTCCCTACTGCAAAGGAATAGATTTTAATTAACTATCATGCTAGTTGAAACATCGTTGAGAAGATAGACATCCTCTCAACCCCAATTAAAAATTCATCATTTAACCCAACAAAATTAATTAAAGTAACATGATGAGATTCACATGATAATCCAAGTACTAGATACTCAAGACGTCCATAACCGAGGACATGGCTAATCATGATCAGGTTGTACACTCTGTAGAGGTTTGTGCACTTTTCCCACAAGACTCGATCGCCTCCGTTTGGTTTCTCGCACTGCATGGTGTTTGAGAAACGGATGACCGAGACACAGTCTTTCCGAAGAGGTCCCCTTAACCAGATAGATAGGCCGGTACACCTACAAACCCTCTACATCTGCTAGCCCATCATGGAAAGGTTTCCCACAACTTACTCAACTATGCCAGAGCCCATATTGGCATGTGGCTGCACACGGAAGTTTCTAGTATGAAAAATCTCATGATCCCTTTGAGCCTGGGTGGCGGTCCAAAAAAAAACAGGCAATCACTGGAATAACCAGATGCCTCAATCCACCCAGATGTGTGTTAGAGTTGCCACCTTAAGTTGAACCATTAATTAATAAACTCACATCTGTCATGGAATACACTCACCCAATCCACGTCTACGAGCATAGCATGTCCTAACAGCAAACGTAGAAGTAACTCCCAAAGGTTTGAATGTAATGCAGGTAATAGGTACTACCTCAATCTACTTCCCAATCCCACAAGTTAATTGATCCTACTCATGCAATGTGTGAGGGTTGGACTAATGCAATGAAAACTGGGTAATTGGAAAGCATGATCAAAGTGTTACTTGCCTTGCTGATGATCCGCAAAACCTAGAGATTCAAAGTAGCAAGCGGCGCACTCCGGGTACTCTATCGCAAACAAACAAGCACACAATAAGTACTTAACAAATGCATGGGTAAAACTCGAATAAAAGATCTAACCAGAAAGTTCAACTTAAGAACTCCGGTTTGCAAAAAGAATCAACTCGAAAGAAGCAACGAAACTCAAACTACAAAAGAAACGAGCTCCGGTTTGCTAATTGGACTAAAGTCAAAGTTTACAGTAGCCAAAACTTTGTTCAAGTTGATTAAACGTAAAGAGGGCATCGAGACGAAGGTCTGGGATTTCGAATCACCTGATTCCGACTCTCGAGCGAAAAGGAAAATGAAAAACAAGATCAGGGCAGAAATCTCGATCGGAATAATCGCGGATAAATACCCCGAAAAAGAAAAACAGACGAACAGGCTAACGAACGAACGTTCACTGTCTGCGGCTAACTGACGAAAACCGTTTGTTAAAACGACCGTATGGACGAACGTCCGCTAAATAACTAAACCGACGAAAAACCGAACCGATCTAATCTAATAAAAAAAACAGATCTACGGTTTTACTAAACCGATCGGTTCTTAAAAAAAACTGATATACCTCGACGATGAACTTCGGCGAACGGCGGTCCGACGGCGGGGTGGTCTGGTGGGGCGAGGCGGGCGGCGCGGCGGCGGGTTGCGGGGCGGCGGCGGCGCGGTGGTGTGGCGGCGGCGCTAGGCGGCGGCGCGAAGTGGCGGCGGGGCGGGCGCTAGAGTTGCGGGCGGCTGGGGCGATGCGGGCGACTTGGGCCGGCTCGGGCGACATATAAAGCCCAGAGACCCGATCCTATACGAGTCTAAGTCGGTTTCTTTTTTTTT
>LR738709.1:101439751-101459092 GCA_902687465.1 Secale cereale
AATACTAAACGGACTCCAAAAATCCCGAAATAAATTTTCACCGTCCTCTAATAATATTTAGGACAAAGTGAACATTTTCCCGGACCTAAATGCAATTTTGAAAAATGCGCATTTTTCCTATGCAAATAAAATCACAAATTAATCCAGAAAAAAAAAACCAAAAGTGATTTTAATATTTTCCCTCCAATATTTCTGTTATTTTGGAGAAGTCATATTATCTCCGCTCATATTTTGTATTTAGAAATATTTTTAGGAGAGAAAAATAATTAGAATCACACTGTCCTCGTACCGGTATTCGAACGAGCTCAAATACGAAAACGGTAAAATTCCCAACTCTCTCCGTAGGTCCTTGAGTTGCTTAGAATTTCGAGGAACACCACAACAAAAAAAGCAAAAAAACATGAAATGCAAATATGATCTATGTATAACATTCCAAATTGAAAATTTGGGATGTTACACCGACGCCAAAAATTCCTATAAATAGAGAAACCGTCAGAAATAACCCTAGATCAGAAGTTCCGCCGCCGCAGGCCTCTGTAGCCACGGAAAACCAATCTAGACCCTTTCTGGCACTCTGCCGAATGGGGAAATCATCACCAGTGGCCATCTTCATCATCACGGCGGCCACCATGATGAGTAGGGAGTAGTCCAGCCTCGGGGCTGAGGGTTTGTACCTATAGCTATGTGTTTAATCTCTCTCTCTCTCTCTCTCGTGTTCTTGAGATGCACAATCTTGATGTATCACGGGCTTTGTTAATATAGTTAGATCATATGGTGTTTTCCCTTCTCTATCTTGTTGTGATGAATTGAGTTTTCCCTTTGAGATTTCTTCAGATTGAATACTTTTATGGATTTGAGAACACTTGATATATGTCTTGCAATTGAATACTCGTGGTGACAATGGGGTATCATATTGATTCACTTGATATATGTTTTGGTACTCAACTTGCGGATTCCCGAGGTGACATTGGGGTATCTATGCATAGGGGTTTATGCACGTTCTTGTCTTTGTTTCTCCAGTAGAAACCTTGGGGCACTCTTTGAAGTTCTTTGTGTTGGATTGAGTATTATGAATATGAATTTGTTTTGGTGTTATTTTAGTACAAACTCTTGATAGATTGATCGGAAAGAATAACTTGTGTTATTTTAGTACGAACTCTTGGATAGATCGATCGGAAAGAATAGCTACAAACAATTCCTTCTTATGTTCTCCGCTAGATAGGAACTTTGGAGTGATTCTTCATCGCACGTTGAGGGATGGTTATGTGATCCAATTATATTAGTATTGTTGAGAGATTGCACTAGCGAAAGTACGGACCCTAGGCCTTGTTTTCAATCATTGCAATACTGTTTGTGCTCACTTTTGTCAATTGCTACCTTGATGTTTTTTATTGTTCCTATTACAAAAATCAATATCTACTATCATTACTACGCTTTTATTACCATCTCTTCGCGAACTAGTGCACCTATACAATTTGCCATTGTATTGGGTGTGTTGGGGACACAAGAGACTCTTTGTTATTTGGTTGCAGGGTTGTTTGAGAGAGACCATCTTCATCCTACACCTCCCACAGATTGATAAACCTTAGGTCATCTACTTGAGGGGAATTTACTACTGTCCTACAAAACTCTGCGCTTGGAGGCCCAACACGAGTCTACAAGAATAAAGTTGCGTAGTAGACATCAAGCTCTTTTCTGGCGCAGTTGCCGGGGAGGTGAGTTCTTGAAGGTATATCTTTAGATCTTGCAGTCGAATCTTTTAGTTTCTTGTTTTATCACTAGTTTGGTTTTGTCAAAGAAAACTAAAAAAATGGAATTGAGGTTGCATCATATTATTGATCATATTTATAATATCTTTCTTGAAAATGATGGATCGGAAAATTGTGCTCAATTGTTAGAGGAAGAAGTCAATAAAATGTTTGGCACATAATATTTGAATGATGAGCATGATTGCAATGTTGTTAGTGCTAATGATATGCAAAGCCATAAGCCCGGGATGCTATGTTTGATGAAGATGATATTTTTTGTCCTCCAAGTTATGATGTGCAAAATTATTATGATGATATCATGCCTCCTATTTATGATGATTACATTGATAAAAGTGGATTTGGAGAGGTCATGACTTTATTTAGTGATGAATCTATGATAAAAAAGTTGCTATCTATGATGATTATGGCGATGACATGTATGCTATATTGAGTGATGATAACCATGAAACTTGTCATCATGATTTTAATTTTCAATCTCATGATAGTTATTTTGTTGACTTTGCTCCCACTACTATTCATGAGAATAAATTTGCTTATGTGGAGAGTAGCAAAATTTCTATGCTTCTGCATCATGAAAATAATGATTTATGTGATGGATATATTGTGGAATTCATTCATGATGGTACTGAAAATTATTATGAGAGAGGGACATATGCATTTACTTATCTCAATAATATCAAGTTTCCTCTGTTTGTGTTGAAAGTTTTGGAGTATTGCTTGTTTTGCCTTCCTATGCTAGTTGATTCTTGTTCCCATAAATTTTTTGCTCACAAAATCCCTATGCATAGGAAGTGGGTTAGACTTAAATGTGCTTGCCATGTGATTCGTGTTGCTCCCGTTATGTTTCAATTCTTTATCTTTTATGCGAGCATCATTGAACTCTTCATGCCTAGCTAAAAGGCATTAAAGAAAAGCGCTTGTTGGGAGACAACCCAACAATTATACCTACCATTTTTGTGTGTTCACATGATTATGCTACTGTATTAATCATGTTTTATAGCTTTTGTTTCAATAAAGTTCCAAGCAAAGCCTTAGGATCATGTTGGGTGATAGTAGATTTGATCTTGCTGAAAAACAGAAACTTTTGCGCTCACGAGAAAAATTCTCATTTTTAACAGAAGAGTGCTTTTAAGTTGATTGTTTTTTCATAAGTTTAATATACAAATTGCCCACATGGCACTATTTTTTCAAGATTTGTAGAGTTGCAGAAGTATGGTGAAGTTTCAGATCATTACTGGTTGTTCTGTTTTTGACAGATTCTGTTTTCAATGCATAGTTTGCTTGTTTTCTAGTTCCCATGGCTTATATTGATCAATATAAATTGTAGAAATGATATGCTACAATAGACATTGTTTGAGAACAATTATGAATCTTGTCTTTGATAGTACTCAAAGTGATTGATTTGTTTTATCATACTAACCCATCTCACGAAGTTTTGTTAAGTTTTGTATGATTGAAGTTTTCAAGTTTTGGGTGAGATACCGATATGAGGAGAATAAGGAGTGACAAGACCCTAAGCTTGGGGATGCCCAAGGCACCCCAAGAAAATATTCAAGGAATATCCAAGCAACTAAGCTTGGGGATGCCCCGGAAGGCATCCCCTCTTTTGTCTCCAACATAATCGGTAACCTCACTTGGAGCTATGTTTTTATTCGTCACATGATATGTGTTTTGCTTGGAGCGTCAATTTATTTTTTTGGAAATTGCTTGCTGTTATTCATAATAATGTTTTTTATATTTTATTTCAATAAAAGTGGCATTGATAGCCTTTACTATACTTATTTTGCAAGTCTACATGTTGCTGTTTCAAAACAGAAAGTTTATTGATGTTGGAAAAATTCCCTGAAAAAGTCAGAATGTGATAAAATGTTGAAACTTTTTGCAAAATAAGATCTGATAAATTTTCTAAAAGTTTGGTAGATTTTCATAACTTTTGGAGTTAGGTAATTATTGATACTCTTGCATTCTTTACATACTATACTGTTTTGGCAGATTGCTGTTATCTTTGCATTGTTTGCATATGTTGGCTTGTTTAATGATTCTATTTGGGGATAGAAGTATTAAATATGCAGAGGCATTTAATATGCAATGTTTAATAATAATATTATTGATTTGCTATAGTAGAGAATGATAAGGTTTTTGCTTTGGTTTATACTAACTTATCTCACGAGTTCTTGTTGAGTTTTGTGTGGATGAAGCTTTTGAGATTTAGGAAATCCGTGATATGAGAAGAATTAAGGAGACAGTAAGCTCAAGCTTGGGGATTCCCAAAGCACCCCAAGATAATATTTCAAGAAGTCTCAAGCATCTAAGCTTGGGGATGCCCCGATAGGCATCCCACCTTTCTTCAACAACAATTATCGGTTAGTATCAGTTGATCCTAAGTTTTTGCAACTTCACATGAGATGTGCTATTCTTGAAATGTAATTTTATTTTGTTTGATTTCTGTTTTAATAAAATACTTAGATCTGAAAGTTTTTAAATAAAATAGAGACCCAAAATAGTTGCCGGAAAGGCTAGATAAGCGGTATTCACTTCCCGTCAACGAAGCTCTTTTCTGGCGCCGTTGCTCTCGAGCTTCACTTATATTTGTTAGAGCATGATTTTTGTAGAAATAATTAAACTCTAATGCATCACTTATATCTATTTATAGAGTCAACCGGAATTGGTCAATTGCATGTTTAGTCATAAAATACTACATAAAACTTATGGATCACTGAATATGATATGTTTGATTCCTTGCAATAGTTTTGCGATATAGAGATAATAATATGTGGGAGGTACTAGTGGATGATCGGGTTTAGTAAGATATTTGTGTTAAGGTTTGTGATTCCCGAGGCATGCACGTATAGTCTCTCGTTATGACGGGAAGTTGGAGCACAATTTATCCTTGATTGTCCTATCTTTGTGTGAAGGTCGTGGGCGCGCGATAGTTAAATCCTACCAACCTCCCGCATAGGAGCATGCGTAGTATTACTTTGCTTCGAGGGCTAATAATTTTTTTCAATAAGATATGAGTTCTTTATGACTAATGTGAGTCCATGGATTATACGCACTCTCACATTTCATAATTGCTAGCCTCTCTCGTGCCGCACAACTTTCACCGGTGCATAAACTTTATTATACCTTCCTCAAAACAGCCACCATACCTACCTATTATGGCATTTCCATAGCCATTCCGAGTTATATTGCCATGCACTTCCATCATATAGTTGACTTGAGCATTCATTTTCATCATATAGATTCATACTATGTTATAGGTATCAAGTTGTAATTTTTATTTCTTTTGAGTTATAAGTAAAAGAAGTGTGATGATCATCATTATCCATTATTAGAGCATGTCCCAGTGAGAAAAGGATGATGGAGACTATGATTCCCCCACAAGTCGGGATGAGACTCCGGAGAATGAGAGAAAAATAATAATATAAAAAAATAAAAAAAGGGGAAAGAAGAAAAAAAAGGAAAAAGAAAGAAAGAGAAAAAAGAGAGAAGGGGCATGCTAGTTACACACTTGTGCTTCAAAGTAGCACCATGTTTTTCATATGGAGAGTCTCCTATGTTGTCACTTTCATATACTAGTGGGAATTTTCATTATTGGATTAGATGCATACCCACTTAGTTTCATATTGAGCTTTCATACACTTATAGCTCTTAGCGCATCCGTTGCATGGCAATCCCTACTCTTCACATTGATATCGATTGATGGACATATCCATAGTCCATTAGTTTACTTAGTTGATGTCAGAATTTATTCCCTTCTTTTGTCTGCTACCACCGCATTCTATTCCACATATATTGCTATATCCATGGCTTGCGCTCATGTATTGCGTAGATTTGAAAATGCTGAAGCGTGTTAAAAAGTATGAACCAATTGCTTGGCTGACACCGGGTAGTACATGATTTATACTTTGAGCTGGGAAGACCGAGCATGATAAGACTATATGATTTTGTAGGATAACATTCTTTAGCATTTGAAGTTGACAAGGCTAAGGTTGATGCTATTGAAAAGATGCCGTGTCCCAAGGACATCAAAGGTATACGAAGTTTCCTTGGTCATGTCGGGTTTTATAGGAGGTTCATTAAGGACTTCTCCAAAATCTCCAGGCCTCTGACTAATCTCTTACATAAAGATGTTCGTTTTTTCTTTGATGATGATTGTGTAGAAGCATTTGAAATACTTAAGAAATCATTGATATCTGCACCTATTGTCCAGCCTCCTGACTGGAATTTACCCTTTGAGATTATGTGCGATTCTAGTGATTATGCTGTAGGTGTTGTTCTAGGAAAAAGAGTTGATAAGAAATTGAATGTTATCCAATATGCTAGTAAAACTCTAGACAGTGCCCAGAGAAATTATGCTACTACCGAGAAAGAGTTTTTAGCAATCGTATTTGCTTGTGATAAGTTTAGACCTTATATTGTTGATTCTAAAGTAACTATTCACACTGATCATGTTGCTATCAAATACCTTATGGAAAAGAAAGATGCTAAACCTAGACTTATTAGATGGGTTCTCTTGCTGCAAGAATTTGATTTGCATATTATTGATAGAAAGGAAGTTGAGAACCCCGTCACAGATAACTTGTCTAGGTTAGAGAATATTCTTGATGACCCACTACCTATTGATGACAACTTTCCTGATGAACAATTAGCTGTCATAAATACTTCTCGTACTGCTCCATGGTATGCTGATTATGCTAATTACATTGTTTCTAAGTTTATACCACCTAGTTTCACATACCAGCAAAAGAAAAAGTTCTTCTATGATTTGAGACATTACTGCTGGGATGATCCACACCTTTATAAAGAAGGAGTAGATGGTATTATTAGATGTTGTGTACCTGAGCATGAACAGGAATAGATCCTACGCAAGTGCCACTCCGAAGCTTATGGAGGACACCATGCTGGAGATAGAATTGCACATAAGGTATTGCAATCTGGTTTTTATTGGCCCACTCTCTTCAAGGATGCTCGTAAGTTTGTATTATCTTGTCATGAATGTCAAAGAATTGGTAATATTAGTAGACGTCAAGAAATGCCTATGAATTATTCACTTGTTATTGAACCATTTGATGTCTGGGGCTTTGATTATATGGGACCGTTTCCTTCCTCTAATGGGTATACACATGTTTTAGTTGTTGTTGATTACGTTACTAAGTGGGTAGAAGCTATCCCACCTAGTAGTGCTGATCATAACACCTCTATTAAGATGCTTAGAGAAGTTATTTTTCCGAGGTTTGGAGTCCCTAGATACTTAATGACTGATGGTGGTTCACACTTTATTCATGGTGCTTTCCGTAAAATGCTTGCTAAGTATGATGTTAATCATAGAATTGCATCCCCTTACCACCCACAGTCTAGTGGTCAAGTAGAACTAAGTAACAGGGAGCTGAAATTAATTTTGCAAAAGACATTTAATAGGTCTAGAAAGAATTGGTTCAAGAAACTTGATGATGCATTATGGGCCTATAGAACGGCATACAAAACTCCTATGGGTATGTCTCCATATAAAATGGTTTATGGAAAAGCATGTCATTTACCTCTTGAGCTAGAACATAAGGCATATTGGGCTATTAAAGAGCTCAATTATGATTTCAAACTTGCCGGTGAGAAGAGGTTATTTGACATTAGCTCGCTTGATGAATGGAGAACCTAGGCTTATGAGAATGCCAAGCTGTTTAAAGAAAATGTTAAAAGATGGCATGGCAAAAGGATACAAAAGCGTGAGTTTAACGTAGGTGATTATGTCTTGCTATACAACTCTCGTTTAAGACTTTTTGCAGGAAAACTTCTCTCTAAATGGGAAGGCCCTTATGTTATCGAGGAGGTCTATCATTCCGGTGCCGTAAAAACCAACAACTTCGAAGGCAAAAATCCGAAGGTGGTGAACGGTCAAAGAATCAAACATTATATCTCAGGTAATCCTATAAATTTTTAAACCAATGTTATTGCAACCGTAACCCCGGAGGAATACATAAGGGACACTTTCCAGAACGATCCAGACTCCAAAAAGGAAGAGGTATGTGGTACGGTAAGTAAACCGACTCCAAAACAAGTCTAATAGAAAATTTCTCCATTTTGGAATATTTAGAAAAATAGAAAAATAAGAGGCAGTCCGGAAGAGGCACGAGGCATCCACGAGGGTGGAGGGCGTGCCCTACCTCCCTGGGCACGCCCCTGCCTCGTGGGCACTTCGTGTGCCTCCCGGACTCCGATTTCTTGCACGTTACTTCTTTTGGTCAGTAAAAATTCATTATATATTCTCCCGAAGTTTTTGACCACCGTATCACGCAAAAATCCCCTGTTCTTGTTTCGAGCTATTTTCTGCTAGGGTTGACAAGGCCAGGAATCATGTCCTCCTCCTCCTCCAACAATGAGGGCAACGATGCTTGGCTAATGAAGATAGAGCCGAAGAGGGAAGAACCCGAGCATATCAACAAGGAGAATAGGATCAAGAAAGCTATGGAAGATCAGGCTCCGGCAACAGGAGAAGAAGACATCCTTCAACCCCTTCCAAACCTCTTTACTTCAACTGAGATTGAAGCTTTCAAGATGATTGAGTTAGCTCAAATACAAAACAAGTATCTCACAAGTGACAATATTTTGCTGAAGGAGCATATCGCCGCACTCAAAGGTATTATCCACAAGTTGGAGGATCTCCTACGCTCGATGTATGATGATCCGGTATCACTGCTTTCAACTCCATCATCACCAATTTCAAAGAAGGAGACATAATCATGTGGGTATGGGCACTCCTCATGGCAACTGCCGAGCTTAGGGGAGATTCCCCGGTATCGTATCACCATCACACTCCTATCTGTACCGTTTTTCTTAGTTCGATCCTTTTGGTAATATCTTGATATAATAGAATAAAGTTAGCATGATCTAGTTGTGAGCTTTGGCTTTATGATCTTAACCTTTGTAATCGAGTCCGTGAGCTATATAATAAAGATTTGTGTTGAGTCAAGGGCTTGATTTCCTCACTTGGGTCATGAGAGAATAAAAGAAAATATAAAAAGTATCAAAGAAATCATATTGATCCTATGGGGAGTAATGACTTCACATATAAGAGTATGTTGAATAAAAGTTGTTGAAAGTTGACAAACATAGTTTTGGTCATCGTTGCAATTAATAGGAAGTAATAAAGAAAGAGAGGTTTCACATACAAATATACTATCTTGGACATCTTTTATGATTGTGAGCACTCATAAAAATATGACATGCTAAAGAGTTGATGTTGGACAAGGAAGACAACATAATGGGTTATGTTTTCTTATATTCAAAATAAAGTATATTGTCATGGATCATCCAACATGTTGAGCTTGCCTTTCCCCCTCATGCTAGCCAAAACTCATTGCACCAAGTAGAGATACTACTTGTGCTTCCGTACATCCTTAAACCCAGTTTTTCCATGAGAGTCCACCATACCTACCTATGGATTGAGTAAGATCCTTCAAGTAAGTTGTCATGGTTGCAAACTCTCTAAAATATGTATGATTTATTAGTGTGGAGGAAATAAGCTTTATACGATCTTGTGATATGGAGGTAATAAAAGCGACGGACTGCATAATAAAGGTCCTTATCATAAGTGGCAATATAAAGTGACGTTCTTTTGCGCTAAGACTTTGTGCATCCAACCATAAAAGCACATGACAACCTCTGCTTCCCTCTGCAAAGGGCCTATCTATTATTCTTGCCTTATAAGAGTCAAGGTGAAAATCACCTTTCCTTTTTACATTTTATCTTTTGGCAAGCACATTGTGTTGGAATGATCCTGACATGTATACCCACTTGGATGTAAGTTATCATAATCTATTATTGTTGACATTCCCCTTGAGGTAAAAGGTTGGGAGGCAATACCATAAGCCCCTATCTTTCTCTGTGTCCGATTAAAACTTCATACCCATAAGTATTGCGTGAGTGTAAGCAATTGTGAAAGACTATATGATAGTTGAGTATGTGGGCTTGCTGAAAAGCCTCTTATATTGACTCTTCCCGATGTTATGATAAATTGCAATTGCTTCAATGACTGAGATTATAGTTTGTTGGTTTTCAATGAAGTTTCTGATTCATACTTGACATTGTGAATGAATTGTTACTTTAACATAAGAATCATATGACAATATATATATATATATATATATATATATATATATATATATATATATATATATATATATGAGTTGCTGTTATAAGAATGATCATGATGCCCTCATGTCCATATTTTTATTTTTATCGACACCTCTATCTCTAAGCATGTGGACATATTTTTCGATATCGGCTTTCACTTGAGGGCAAGTGAGGTCTAAGCTTGGGGGAGTTGATACGTCCATTTTGCATCATGCTTTTATGTTGATATTTATTGCACTTTGGGCTGTTATTACACATTATGTCATAATACTTATGCCTTTTCTCTCTTATTTTACAAGGTTTACATGAAGAGGGAGAATGCCAGCAGCTGGAATTCTGGGCTGGAAAAGGAGCAAACATTGGAGACCTATTCTGCACAACTCAAAAAGCTCCGAAACTCCACGAAACACCGTTTCAGAAAATATAAAAAATATCTGGCGAAAGAGATCTGCCAGGGGGCCACCACCTGTCCACGAGGGTGGGGGGCGCGCCCCCCTGGGCGCGCCCCCTGCCTCGTGGGCCAGCCGGTGACCCCTCGATGCCCATCTTCTCCTATATGAGGTGTTTTGTGCTGGAAAAAATTAGAGAGAGGCTTTCGGGACCAGACGCCGCTGTCTCGAGGCGGAACCTTGGCAAAACCAATCTAGGGCTCCGACGGAGCTTTTCTGCCGGGGATACTTCCCTCCGGGAGGGGAAATCGTCACCGCTGTCACCACCAACAACTCTCCCATCTTGGGGAGAGTTATCTTCATCACCATCTTCACCAGCACCATCTCCTCTCAAACCCTAGTTCATCTCTTGTATCCAATCTTTGTATCAAAACCTCAGATTGGTACATGTAGGTTGCTAGTAGTGTTGATTACTCCTTGTAGTTGATGCTAGTTGGTTTACTTGGTGGAAGATCATATGTTCAGATCCATTATGCATATTAATACCCCTCTGATCATGAACAATATTATGTCTTGTGAGTAGTTACTTTTGTTCCTGAGGGCATGGGAGAAGTCTTGCTATAAGTAGTCATGTGAATTTGGTATTCGTTCGATATTTTGATGAGATGTATGTTGTCTCTCCTCTAGTGGTGTCATGTGAACGTCGACTACATGACACTTCACCATTGTTTGGGCCTAGAGGAAGGCACTGTGAAGTAATAAGTTGATGATGGGTTGCTAGAGTGAGAGAAGCTTAAACCCTAGTTTATGCGTTGCTTCGTAAGGGGATGATTTGGATCCACTTGTTTCATGCTATGGTTAGGTTTACCTTAATACTTCTTTTGTAGTTGTGGATGCTTGCAATAGAGGTTAATCATAAGTGGGATGCTTGTCCAAGTAAGGACATCACCCAAGCACCGGTCCACCCACATACCAAATTATCAAAGTACAGAACGCGAATCATATGAGCGTGATGAAAACTAGCTTGACGATAATTCCCATATGTCCTCGAGAGCACTTTTCTTCATATAAGAGTTTGTCTAGGCTTGACCTTTGCTACAAAAGGGATTGGGACATCTTGCCGCACCTTATTTAATTTTACTATTTGTCACTTGCTACCAATTACCTTATCAGAAAACTATTTGTTACCGATAATTTCAATGCTTGCAGAAAATACCTTACTGAAAACTGCCTATCATTTCCTTCCGCTCCTCGTTGGGTTCGACACTCTTACTTATCAAAAGGACTACGATAGACCCCCTACACTTGTGGGTCATCAATAGTCTCCCCAACACTCAACTCTCTCTCACAGATTTGGATATATGGTGGAAAGAAGATTTGAGTGGAAAGCAACTTGGGGAAGGGTAGGGATCAAGATTCTTGTGGTTGGATTGGAATATCTTGGTCTCGACACATGAGCAGGTGGTTCTCTCTCAGAAAATGAATAGTTGAAGTGTAGGCACGTTCTGCTGGCTCTCTCTCTGATGGAGAGGGGGTGGAGGGGTATATATAGCCTCCACACAAAATCTAGCTATTACACACATTTGACCAGACTCGGTTAGACCGAATATAAGAACTGGGTCAGACCGAAGCAGTTCAAAATGTGAACGTTAGACATCTCGGTGGGACAGAGACTATCAACTCGGTGAGACCGACGCATTAGGGTTAGGGCAAACCTCATCTCGGTTCGACCGATTACTCAAACTCGGTGAGACCGATTCTGGTAATAGGCTAACAAAGACTTGGCTAGGCAAACTCAGTGGGACTGATTCGCTCATCTCGGTGAGACCGAAATATTACGAAGAGGTAACAGAGAGTTTGCAATGCTAACCTAGTGAGACCGATTCTCACTTCTCGGTTAGACTGAAATGTTGTAGAAAGAAAACAGAGAGTTTACATTCCCATCTCGGTGAGACCGAGATCCCTATCGGTGAGACCGAACTGATTAGGGTTTGTGGCAATGGCTATGTCAAGTGAACTCGGTGGCGCCGGATAGATCAAATCGGTGGGGCCGAGTTTGACTGTTAGGTTTGGGACATATGTGGAAATGAGAAAATGGCTGAGGGTTTTGGAGCATACTACCAAGCACTTGAGCAAGTAGATCATTAAGCAACACCTCATCCCGTTTTAATAGTATTGGCTTTTCCTATGGACTTAATGTGATCTTGGATCACTAAAATGAAAATGTAGAGTCTTGAGCTTTTGCCAATCTTTGTCCTTAGCTTGTTGAAAAGGGCTCCACGTCCTCTTGTCCTGCCACTCCACTGTTGAACTCATCTGAAATTTACTAGATGAAAATATTAGTCCAACAAGGGATATGTTGTCATTAATTACCAAAATCACCCAGAGAGCACTTGTGCTTTCAATCTCCCCTTTTGGTAATTGATGACAATCATACATCAAAGCTTCAGATAAAGATATGAAGGATAACAAGTAAAGCTTTGGAATAACATGTAACAAGCATATGCCCCCCTACATGTATGCAATCATGTAAATATAGAATATAAGAGCATGTGAATGCATAAGCATGTCTGATCAAGCAATGAGTTACACGTATCTTGGCTATATGCAATAGAGCAAATGATGTTGAAGTAGAAGATGTACCTCCATGTTTATGAGTCCTCCTTGCAAACAATATGTACAACAGCAAGAGATCATCATGCACATGGATGTGATGCATATACTTACCTTGTGGTCTTGGGCTGGCTTTGGAGAGGGTGAACTTTAGAAAACAGGGTTAGATAACACAAGATCACCTACTAAACAAAGCACAATGAGTAACCACAAAAGATACCAAGATTGGGATGACATGTAGAGAGTGAGTACTCAGTACTCTATATGAATATAGACATGTCCCCAAAGATTCTCTTCCCTTGAGTGTCTTTCTCCCGCTGAATCTTATATTGGATAATGGGAGAAGATAGGGTAGTAGAAAATCAGAGCAAACTAGCAACCTAGAAAAACAGAGCAACACAATCATAATACATACTAACATGTGTTTCCCCTCTTGAAGACATGTGGCTTCTCTCCTCTTAGGATAGTAAGCATCTGGGGATAAGCTTAAATGAGCTTTCTCTCTCTCCCCTTTGTGTGATAAGTTTTGATGTGCCCTCTCTCCCCCTTTGACATCAATTTCCAAGAAAGGGATCTTCTGGAGCATGAGTAAAATAGGTTTTGTCCTTGGGTCACATTGCAAAGCAACATGTAGATTAATTGCTAGTAGAGGAGAAGAATCATTGAGTGGAGCTGGAAGAGATATGCAGGATGCAAATGACAGAATCTTTGCTCAGTGTTGAAATCGGTCAGACCGGGTTTGTCCTTATCGGTTGGACCGATGAGCAAGCTGCAATACAGCTTTGCAGTTCAGTCTAGCCGAGAGGCTGAAATCGGTGAGACCGAGTTCAATACAAAGAAAAGATTTTTTCATCTCAGCTCACTTAGGCAAATAAGATCTCACAAAGATTTGCAGGGAATTAAATGAAGAATTTGCAAAGAATTTGATGCAGAAAATAACAGAGAAAAGAAAGAAATCTAGAAGAAGTTTTTTTGAAAGGGGAACAAGGATGCAAAAGAGAAAGAATGCAACATAGAGAAACACTAGGTAACTTCATCTAGAAATGGTCGGTGACAGAGTCACCTATGTTAGAGTATATTGACTTAGGAGTCAAGTGAGAGCACTTGATCATGGGTCATACTCATCATTTAAGCTCAAAATGGGGTTGCCATTTTTCGTTTAAGCATTTTGATGTATTCACATCTTGTTGAGCTGCTTTGACCTCATGTCTTGGGGTAAAGCTTGTCTAAGATGGAATTAACATACCTTGTGTCAGGGATATTACTAGAAGGTATAAATCGGCTAGGAAGATCCGGATTACACTTACATAGTTGTATTATCATAAGCCCAGTAGAATATGAACCGGAGGTTACGGCCCATGGAGGCTTAGGGCCCATATGTAAAGCTTACGGTTTGTAAACCGTCATACCATGTAACTTGAGGTGTAAGATAGAAAGAGCAGAGACCGAGGCAGACACGATTATGAGCCGGCCTCGGGACTCTGTAAACCGGACCGGGCGTTGCCTCCTATATAAAGGGACGACCCGACGACGGTTCAAGGACAAGCAACAACCCGTCGAGACACAGGCAAGCAATCCGCTCCCTCTTCATCGACGCCCAAGCAATAGCAAACCAAACTAGACGTAGGCTTTTACCTTCATCGAAGGGGCCGAACTAGTATAAACCCTCTGTGTTCTTCGTGTGCTTTAACCTCTTCAAGCTAACCCGCGCGATGGCTCCACACCTAAGTCCTCTAAACCGGACATCTGCCGTGCCAATTCCACGACACCTTGGGTGGTGATGTTGATCTTGATCATGTAGTTGAACTTGTGTTGGATGCACAAGGTTGATGTAGTTCATCAAGAGTTGGGAGCACCACTTGCAATTTGAGTTCATCTACCTACATTGGTTAGATTTGCAAGGAAGAGCACTTGTGTATCCAAAATGACAATCATGAGAATTTGATATCAAATGAAATTTGATATATAGAAATTGTTAAAGGATATGTTGAAAGGTTTCATGCTTCCTTGATTTCAACCACCATATTGTAGAGACTTGGTGATGTAGGGATTGCTTAGGATGTGAGTGAGTTGCAATCTCATAGATTTGGGTTCATCCAAGTACCTACACATGTTAGACAACATGCAAGGGTACAAATAGATCCAAGACATATGATCATCATTATAAGAAAAATATCATGGATTAGTCAAAGAATAATGCCTTGCATACATTCAAAGGAGTTACTACTCCAAGTTTGAGGCATCAATAATGTTCAATTCACCTCTCAACCTGCAAAACACTTTCTCATCAAGTGGTTTGGTAAATATATCCGCTAATTGCTTATCGGTACGAACATGTTTAAGATTGATATCACCCTTAGCAACACGATCTCGAATGAAATGATGACAAACTTCAATATGCTTAGTTCGAGAATGTTGCACGGGATTGTGAGCAATCTTAATAGCACTTTCATTATCACAAGGTAACGGAACATGTTTCACATTTATCCCATAATCTTTAAGAGTTTGGGTCATCCAAAGTAATTGAGCACAACATGAACCAGCGACAATGTACTCCGCTTCGGCGGTGGATAAGGATACCGAGTTTTGTTTCTTGGAGGACCAAGATACAGGAGACCTACCAAAATTGACAAGTACCCGAAGTGGACTTTCTATCAACCTTGTCTCCAGCATAGTCCGAATCGGAGTATCCAACAAGATCGAAAGAAGACCTCTTAGGATACCAAATGCCAAAGTTTAGTGTGTGAATTAAGTATCTCACTATCCTTTTCACAGCCTTAAGATGGCATTCTTTGGGGGCCGCTTGATATCGTGCACACATGCATACACTTAGCGTAATGTAGGGACGGGAGGCACATAGATATAACAATGAACCAATCATAGAACGATAAACCTTTTGGTCAACCGGTTTGCCATCCTTTGTCAAGTCAAGATGTCCACTAGTAGGCATGTGTGTAGTCATAACTTTGCATTCTTGCATGTTGAACTTCTTGAATAAGTCCTTGGTATACTTTGTTTGAGAAACAAAGGTACCCTCCTTAGTTTGCTTGATTTGCAAACCAATAAAGAACTTGAGTTCACTCATCATAGACATCTCGAACTTCTCCGACATGAGTCTTCCAAAATTTTCACTAAAATACAGGTTAGTAGAACCAAATATGATATCGTCAACATAAATTTGGCACACGAATAATTCACCATTAACCCTTTTAGTAAAAAGTGTGGAATCAATTTTCCCAATTTCAAAGCCTTTTTCAATAAGGAACTTGGTTAAGCATTTATACCATGCTCTAGGAGCTTGTTTAAGACCATAAAGAGCTTTGTGAAGTTTGTAAACATGATTAGGTTTCTTGGGATTAACAAAGCCGGGAGGTTGTTTGACATAAACTTCCTCCTCAATTTCACCGTTGAGAAAAGCACTTTTAATGTCCATTTGATATAAAGTGATATCATCATGATTTGCATAAGCAAGTAAGATGCATATGGACTCAAGTCCAGCAACGGGGGCATATGTCTCACCATAGTCCAGACCTTCTACTTGAGTGTAGCCTTGGGCGACAAGACGGGCCTTGTTGCGAACAACTTGTCCATCTTCATCCTGCTTATTGCGAAACACCCATTTGGTACCGATGATGTTTTGGTTGTTGTCGTGCTTTTCAACCAATGTCCAAACTTGGTTTCTCTCGAAGTTATGTAGTTCCTCGTGCATAGCGTTCACCCAATCCGGATCATCAAGAGCATCTTCAACCTTCATAGGTTCAAGGTTAGATATGAAAGAATAATGTTCACAAAAGTTAGCTAAACGAGATTTAGAGTGAGTGATTCTCCCGGTTTGGATATCATCGTAGATTTTCTCTACGGGATGATCTCTAGCAATTCTTGCTCTAACTCGTGAGAGATTTTGCTTGGGTTGGGGTGGAACATCTTCTTCATCTTCTTCTTGTTCTTCTTCATTGTTGTTGGTGTTGTTGTCCCCTTGTGGAGGTGGAGAATGAGGTCGACGAGGTTCTTCTTGAAGCACTTCCTTGTTTTCTTCATATTGGCGTGTCCCACTTGTGGATGCCTCCAAGTCAACTTGTGGTTCACCTTGACGTGAAGATGAGGCTCCCACTTGAATGGATGAAGTATTCTCCTTCACCTCCGTTGGGCGAATCTTGCCAATAGACAAGTCTTGTATTTCCTCCGAAGGGTCTTTGTCTCCTACATCAATTGGCAATTGCTCTACTTGCGAGTCGTTCGATTCATCAAACTTAACATCTACCATCTCTTCAACATTTCGAGTGAAATTGTTGTAGACATGGTAAGTGTGAGAGTTTGAGCCGTAACCGAGTAGAAAGCCTTCATGATATTTAGGAGCAAATTTTGAACGACGATGCTTGTCAAGAATGTATAACTTTGAGCCAAATACTCAAAAGTATCCAACTTGGGGTTTGTTACTGGTGAGAAGCTCGTATGTCGTCTTGCCGAGAAGCTTGTGAAGATATAGTCGATTTGTAGCATGACAATCTGTCTCAACCGCTTCCGCCCAAAAGTGTCTTAGTGTCTTGTACTCATCAAGCATCGTTCTAGCCATCTCAATCAGCGTCCAATTCTTCCTCTCAACAGCTCCATTTTGTTGAGGTGTGTACATAGCCAAGAACTCATGTGAAATCCCTTCTTCATCAAGAAAGGTATCCACATTGGTGTTCTTGAACTCTGTTCCATTGTTGCTCCGAACCTTCTTGATCTTCACTTCAAATTGATTTTGGGCCTTCCTAGCGAATTTCTTGAAGATCTTTTGGACCCACGATTTATCATCAAGAAAGAACACCCATGTAAATCCTGAAAACTCATCAACATTGACCAATCCAAAAGAGTTACCACTGAGACTCTTGTAAGCATTGGGACCAAAAAGATCCATGTGAAGTAGCTCAAGCGGTCTTCTCGTAGTCATGATGTTCTTCACGGAATGACTTCCTCCAACTTGTTTTCCTGCTTGACAAGCACTACAAAGTCTATCCTTGTCAAATATAACATCTTTAACACCAAGGATATGATCACCTTTAATAAGCTTATCAAGATTTCTCATGCCAACATGACCTAACCTTCTATGCCACAACCAACCTTTAGAAGATTTAACAATGAAACAAGTGCGAGGTTGGGCTTTCTTAGTGAAGTCAACAATGTATAGGTCACCTCTATGAATGTCAGTAAAGACGATATTATGATTATCTCTACGAAAGACTTGGCAATCAACATGAGTGGATAGCACATTTAAACCAAAATCAGCTAATCTAGACACGGAAAGAAGATTATAGCCGAGAGATTCTACAAGCATGACATTCTTGATAGAGCTATTGTTGGATATGGCCACCTTACCAAGGCCAAAAACCTTACCCTTAGAGTTGTCACCAAAGGTAACATACTTTTGTGGACCATCATTTCTAGCAAGCTCATCAAACATGTCCTTATCTCCGGTCATATGATCCGTGCATCCACTATCAAGCACCCATTCCTTTCCTCCGGCTGCGTAACCATGAAGATTAGCCATAAGACCAAAATGTCTCATTAGTTCATCAATGTCAAAGTCACTATCATCATCCTCATCATAATAACCATGTTCAACATCATCTTGTGATTGATCAACACCTAGAGAGAGTGATTCATTAGTTATGTGATCATGACAATGTTCATCTTTATGAATTCTAATGACTTCCGAGATGATATTACTAATGATTCCTACATCTCCTTTGGCACGCATAAGGTCATGAAGATAAAATAAACATTCGTCAAATTTGGGATCATTAGTGTTCATCTTATTTAAAGCAATGGACTTTTGAAGGATCACTTCTAGATTTTTCAAAGAGTAGTCCGGAAATCGTTCCTCAAGGAATTTCCATATAGTGTAAGCACATTTGAAAGTTGGCAAACACACAAGCAATTTTCTAGGCAATCCTCTAGTACTAAGATCAACAGTTCTAAGATTGTGAATTATGTCAAGATGCTCATTGGAAGTTGGATTCAAAGGGTCAATGGGGGGCATATAGGGACTAACAATATACTTGTTCAAATGATATTCATTGAAGATCTCAAGCATGTCATTTTTCCATTCCTGATAAAATTCTCCATCAAGCATAGGTGATACGTCCAAAATGTATCTATAATTTCTGCTTACTCCATGCCTCTTTTGGGTGATATTGCTATGATATTTATACACTTCCATACACTTTTGATCATATTTGGACTAACCTATTAACTCAGTGCACCCCAGTGCCAGTTTTTGTTTTCTGCTGTTTTTGTATTTCAGGTTTTCCCATCACGTAAACTGCCAGAAAAATCCCGGAAAAATTATATAAAAAATCAGCGTTCTGGAAGCTTGCACACGGTCGAAGAAGGGCCGGAGGGGGGCCACCAGGGCTCTAGGCGCCCTGGTGGCGCGGCCCCCCTCCTGGCCGCGCCGG
>LR738709.1:101459102-101477669 GCA_902687465.1 Secale cereale
GGGGGGGGCGCCTGGGCCCCCCAGGCCTCCGCTGATGCCCCCCTTTGGCATATATTTAACACGCGTCCCGAAACCCTCGAGACGGGAACCCTTTTTCGCGATCTCATCTCTGTTCCGCCGCCGCCGCGCTTCCAAGATCGGGAGCACCAGGAGAACTCTTCCCGGCACCCTGCCGGAGGGGAGGATCACCACCGGGAGCCTCTCCACCACCATGGACGCCTCCCGGATGAGTTGTGAGTAGTCTCCCTTGGACCATGGGTCCATGACCAGTAGCTATGTGATGTTCTCCTCCCCTTCTTGTGCTTCACTAATTAGACCTCGTGAGCTGCCCTACATGATCGAGGCACATATGTAATCCTTATGCTGTTGCTACGTTGAGTTTGCTGGGATCCGATGGATTGTGAGATTATGTTCAGATTGTGTTTGAGTAATATATTTGATTCACCTCTTTTATATTTATGTTCGTAAGTAATGCTTGCATGTTCTCCGTTGCTATTTATTGCTTTGGCCAAGTAGTAGGTAGTGACTCCAAGAGGGAACGTTATGCTTGATTGTGGGTTCATGCCCCTCGATGACTAGCTTGAGTGACAGAAACATGAGTCTAGGGGATGTGCTGTTGCCACAAGGGGGAAAACAACGGTGCTTGTGCCCGCGGGTGCAAGGATTGTTTACTTTACGCAAAGTTCTTTTAATGCAGTTGTCTGTTGCTTTGAGTTTACACTATGGGTGGGACTCGCAACTTAATACCAGCGAGATGTTCTGGATAGATATCTCAAGGTGGATGATTAGTAGTAGATGCAGATGGATTTCGGTCTACTTGCCTTGGCATACCGCCCATGCTTTGAACCTCTACCTTTCTAGCAACATAGTTAGCATTGGTTTGCGCACATAATTCTGTCAATTGCCCAGGAGTAATTCGTTTACCTCACATAGCTGTTTTATCGTCTTTTGGGAGAGAGACATCACTAGTGAACATCATGGGACCCCGGTCCATATTACCATCACTGATCACATCCGCTATTTACTTTCCGCTTTTACTTACTATTTGCAGCAATACCTATCACTATTATCACTTGCGTTTGATCCTTTGTAAACGACAAGGCCGGAGGGATTGACAACCTCTCTGTACTCGTTGGGAGCAAAGTTATTTGTATCTGTGTGCAGGTCCACGTTGATTGCTAATATCTGGCGCCGTTAGTAGTTGACACTTTCTTGTTGAAACTGGGAGTCTCAGGGGAAATCGATCCTTGGTATCTTTGCCAAGGGAAAACTTCCGCTACACTGCATCTCAAACCTTCCACTTGGGGTAACCAACGAGTGGCGAGAAGCCATCAATAGGCACTCTACATCTAATACTCCCAATCATAGACTCATCCATCTTCCTCCAATGGTGATTAAACCAAAGCAATGGAGACCAAAGCTCTAATACCAATTGAGAGGATCGAAGAAGAGGTGTCTAGAGGGGGGGGGTGATTAGACAATCAACAAGAAAAGTAGCAATTTTTAAGATCTTTAAGTTGAGGTAGGGTTTTTAGCACAATTTCAAACATTCACAATACATTTCAAGCAATCATGACAAGAGTATATGAGCAGCGGAAAGTAAAGCATGCAAGTTGCAATAAAGTAAAGGGATGTGATTGGAGTGTGCAAACGCAATTGGAGACACATATTTTTTTGGTGTGGTTCCGATAGGTGGTGCTATCGTACATCCACGTTGATGGAGACTTCAACCCATGAAGGGTAATGGCTGCGCGAGTCCACTGAGGGCCCCACCCACAAAGGGTCCATGAAGAAGCAACCTTGTCTATCCCACCATGGCCATCGCCCACAAAGGACTTGCCTCACTATGGTAGATCTTCCCGAAGTAGGCGATCTCCTTGCCCTTACAAACTCCTTGGTTCAACTCCACAATCTTGTCGGAGGCTCCCAAGTGACACCTAACCAATCTAGGAGACACCACTCTCCAAAAGGTAATAGATGGTGTGTTGTTGATGAACTCCTTGCTCCTGTGCTTCAAGTGATAGTCTCCCCAACACTCAACTCTCTCTCACATATTTGGATATATGGTGGAAAGAAGATTTGAGTGGAAAGCAACTTGGGGAAGGCTAGAGATCAAGATTCTTGTGGCTGGATTGGAAAATCTTGGTCTCAACAAACGAGCATGTGGTTCTCTCTCAGAAAATGAATAGTGGAAGTGTAGGCACGTTTTGATGGCTCTCTCTGATGGAGAGGGGGTGGAGGGGTATATATAGCCTCCACACAAAATCTAGCCGTTACACACATTTGACCAGAGTCGGTCATACCGAATAGAAGAACTCGGTCAGACCGAAGCAGTTCAAAATGTGAACGTTAGACATCTCGGTGGGACCGATACTATCAACTCGGTGAGACCGATGCATTAGGGTTAGGGCAAACCTCATCTCAGTTTGACTGATTACTCAAACTCGATGAGACCGATTCTGGTAATAGGCTAATAGAGACTTGGCCAGGCAAACTCGGTGGGACCGATTCACTCATCTCGGTGAGACCGAAACATTGCGTAGAGGTAACAGAGAGTTTGCAATGATAACTCGGTGAGATCGATTATCACATCTTGGTTAGATCGAAATGTTGCAGAAAGGAAACAAAGAGTTTACATTCCCATCTCGGTGAGACCGAGATCCCTATCGGTGAGACCAAACTGATTAGGGTTTGTGGCAATGGCTATGTCAGGTGAACTCGGTGGCGCCGGATAAATCAAATCCGTGGGGCCGAGTTTGACTTTTAGGTTTGGGACATATGTGGAAATGAGAAAATGATTGAGGGTTTTGGAGGATACTACCAAGCACTTGAGCAAGTAGATCATTAAGCAACAGCTCATCCCTTTTTAATAGTATTGGCCTTTCCTATGGACTCAATGTGATCTTGTATCGCTAAAATGAAAATGTAGAGTCTTGAGCTTTTGCCAATCTTTGTGCTTAGCTTTTTGAAAAAAGGGTTCCACGTTCTCTTGTCCTGCCACTCCACTGTTGAAATCATCTGAAATTTACTAGATGAAAATATTAGTCCAACAAGGGATATGTTGTCATTAATTACCAAAATCACCCAGGGAGCACTTGTGCTTTCAGCCTCCTCCCCACATATATATAGGTGGGAGGGGGAGGATGCAGACAAAGGGGCGCCCAAGTAGGAGGAATCCTACTTGGGGTCTCTCCCAAGCCGCGCCCTCCCCTGCCTTGTATAAGTGTGGGGAAAAGGCACGGGAGGGTGGCACCCCCTTTCCTTTCCCACTTGAGGAGGGAATGGAAGGAGGGGCCTCCCCTCCCCTTTCCTTCCCCTAGTGTCTGTTGTCTAAGGAAGGGGTGCACCAGGGGCTGATTTGTCCCCCCCTTTGGCCCATTAGGCCCATACACTTACCGGGGGTGTCCGGAACCCCTTCTGGTGACACGATAAATACCCGGTGCACTCCAAAACTCTTTCGGTGTCCGAATACCATCGTCATATATATTAGTCTTTACCTCTCGACCATTTCGAGACTCCTCTTCATGTCTGTGGTCTCATCCAGGACTCCGAACAACATTCAGTCACCAGCTCATATAACTCATACTCCCTCCGTTCCTTTATCTAAGGTTTATTATTTTTGGCACGGTGACCAAGGCGCATAATTATAGACGTGTTTGAACAAAATTACCCTGGGCAAATTTATTCGTTAGTGGCAAGTAAATCAGTTAGTCCAGGAAATTAAGAGATACATGCAATCGACATAGATATAGTTACCTTCTTTTGCTATAAGGAGAGATACACACAATCATGAGAGAGATACTTTCCTTTTTCTGGAGGGCTAACAAGGTAATTATGAGAAATTAGAAGAAATGCACCTTACATTCTGGAATTTTATCAAAAAACAAATACACCTTACATAAAGGAACGGAGGGAGTATAACACTATATCATCAACGAACGTTAAGCGTGCGGACCCTACGGGTTCGAGAACCATGTAGACATGACCGAGACACCTCTCCGATCGATAACCAATAGTGGAACTTGGACGACCATATTGGCTCCTACATATTCTACAAAGATCTTTATCAGTCGAACTGTTATGACAACATACACAATTTCCTTTGTCTGTCGGTATGTTACTTGCCCGAGATTTGATCGCCAGTATCTCTATACCTAGTTCAATCTCATTACCGGCAAGTCACTTTACTCGTTCCATAATACATCATATTGTGACTAACTCATTAGTCATTTGCTTGCAAGGCTTCTTATGATGTGTATTACCGAGAGGGCCCAGAGATACCTCTCCGATACTGGGAGTGACAAATCCCAATCTCGATTCATACCAACTCAACATACACCTTCGGAGATACCTGTAGACCACCTTTATGATCACCCATTTACATTGTGACGTTTGATAGCACACAAGGTATTCCTCTGATATCCAGGAGTTGCATGATCTCATGGTCTAAGGAACATGTATTTGTCATACAAGAAAGCAATAGCAAAATTTTACGATGAAATGATAAGCTAACGAATGGGTCTTGTCCATCACATCATTCTCCTAATGACGTCATCATGTTATCAAATGACAACTCATGTCTATGGTTAGGAAACCTTAACCATCTTTGATCAACGAGCTACTCTAGTAGAGGCTTAATAGGGACACATGTATTTAAGTTTCCGGTCAATACAATTATAGCATGAATAATAAACCTTTATCATGATTAAGGAAATATAATAATAACCAATTTATTATTGCCTCTAGGGCATATTTCCATTAGTCTCCCACTTGCACTAGATTCAATAATCTAGTTCACATTACCATGTGATTAACACCCATAGTTCACATCGCCATGTGATTAATACCCAAAGAGTTTACTAGAGTCAATAATCTAGTTCACAACATTATGTGATTAACACCCATAGTTCACATTGCCATGTGATTAATACCAGAAGAGTTTACTAGAGTCAATAATCTAGTTCACATCGCCATGAGATTAACACTCAACGAGTTCTCAAGTATGATCATGTTTTGCTTGTGAGAGAGGTTTTAATCAACGGGTTTGTAATATTCAGCTGTGTGTGTGCCTTGCAAATTTCTGTGTCTACAATGGTCTGCATAGAGCTACTCTAGCTAATTGCTCCTACGTTCAATACGCATCCAGATTGATACTCAGAGTCATCTGGATTAGTGTCAAAGCTTGCATCGGCGTAACCCTTTATGACAAACTCTTTATCACCTCCATAACCGAGAAACATTTCCTTATTCCTCTAAGGATAATTTTGAACGTTGTCCAGTGATCCACTCCTGGATCACTCTTGTACCCCCTTGCCATACACGTGGCAAGGCACACATTAGGTCTGGTACACAACATGGCATGCTTTATAGAACCTATGGCTGAGGCATAGGGAATGACTTTCATCATCTCTCTATTTTCTCTGTCGTGGTCGGGATTTGAGTCTTACTCAACTTCATACCTTACAACTCAGGCAAGAACTCCTTATTTGACTGATCCATTTTGAACTCCTTCAAAATCTTATCAAGGTATGTACTCATAGAAAGTCTTATTAAGCGTCTTGACCTATATCTATAGATCTTGATGCCCAATATGTAAGCAGCTTCACTGAGGTCTTTCTTTGAAAAAATTCTTATTCAAATATCGTTTTATGCTATCCAAAAATTCTATATCATTTCCAATCAACAATATGTCATCCACATATAATATCAGAAATGCTACAGAGCTCCCACTCACTTTGTTGTAAATACAGGATTCACCATAAGTTTGTATAAAACCAAATGCTTTGATCACTTCATCAAAGCGTATATTCCAACTCTGAGATGCTTGCACCAGTCCATAGATGGATCGCTGGAGCTTGCACACTCTGTTAGCACCTTTTGTTGGAAATATGCCCTAGAGGCAATAATAAATTGGTTATTATTATATTTCCTTGTTCATGATAATTGTTTATTATCCATGCTAGAATTGTATTGATAGAAACTCAGATACATGTGTGGCTACATAGACAAACACCATGTCCCTAGTAAGCCTCTAGTTGACTAGCTCGTTGATCAACAAATGGTCACGGTTTCCTGACCATGGACATTGGATGTCGTTGATAACGGGATCACATCATTAGGAGAATGATGTGATGGAGAAGACCCAATCCTAAGCCTAGCACAGATCGTGTAGTTCATATGCTGAAGCTTTTCTATATGTCAAGTATCTTTTCCTTAGACCATGAGATTGTGCAACTCCCGGATACCATAGGAATGCTTTGGGTGTACCAAACGTCACAAGGTAACTGGGTGGCTATAAAGGTGCAGTACACGTATCTCCGAAAGTGTCTGTTGGGTTGGCACGAATCGAGACTGGGATTTGTCACTCCGTATGATGGAGAGGTATCTCTGGGCCCACTCGGTAGGACATCATCATAATGTGCACAATGTGATCAAGGAGTTGATCACGGGATGATGTGTTACAGAACGAGTAAAGAGACTTGCCGGTAATGAGATTGAACGAGGTATCGGTATACCGACGATCGAATCTCGGGCAAGTACTATGCCGATAGACAAAGGGAATTGTATACGGGATTGATTGAATCCTTGACATCGTGGTTCATCCGATGAGATCATCGTGGAGCATGTGGGAGCCAACATGGGTATCCAGATCCCGCTGTTGGTTATTGACCAGAGAGTTGTCTCGGTCATGTCTACATGGTTCCCGAACCCGTAGGGTCTACACACTTAAGGTTCGATGACGCTAGGGTTATAGGGAAAGTATGTATGTGGTTACCGAATGTTGTTCGGAGTCCCGGATAAGATCCCGGACGTCACGAGGAGTTTCGGAATGGTCCGGAGGTAAAGATTCATATATGGGAAGTCCCGTTTTGGTCACCGGAAAAGTTTCGGGCGCTATCGGTAGCGTACCGGGACCACCGGGAGGGTCCCAGGGGTCCACCGGGTGGGGCCACCAGCCCCAGAAGGCTGCGTGGGCCAAGTGTGGGAGGGGACCAGCTCCAGGTGGGCTGGTGAACCCCCCACCAGGGCCCAAGGCGCCTCCAAGAGGGGAGGGGGGGCAAACCCTAGGGCAGATGGGCCGTAGGGCCCAATCTGGTGCGCCCCCCTCTCCCTCTCCCCCTCTGGCCGCCACCCTTAGATGGGATCTGGGGTGGCCGCACCCCTAGGGGTGGGAAACCCTAAAGGGGGCGCAGACCCTCCCTTCCCCCCTATATATATGTGAGGTTTGGGGCTGCCCACAACACGGTTTTGACCTCTCTCGCTAGGCGCAGCCCTACCTCTCTCCCTCCTCGTCTCTCGCAGTGCTTGGCGAAGCCCTACTGGAGTCCCGCGCTTCTCCACCACCACCATGCCATCGTGCTGCTGCTGGATGGAGTCTTCCCCAACCTCTCCCTCTCTCCTTGCTGGATCAAGGCGTGGGAGACGTCATCGGGCTGCACGTGTGTTGAACGCGGAGGCGCCGTTGTTCGGCGCTTAGATCGGAGTCAACCGCGATCTGAATCGCTACGAGTACGACTCCTTCATCCACGTTCTTGCAACGCTTCCGCATCGCGATCTACAAGGGTATGTAGATGCACTCCCCTCCCCCTCGATGCTAGATTACTCCATAGATAGATCTTGGTGATGCGTAGGAAATTTTTTGATTTTCTGCTACGATCCCCAACAATGGCATCATGAGCTAGGTCTATGCGTAGTATCTTCACGAGTAGAACACAAAGAAGTTGTGGGCGTAGATTTGTTCAATTCTCTTGCCGTTACTAGTCTTATCTTGATTCGGCGGCATCGTGGGATGAAGCGGCCCTGACCGACCTTACACGTACTCTTACGTGAGACTGGTTCCACCGACTAACATGCACTAGTTGCATAAGGTGGCTAGCGGGTGTCTGTCTCTCCCACTTTAGTCGGATCAGATTTGATGAAAAGGGTCCTTATGAAGGGTAAATAGAAATTGGCATATTACATTGTGGTTTTGGCGTAGGTAAGAAATGTTCTTGCTAGAAACCTATAGCAGCCACGTAAAAACTTGCAACAACAATTAGAGGACGTCTAACTTGTTCTTGCAGCATGTGCCGTGTGATGTGATATGGCCAAAAGGATGTGATGAATGATATATATGTGATGTATGAGATTGATCATGTTCATGTAATAGGAATCACGACTTGCATGTCGATGAGTATGACAACTGGCAGGAGCCATAGGAGTTGTCTTTATTTTATTGTATGACCTGCGTATCATTGAAAACGCCATGTAATTACTTTACTTTATTGCTAATCGTTAGCCATAGTAGTAGAAGTAATGTTTGGCGAGACGACTTCATGAAGACACGATGATGGAGATCATGGTGTCATGCCGGTGACGATGATGATCATGGAGCCCCGAAGATGAAGATCAAAAGGAGCAAAATGATATTGGCCATATCATATCACTATTTGATTGCATGTGATGTTTATCATGTTTTACATCTTATTTGCTTAGAACGACGATAGTAAATAAGATGATCTCTCATTAAAATTTCAAGAATTGTGTTCCCCCTAACTGTGCACCGTTGCTAAGGTTCGTTGTTCCGAAGCACCACGTGATGATCGGGTGTGATAGGCTCTAACATTCGCATACAACGGGTGTAAGCCAGATTTACACACGCAATACACTTAGGGTTCACTTGACGAGCCTAGCATGTATAGACATGGCCTCGGAACACAGGAGACCAAAAGGTCGAACATTAGTCGTATAGAAGATACGATCAACATAAAGATGCTCACCGTTGATGACTAGTCTGTCTCACGTGATGATCGGACACGACCTAGTCGATTCGGATCATGTATCACTTAGATGACTAGAGAGATGTCTATCCGAGTGGGAGTTCATTAGATGAACTTAGTTATCATGAACATTAGTCTAAGGTGTCTTCGCAAATTATGTTATAGACCAATAGCTTGCGTTGTAGCTCCCTGTTTAATACGATCCTAGAGAAAGACTAAGTTGAAAGATATTGTAAGCAATGATGCGGACTGGGTCCGTAGTCCGAGGAGTGTCCTCACTGCTACACAGAAAGCTTACGTCTTTGATGCACCGCTCGATGTGCAAATCCCTGCAACGTTGTCTGTGGATGTTGCGAACAACTGACAGACACGTCCTGATGACTACTTGATAGTTTAGTGCACCATACTTTACGGCTTAGAATCGGGATTCCAATGACGTTTTGAACGCCATAGGACATATGAGATGTTCCAAGAGCTGAAACTGGAATTCTAGGCTCATGCCCGTGTTGAGAGGTATGAGACCTCTGACAAGTTCTTTTGCCAACAAGATGGAGGAGAATAGCTCAACTAGTTAGCATGTTCTCAGAATGTCTGGGTGCAAAAATCACCTGAAACAAGTGGGAGTTAATCTTCCAGATGAGATAGTGGTTGATGGAATTCTCTAGACACTATCACCAAGCTACTAGAACTTCGTGATGAACTATGACATGCAAAGGATGGAGATGATCCCGGAGCTATTAGCGGTTCTTAAGACCGCAAAAGTAGAAATCAAGAAGGAGCATCAAGTGTTGATGGTTTAACAAGACCACTGGTTTCAAAAGGGCAAGGGTAAGAAGGGAAACTTCATGAATGGCAAACCAGTTGTCGCACTAATGAAGGAACCCAAGGTTGAACCCAAACCTTGAGACTAAGTGCTTCTATTGTAAGGGGAACGCCACATGGTAGCGGAACTACCCCAAATACATGGTAGATAAGAAAGCTCGCAACTTCAACAAAGTATGTTTGATATACGTGTTATTGATGTGTACCTTACTAGTACTCCTTGTAGCACCTGGGTATTGGATACCGGTTCAGTTGCTATTATTGGTGACTTGAAGCAAAAGCTACGGACTGAACGGAGACTAGCTAAGGGCGAGGTGACGATGTGTGTTGGAAGTGTTTCCAAGGTTGATAAGATCACCATCGCACGCTCCTTATACTTTCGGGATTAGTGTTGAACCTAGATAAATGTTATCAGGTATCTACGTTGAGCATGAATATGATTAGATCATGTTCATTGCAATACGGTTGTTCATTTAAGTTAGAGAATAATGGTTATTCTGTTTACATGAATAATACCTTTATGGTCATGCACCCAATGGTTTATTGAATCTCGATCATAGTAATACACACGATAATAATATTAACACCAAAAGATGTAGAGTTAATAATGATAGTACCACTTTCTTGTGGCACTGCCGCTTAGGTCATTTTGGCATAAAATGCATGAAGAAACTCCATGCTGATGGATGTTTGAAGTCACTTGATTTTGAATCGCTTGACATATGCGAGCCATGCCTCATGGGCAGGATGACTAAGATCCCTTGTTCAGGTACAATGAAACGGGAAAGTGACTTGTTGGAAATCATACATGCAGATGTGTGTGATCCAATGAGAATTAAGGCGTGTGGTGGATATCGTTATTTTCTCATCTTCACTGACGATTTGAGTAGATATGGGTATATTTACTTAATGAAGCACAAGTCTGAAACGTTTGAAAAGTTCAAGCAATTTCAGAGTGAAGTTAAGAATCATCATAACAAGAAGATCATGTTCCTACGATCTGATCAAGGGGAGATTTTCTGAATTGTGAGTTTGGCAATCACTAAAGACATTGTGGAATTGTTTCGCAGTTGAATCCACCTGGAACACCACAGCGTAATGGTGTGTCCGGATGTCGTAATCGAACCTTATGAGATATGGTGCGATCTATGATGTCTCTTACCGATCTACCGCTATTATTTTGAGGTTATGCATTAGAGACAGCTGCATTCACTTTAGATAGGGCACCATATAAGTCCGTTGAGATGACACCGTATGAACCATGGTTTGGCAAGAAACCAAAGTTGTCGTTTCTTAATGTTTGGGGCTTCGATGCTTATGGCTTCAGCCAGAAAAAGCTCGGACCCAAAGCGGACAAATACATCTTCACAGAATACCCAAAGGTAACAGTTGGGTATACCTTCTATCTCAGATCCAAGGACAAAAATGTTTGTCGCTAAGAACGGGTCCTTTCTCGAGAAGGAGTTTCTCTTGAAAGTTTTGAGTGGGAGGAAGATATAACTTGATGAGGTTGTCGAACCCTCACTTCAACCGAAGAGTAGTGCAACACAGAAAGATGTTTCTGTGGAACCTACGACTATTGAAGAAGAAACTAATGATAGTGATCATGAAGCTTCGGATAAAGTTGCTATCGAACCTCGTAGGTCGACAAGGATATGTACTACTCTTGAGTGGTATGGTGATCCTGTCTTAGAGGTCATGTTGTTGGACAACAATGAACCTACGAACTATGGAGAAGCGATGGTGGGCACGTATTCCGACAAATGGTTAGAAGCCGAGAAATCCGAGATAGGATCCATGTATCAAAACGAAGTATGGACTTTGGTGGACTTGCCCGATGATTGGCAAGCCATTGAGATAAATGGATCTTTAAGAAGAAGATGGACGTGGACGGTAATGTCACCGTCTATGAAGCTCAACTTGTGGCAAAGAGTTTTTCACAAGTTCAAGGAGTTGACTACGATGAGATTTTCTCACTCGTAGCGATGCTTAAGTCCGTCGGAATCAAGTTAGCATTAGCTACATTTATGAAATCTGTCAGATGAATGTCAAAACAAGTTTCCTTACCAGTTTTCGTAAGGAAAGGTTGTATGTGATACAATCAGAAAGGTTTTATTGATCCTAAGGATGCTAAAAGGTATGCTAGCTCCAGCGATCCTTCCATGGACTAGAGCAAGCATCCTGGAGTCGGAATATACGCTTTGATGGAGTGATCAAAGTTTTTGGGTATACAAAGTTTGTTAGAAACTTGTATTTACAATAAAGTGAGTGCGAGCACTACAACATTTCTGATAAGTATATGTGAATGACATATTGTTGATCCGAAATGATGTAGAATTTCTGGAAAGTGCAAAGGGTTGTTTGAAAGGAGTTTTTCAAAGGAAGACCTGGAGAAAGCTGCTTACATAATTGGGCATCAAGATCTATAGAGATAGATCAAGACGCCTGATGGGCCTCGAACCCCTCGTTGGTTACCCCAAGTGGAAGGTGTAAGATGCATTGTTGTGGAAGTGTTTTCCCTTAGCAAAGATGCAAGGATCGAATCCCCAGAGACTCCTAGGTTCAACAAGTAGGTGTCAACTGCTAACGGCGCGGATTAGCAATCAACGTGGACCTGCACATAGATACAAATAACTTTGCTCCCAACGAGTACAGAGAGGTTGTCAATCCCTCCGGCCTTGTAGTTCACAAAGGATTAAAAGCAATGATAGTAGTGATAGATAATGTTTGCAATAGTAAATAATAGCGAAAAGTAAATAGCGGATGTGATCAATGATGGTAATATAGACCGGAGTCTCATGATGTTCACTAGTGATGCCTCTCTCCCAAAAGACGATAAAACAGCTATGTGAGGTAAACAAATTACAGCTGGGCAATTGACAGGACCCACGAGCACAAACCAATGCTGATTACATTGCAAGAAAGGTTGAGGTTCAAAGCATGGGCGGTATGCCAAAGTAAGTAGACCGAAATCCATCAATATCTACTACTAATCATCCACCTTGAGATATCTATCCAGAACATCTCGCTGGTATTAAGTTGCGAGTCCCACCCATAGTGTAAACTCAATGCAACAGACAACTGCATTAAAAGAACTTTGCGTAAAGTAAACAATCCTTGCACCCGCGGGCACAAGCACCGTTGTTTTCCCCCTTGTGGCAACACCTAGACTCATGTTTATGTCACTCAAGCTAGTCATCGAGGGGCATGAACCCACAATCAAGCATAACGTTCCCTCTTGTAGTCACTACCTACTACTTGGCCTAAGCAATAAATAACAACGGAGAACATGCAAGAATTACTTATGAAGATAAATATAAAAGAGGTGAATCAAATATATTACTCAAGATCAATCTGAACATAATCTCATAATCCATCGGATCCCAGCAAACTCAACATAGCAACCGCATAAGGATTACATATGTGCCTCGATCATGTAGGGCAGCTCACGAGGACTAATTTGTGAAGCACAAGAACGGGAGGAGAACATCACATAGCTACTGGTCATGGACTCATGGTCTAAGGGAGACTACTCACGAGTCATCCGGGAGGCGTCCATGGTGGTGGAGAAGCTCCCGGTGGTGATCCTCCCCTCCGGCAGGGTGCCGGGAAGAGTTCTCCTGGTGCTCCCGATCTTGGAAGCGGCGGCGGCGGCGGAACAGAGATGGGATCGCGAAAAGAATTCCTGTTCTGAGGGTTTCGGAGGACGCTTTAAATATATGCCAAAGGGGGGCATCGGGGGGCCCAGGCGCCCCCCCGGCGCGGCCCAAGGGGGGGGGGCGCCGCCAGGGCGCCTGGAGCCCTGGTGGCCCCCCCCCCGGCTGTCCTTCAGACGCACGGTTGTTTCCGGAACGCTGATTTTTTATATAATTTTTCTGGATTTTTCCTGGCAGTTCTCGTAACGTGAAAACCCGAAATACAAAAACAGCCAAAAACAGAAACTGGCACTGGGGTGCACTGGATTAGTAAGTTAGTCCAAATATGATCAAAAGTGTATGGAAGTGTATGAATATCATAGCAATATCACCCAAAAGTGGCATGGAGCAAGCATAAATTATAGATACGTTTTGGACGTATCAACATCCCCAAGCTTAATTCCTGCTCGTCCTCGAGTAGGTAAATGATAACAAGAATAATTTCTGTGGTGACATGCTATTAACCATATAGGACTTTTTCATAGTCATATGACAAAAGCTTACTGAGACAATGATTCTATAGTAATTAAGTTGCCTCATGAGAAAATCACAAATGACTGAAAGTTTTACAACATGAAAATGAAACATCAAAAAGATTTGCAATGAACATGATGTGCAAATATGATAAAGTGATATCTAGCTTGCCCCCTTTAGTGAAGCAAAACATAAATGCAGGGGCACCTTCAAGGTTTAAGTGATGACTAGATACAATCATTTCAGAATAAACGATATCACAATCATGCAAAAGACAATGCTACTTTGGGACAATGCACATTACACTCAGAATGACAATCATGCTCTCAGTAGTTGGTGCTTCAACATAAAAGTAAAAGAATGGTTATGTGCTAGAGCTTTTTATTTTGAAAACATGGAAGCAATTTTGTCAACGGCAGTAGTACTTCATATGTGTCATGCATAAGACATCCTATAAGTTGCAAGCCTCATGCATCGTATACCAATAGTGCTCGCACCTTGTCCTAATTAGCTCGGATCTCCATGGGTTATCATTGCATTACATATGTTTCAACCAAGTGTTACCAAGGGGTACCTCTATGCCACCTGGACAAAGGTCCAAGGAGATAAATCGCATTTGATTTCTCGTTTTTGATAGATCTCAACTTGAGGACATCCATACCGGGACAACATAGAAAATAGATGATGGACTCCTCTTAAATGCATAAGCATATTCTCATAAGAGATTGAGGATTAACGTCCAAGCTAAAACTTCCACCATGATACATGGCTTTGGTTGGCGGCCCAATGTTCTTCTCTAACAATATGCATATTCATACAACCCACGGCAAATCACCCTTACTTCAGACAAGACGAACATGCATAGCAACTCACATGATATTCAACAAAAGTGTGACAGTTGATGGCGTCCCCAAAAACATGGTTACCGCTCAGCAAGCAACTTATAAGAAATAAGATACATAAGCAACATATTCTTTACCACAATAGTTTTTAGGCTACTTTCCCATGAGCTATGTATTGCAAATTTAGTTTGCTTAGTAGAGGTGGAGGTTAGCAAAAGACTGGAAGCGACCAACTAAGAGAGCAATGACGGTCATAATCATGCAGAGTGACAAAGCAATATTGAATCAGGCATGGTAGTTATATCGCTACTCAGAAATAAAAGATCATCAAGGCTTGACAGACTTTCTTTACAGTCTCAAATATGCGTGAGCATACGCCAAGTCAATCAAAATAAATTCTCGAAGGAAGATATTACTAAACCATACCACATCATAGGCAAACAAATCATGTTGGTACTCCAATAACACATTGGGAACCCCCCAGCTATTTGAGATTAACCATAAGAAAACCTGAACTACTAAGCACCATCATGCAAGTAGCATCTTTATCATAGACACATTAACCAATGCAACGGAAGCAAACTTTCTTAATAAGGTGAGCATGATAATTAAAGAGAGTTCAAGCAACCAACTAAACAAAAGCTCTTTGAAAAGATAAGCATGAATACTAAGAGCAGAGCATGATAGTAGCTATTAAAAGACAAAGAACACACACAGCAAAGATAGACATGAAAATTCTATGTTATGTCCTAGGTAGAAGTGGAGCGTGTTTCTCTCCCACATAAAGAATGCTGAGTTCCGACTCGTTATGAAAAACTAAAAAGAAAACTAAAAGCAAGACGCTCCAAGCATAGCACATAACACATGAAGTGATAAAAATATAGTGGAACGAAAGACGAACTGATAATGTTGATGGAGAAGGGGATGCACGGGGGCATCCCCAAGCTTAGACGCTTGTGTCTCCTTGAATATTTCTTGGGGGTGCACGGGGGCATCCCCAAGCTTGAGCGCTTGACACTCCTGAATCTTTTTATCATCTTCCCTCGCACACTTGAAAACTCCCTTCATACATAACTCATCATAATCTGATTAGCGAGGTTAGTTCCCTTAATAAAATAATTATACCTTGCTGGAAATAAATATATTATTGAAGTTCTACTGTTTCTCAAGATTGCCAAAAGGTTTTTGCAAAGAAAAAGCAAGCTCTTGATTTGCAAAATGAAAGAAAGGCAAAACAGGACAGAATCTGTGAAAAACAGAACAGCAGGTAGTAATTGATCTGTTCGGGATACTTCTGCAACTCAAATAAAAAAACTCAGAACAGACGCACGAAAGACAATTATATAGAGAACGCTGTCGAAACAATTCAGACCAAAAAGATGATCTGGTGATTTTATACGAATTTTTCTATCCAAGGACATAATCTGTTTCCTGGACAGCACCTCACAACTTTTGAACTTTCTAGCAATCAGAGGCTATACTTGGCACAAATATGAAAAGCAAAGATACAATGATGATGCTACAGCAGTAAACAGCATCAAGACACAACAAAATCAAAAAATTTATTCATGTGGGCTGCCTCCCAAAAGCGCTTTCTTTTATGCCTTTAAGCTAGGCATAATGCATAGATCAAGTTTTATCAAGAGTAAAAGAATAGCTAGCCCTTACAACGGACTTAAAAGGTAACTTGATCTTCTTTCGAGGGAAGTGTTACATCCCTTTCTTGAGAGGAAACTGAAATTTTATATTACCCTCTTTCATGTCAATGATAGCACCAACGGTGCGCAAAAAGGGACGTCTCAAAATAATTGGACATGAAGGATCACATTCAATATCCATAATAGTGAAATCAACGGGAACATAATTATCATTGACAACAATAAGAACATCGTCGATCCTCCCCAAAGGTTTCTTTATGGAAGAATCAACGAGACGAACACCAAAAGAACAAGAATCAAAAGGTTTCAATTTAAGCATATCATATAGTCTTGTGGGCATAATGGAGGTACTGGCTACAATATCACATAAAGCATAGCAAGAGAAGTTGTTTATCTTAATTTTAATCATAGGATCCCAACCATCTTCTAGCTTTCTAGGTATGGAGGCTTCTACTCTAAGTTTCTCCTCCCTAGCTTTGATGAGAGCATTAGTGACATGCTCTGTGAAGGCAAGATTAAGCGTGCTAGTGTGGGGATCTTTGGCCATTCTTTGTAGAAAGGTGACAACTTCTGAAATACTACAATTATCAAAATCAATTTTATCATTAGTGGGCAGAATTGTAGTGTCATCCTCTTTGTTTGAATCGCTCTCTATTATAAGAGTTTGAACATCTTCCCAAGTTTGGGGAAGCTTAGGAGCTATTTTAAACTGAGGCTCATACTCTTTTCCTGGAAGACCATGCCATGGGCATAACCCTCCGTCAAGACTAATAAAATCACAAGGTTTATTACTTTTGTAGATCCCGACAGTGGTAATTGGGGTAATGGAAGAAGGGGTGTACTCCTCCCATTTAGTGTTTTTGGTAGAACCCATAGTAGCAAGCAAGCAAGATAACTATTTTTGTGATTTTTGATAAAAGGTACTAAAGCAAAAACTGAAAGGTAAACTAACAAGACTAAAAAGCAAAGGTAAACAATAGCATGCAACTCCCCTATCCTGAAGAGTGGAGTCCCCGGCAACGGCGCCAAAAAATACTCCTTGATGGGCCTCGAACCCCTCGTTGGTTACCCCAAGTGGAAGGTGTAAGATGCAGTGTTGTGGAAGTGTTTTCCCTTAGCAAAGATGCCAAGGATCGAATCCCCAGAGACTCCTAGGTTCAACAAGTAGGTGTCAACTGCTAACGGCGCGGATTAGCAATCAACGTGGACCTGCACACAGATACAAATAACTTTGCTCCCAACGAGTACAGAGAGGTTGTCAATCCCTCCGGCCTTGTAGTTCACAAAGGATTAAAAGCAATGATAGTAGTGATAGATAATGTTTGCAATAGTAAATAATAGCGAAAAGTAACCGGAGTCTCATGATGTTCACTAGTGATGTCTCTCTCCCAAAAGACGATAAAACAGCTATGTGAGGTAAACAAATTACAGCTGGGCAACTGACAGGACCCACGAGCGCAAACCAATGCTGATTACATTGCAAGAAAGGTTGAGGTTCAAAGCATGGGCGGTACGCCAAAGTAAGTAGACCGAAATCCATCAATATCTACTACTAATCATCCACCTTGAGATATCTATCCAGAACATCTCGCTGGTATTAAGTTGCGAGTCCCACCCATAGTGTAAACTCAATGCAACAGACAACTGCATTAAAAGAACTATGCGTAAAGTAAACAATCCTTGCACCCGCGGGCACAAGCACCGTTGTTTTCCCCCTTGTGGCAACAACACATCCCCTAGACTCATGTTTCTGTCACTCAAGCTAGTCATCGAGGGGCATGAACCCACAATCAAGCATAACGTTCCCTCTTGTAGTCACTACCTACTACTTGGCCTAAGCAATAAATAACAACAGAGAACATGCAAGAATTACTTATGAACATAAATATAAAAGAGGTGAATCAAATATATTACTCAAGATCAATCTGAACATAATCTCATAATCCATCGGATCCCAGCAAACTCAACATAGCAACAGCATAAGGATTACATATGTGCCTCGATCATGTAGGGCAGCTCACGAGGACTAATTTGTGAAGCACAAGAACGGGAGGAGAACATCACATAGCTACTGGTCATGGACTCATGGTCCAAGGGAGACTACTCACGAGTCATCCGGGAGGCGTCCATGGTGGTGGAGAAGCTCCCGGTGGTGATCCTCCCCTCCGGCAGGGTGCCGGGAAGAGTTCTCCTGGTGCTCCCGATTTTCGAAGCGGCGGCGGCGGCGGAACAGAGATGGGATCGCGAAAAGAATTCCTGTTCTGAGGGTTTCGGAGGACGCTTTAAATATATGCCAAAGGGGGGCATCGGGGAAGCT
>LR738709.1:101477689-101558454 GCA_902687465.1 Secale cereale
GGGGGGCGCCGCCAGGGCGCCTGGAGCCCTGGTGGCCCCCCCGGCTGTCCTTCGGACGCACGGTTGTTTCCAGAACGCTGATTTTTTATATAATTTTTCTGGATTTTTCCCGGCAGTTCTCGTTACGTGAAAACCTGAAATACAAAAACAGCCGAAAACAGAAACTGGCACTGGGGTGCACTGGATTAGTAAGTTAGTCCAAATATGATCAAAAGTGTATGGAAGTGTATGAATATCATAGCAATATCACCCAAAAGTGGCATGGAGCAAGCAGAAATTATAGATACGTTTTGGACGTATCAACGCCTAATGATACTTTCAAAAGAACACACACCTTTGACATGATTTTGAAGGAGTTCAAAATAGATCAGTCAAAGAAGGAGTTCTTACCTGAGTTATAAGGTGTGAAGTTGAGTAAGACTCAAAGCTTGACCACGACAGATGAAAGAGGAAGGACGAAGGTCGTCCCCTATGCTTTTGTCATAGGCTCTATACGGTATGCCATGCTGAGTACCGCGCCTGATGTGTGCCTTGACACATGTCTGGCAAGAGGGTACAAAGGTGATCCAGGAGTGGATCACTAGATAGTGGTCAAAATTATCCTTAGAGGAATAAGGAAATGTTTCTCGGTTATGGAGGTGATAAAGAGTTCGACGTAAAGAGTTACATCGATGCAAGCATAACACCTATCCGGATAACTCTGAGTAGAGATACCGGATACGTATAATGGAGCAACAGTTTGGAATAGCTCCAAGTGGAACATGATAGCAGCATCTACGATATGACATAAAGTTTTGCGAAGTACATAGGGATCTGAATGTTGCAGACCCGTTGACTACTACCTCTCTCACAAGCATAAAATGATCAAACCCAGAACTCATTGAGTGTTAATCACATATTTATGTGAACTAGATTATTGACTCTAGTAAACTCTTTGGATGTTGGTCACATGGCGATGTGACCTGTGAGTGTTAATCACATGGCGATGTGAACTAGATTATTGACTCTAGTGCAAGTGGGAGACTATTGGAAATATGCCCTAGAGGCAATAATAAATTGGTTATTATTATATTTCCTTGTTCATGATAATTGTTTATTATCCATGCTAGAATTGTATTGATAGGAAACTCAGATACATGTGTGGATACATAGACAAACACCATGTCCCTAGTAAGCCTCTAGTTGACTAGCTTGTTGATCAACAGATGGTCACGGTTTCCTGACCATGGACATTGGATGTCGTTGATAACGGGATCACATCATTAGGAGAATGATGTGATGGACAAGACCCAATCCTAAGCCTAGCACAGATCGTGTAGTTCATATGCTGAAGCTTTTCTATATGTCAAGTATCTTTTCCTTAGACCATGAGATTGTGCAACTCCCGGATACCGTAGGAATGCTTTGGGTGTACCAAATGTCACAACGTAACTGGGTGGCTATAAAGGTGCACTACAGGTATCTCCGAAAGTGTCTGTTGGGTTGGCACGAATCGAGACTGGGATTTGTCACTCTGTATGACGGAGAGGTATCTCTGGGCCCACTCGGTAGGACATCATCATAATGTGCACAATGTGATCAAGGAGTTGATCACGGGATGATGTGTTACAGAACGAGTAAAGAGACTTGGTCTTTTTACTCACGGTAGCTGGCGTTGACTTGGTCTTTTCTTGTCTCTTTAATCATGACGACCCCTTGTGCCTTCTGGGATGTCGAGGGTACCAGATGGGCAATCCGTATGCAATGACAATAACAAGGCATAATAGAGGTCCAACATGTCGGTTTCGTTGATGAAAACATCGACACCAAGAGCGGGGGACAAAGAGAACCGTTTTCCTGCTCACTATAGTGAGGCGGACCAAATGGTGAGGTTCTCATCCACCGGTGGTTGCTGATACAACAACGGTGGTGACAAGATTACTCTATTAGCGATGCATATCACGATCTTGCATAACCTATACCCTGGTCATCATAGGCCAATGCTGCATCATCCTGGGGCACTGTCAAGGGTGTCACCATCTTCTGGGTCTTCATGTCTTCATTCCTCGAGGATGGATTTTCCGTTGACATCGTCTTGTCGTGGTGCCGCCAATCTTGTGTGCAGAAGTGCTGGATGAGTGTTTGGCAAGGTGCACTCCACGAGGATTACAGAAAATTCCAGCGGTCAGGGGCATAGTGGTTCTAGCGACCAACAATTTTGAAGGGGGAAGAGATTAGGTTTAGCCTAGCTTTCGAAAAACTAAGAAGGGAAGAGAAGTATAGATAGTTTTGAAAACTAGTAATAGTTTTGAAAATAGTTTTATCCTAACTAACGACCATGCTAACTAAGGCTTCCTACAGTCAGGATGGCTCTGATACCAGCTCTGTGGGGACCCCGACTCATAAGTCGAGATCACCAAATGCACGTGTACAGTGATCCTAGAGATCAATGCTCACTGAACACACAGAAGCTGAATAACAAGAGTCTTACATCCATACATACTGTGTTACACAAATAGGACCATTAAAGTCAAGTCTTGAGTATATCATCGCAGCGGAAATCTTTAATAACAACTTGGACCCATGCCATCTGCCTTAACCCTACAGGCATTCTGACTGGGAAGCGTCCTAGCTCGCATGTTCGTCACCAAGAAATCTGCATCATATCCTGTTTTCTCCTGCCTGGCCAATAAAATAACCAGTGGCAAGCCAATGAGTACTTTGAATGTACTCGCAAGCAACCCAAGGGTGATGACAGAATAATTATGCAAGGCTCTACTGCTAAATTGGCAGTTTTGCGGAAAGCTAGTTTTTCATATGCAAGCATGATCAACATATAACATGGACATGGAAGTGTCTGCAACAAGTATCAGGAGGTTACATACATCATTATCGAGAAGGAGTTGTAATCAACTCATGCTCAAGCTCATTGTGATTTTCTCACAATCATATCAACAGATCCACCATACCGTGTTGTTTTCCAGAAACTTATGTACATAGTCTAAGTAGCACCACCCAACTGTCCTTGACCGCGGACACGGCTATTCGAATAGTTTGACACTCAGCAGAGGTTGGACACTTTACCCACAAGATCCGGGGAACTTCCGTGACATCCACGACCCGCGGTACCTCAAGTACCCGGGGTAAGCACCCGATCACTACCTTTCCCTAGACGACACTAACACAGAGTCCACTCGATTGGTAACAGCCCCGTGTCAAACATTTCACATCTTAGAAATTGTGGAGACTTGCTCCCATATTCATCACATACCACTGACACGGGGTACCAACGGTGTGTCCGGTGCCCTGTAAAAACAGTCATGGACGCCTATCCAAGCACGACCCCGTCCCGAGAGTGACCTCATGTCACCCTCGTCACTAGTAATGCGGGCACCATGCTAGTATCGACCTAGGTAATCAATAATGCCCTTTCCCATATAAGGGTAGAGTGGTTGCGCATGTTTGGTTGGGACGGTAGTCACACATAAATCAAATCCATCTTTGTAAACAACACTCTCATCAAGCTCGGTACACTACTTCTTCACCAAGTAGTGCCCTAGTTCTCATCATCTCCCAGGGGCATTAGTGGCACCCACTGGGTTATTTGCAAGTATGTCAAACCACACTTGTTTCACTCAATGCATAACCCTGACCCATTTTGCGTAGCCAACTACTATAGCATATATCTATCTACTCCCACCCACATGACCCTCATAGGAAGGTAGGGTCATGTTTGATGCAAGTTTCAATAGTAAAGTAACAAAGGTAGCAACCAAAGTGGTCTCCACCTCAACATGATTCAGATGCATTGATAATAAGGTGCTATGAGACATGCATAAAAAGGGTTTCTCGAACATGGTCAAAGGGCTGCTTGCCTTATTCTTCCGAGTCTTCAAACCTTCTGGTCCCTCTCCGAGTACTCCATTTATTTCGTCAACTAACGATGGAAACAATCATAATAAGCAACACAACAAAGCAAAAATAAAAGTGCTCCAAAAATAGGAGTCGGACTTTTCTAGGATACCTCTGGTCATATTAGAAATGACCAAGGTGTTTACATAGGTATTGGATCAATGGATAGTTTGGATCATTTCAATATGATGGAACCAAGGGGTTTATGGATTTGAAAGAAGTGTACAGAAATATATTCTTGAATGATGAGCAAAGGCACCCATCAACAAGTCATGATTTTAGAAGCATCTAGGAGTTGGTTTCACTGGATTTGGAGTTCAAATGAATTTCCTAGGATTTTGCAAAGTTGATAAATATGAAGAAATGGCTCAATATTTCGTGGGGTACATAAAGTATTAATAAAAATGTTCCAAAACTAAGTTTGGATATGACAAGCACATATGAATTCGAACCACTGCATTTGGATCAAATTTGAGCCCTCTGTGATTTTCTAAAGTTCATCACAAAAAATGGAATAAGGGTATTTGATAATTATTTGTGAAGGAAATGCTTCTAGAAAAATGTGCATGTTGCACCAATAGGTAGATCAGGATTTATGGAGCCAGAAGAAATTTGAATCATCAAGTTTGGACACTATTTGAATATTTGGATGATTTTTGAAGCTGTCTGGTAAAATAAAAAGGACAGTGAAAATGGTTTTACCCTTATACAGTGTCCTGGCGGGAGATAGCAGTGGGCCGGCCCAGCGGCTCGGGTGCGCGGGCAACGGGGCGACGTCGAAGGCGCCCTCCCGTACTGCGCCTTCACAGCGGGGACGCGAAATCAGGCGAACCCGCCTCCACTTGCCAGCGTGGCCTGGTGGCTGGGCCACTTACGAGCGGGGCCCGCCTGCAGGGCCTCCGTCTTCTTCTTCCTCCCGCGCGCTCGCCTGGCCGAGGGAGCAGAGGACCCCGACGGCGACTGCCGGCGCTACGGGGCATCTCCGGCGACGCTCTGGCTATGAATGGGCTCAGCGAAGAACGCCGCTTCCACTCATGTATGCCACGACTGCGAGGGATGATCGAGTCGACGGCGGCTTGGACGCCGGCGGACGGTGGCGTCGGTGAGAGTTGGGCACGGTGCTATGGTGCGCCCTTCGATGAGAGGAGGAGCGTGGGAGGTCCCCCTAGCTTAGGGGAGTCTGCTGGTGGGGGTAGGAGAGGGAGAAGAGCTCGGGCTGGCACGAATTCGAGCGGAGGCCGGCGGCTGGACTCCGGCCAGGGAGGTGGCTGCAGGGCACGGGGAGAGCAATGGGTTGGCCTGGGGGGCGTACGGGAGAAGGAGAGGGCCAAAGGAACGACAAGGGGGCTCGGGGGCGGCCTATAAATAGGTGGGCGGCGGTCCATCGAGGTCTCGTGCACCGACGAGCCTGTTCCCGTCGCTGCAAGCCACGGGGGTGCCTGTGGGTGTGTCTAGGGCGCTCCTGGGGTTGGTCTAGGGCGAGGGGAGAGAAGAGAGGCAGCAGGGAAGGGTCAGAGCACCGCGCGTGTGGGGCTGTTCACTGGAGCGCTCGGGCGGCCATGGTGCGCGTGCGAGCAGGGGTGAGAGAGGGGGAGAGAGGAGGGGGCCGACCGACCAGCGTGTCCCGGACGCCAAGGCGGCCTCGGGTGACACGATCCCATCGCCCCAGGCTGTCGGGTGCAGCCGATTGGGGGTGGCTATAGTGCGCCAGGGCACTGTAGCGTGCTCCAGAGCGCCCGTTTGGCCGGCATGGCCGTGTCCTCGCCGCTCTGGACGCGTCTACCTAGCCCAATAATGTCTAGGGGGTCGAGGGAGTAGTAAACAAATGTGTGATGGTCTTGGATGCCCCGGGGAGCCACTGAAATGAGGAGGGAGGTGAGGAAGAAGGAGATTACTGCTGTCCAGAAGAGTAAAATGGGGTTTTACCCTCTCCAATGATTGAGCTGAGGCAGGGGAGAGTTACTGGAGGTAGAAGATGACTAGGAGAAGCTGTGGTAGAAAGTTGAGCTCAAGGGGAATAGTAAAAGTGGTCAAAACAATGGTTTAAGAAAAATGGCAGAAGGTGTTTGATGCAGATTTGGGCAAGAAAAATAGCTCCACTTGACATGAGACTTAACAGGATCAAATGGCCCATACATTTAGGCCCTTCCACCAAATTTGAGCTTATTTGGACAAAGTTGCCAATGCAACTCTTGTAATCCCTAGAAATCAACAGAAATGGATTCACCATGTTTGAGTTAAGCTAACCATCTCCCCTTGATGCACCACTTGGTGTAGTGTCATCATTTGGGGTTATGATCATGCCCACAAAGTTTGAAGCCCCAGGTAAAAAGTTGGTAATGTAAAGTTGTTCAAATTTGAATTTGAACAGAAATGGTTTTGGGGCACTTAGATCAAGTTATGCTTCTCCAAAACTTGTGCCATTTGGCATAGATGCATAATTACATCATTTTAGCATGTGCACCAAGTTTGAGAGCATTTGGACAAGTTTGGCAATGTAAAGTTGCTCAAACTTCATAATGGACAGGAATGGTTTTGAGGGGATTAGATGATGTTTCCTTGATCTTCAAGGCATGAGGATTTGCAAGATCATCAAATATGTCATGTTTGACATGATAGAATTTCCCTGGAATTTTTGGAGAATATTTCCTTTGTAAATATTTCAAAAGCTTGAAATATCCAGAAAGGGTTTTGGAAGGATTTGTCCAATATTTTGAACATGGCCATGTGTTGAAACTCTTATATATGGACAATATATGTCCTATGAGTTTCCCTGAATTTTGGCAAATATTTTTGAAATGATTAAATAATTTTTCCCTATTAAAGACCATTTCTGGCCTTAAGAAAAAGCTTTTAAATAAAATATAAAAATAACTTTTAAAATTATAATTTTGTGGTTTCTGGGAGTCCTATACCTAATAGGATTCAAATATACTTTTTAAAGATTTTTCACACCCTAAAATAAGGTACTTGTAGTGCAAACCTCAATTCAGGGGTTTTTGGAAAACTAATTTTAGAAAATACTATTTGGCCAAAATATTTTTATAAGAAAATTCTATGCTGGTCTATACACATGGCATGATCATTGGGAAAAGGTTTTGGATCAAGGAGATGGAGTATAAGAGTTGGAGGATTTATTTGATTTTTAGAGCACTAGCAAGCAGCAAACAGAAAGTCAATCAAGCAAAGTCAAAATCACTCAATTTTTTTTGCCAAACCACATTTTAGCATGATTATCAGCTTAAGCAATGTGGCATGAAAATCAGGGTGTGACACACCTACCCCCTTACAAGAATATTGTCCCCGAGATTCCCAGACTAGGCGTGGAAAGAAATACGAAGTCTTGGATACGGGGTAGTCTTCACTTCTTCTTGTTGGTTCTGCTTCCGACTGGTGCTCCATGGAATCTTGAAGTACTTGGTGGTGTGGCTTCTTGCTTGTTACCCTCTTTGATGGAGGTTGCTAAGGGGTCTCTTGCATAGGTTAGGTTGGGTTAGTTGTCAAAGGATCAGTGATCAATGTCCTTGCGGGGACTGGGCTAATTAGGAAGTAAGAAATACTTCCAGAGTGGTGACTCGTGGAATATTTGGTGTACGGAGGGTATCTCAGGTGGTAAATCTAGCTGGTAGCCGTCTACTATTTGACTTGCAGTGGTCTTGAAGAAGGTCGATAAATCTTGGTACGAGCGCCCCTTCGACACGGAAATGCTCGGTCCCTTCAAGAGGAGTGGTTTGCAGATACGCCCGGTCTTCGATGTGGAAGTTTACTTCTTGATGACGGTGGTCAGTGTAGTTCTTCCTTCTTGACAGGGCGGTCTTCAAATGTCTTCTATCCAGCTGTCCGCCTCTTCTTTTGTCTTCGGGCAGACAAGTAGGCCATCCAATAATGATGTTACCCAACTTGTCCAATTACTCCATGAGGTCTACGGGGTACGCAAGGTAGGCTGGGGTATTGGTGGTGGTCTCCGTTGAGTATTTGCAGAGGCCTTCCTGACTTAGAGCCAAAGCCCATGGTCGGGATCTGACCAGGTTGTGGCTTGGTGAGGCTTAAGGGTTTCAAGGATTCTAGTGAGTGAGTGAACTTTTATCATCTTATCCTTAAGCACGGTTTCTGAGATGCCATTAGCTCTATCTAGTACTCCAAACAAAAAAGCATCTTCTCGCATAGACCAGCTTCAATCACCACTCATGCCATACATATCGTCATGACTCCCAAGAGACGGTCTAACAAAATTGTACTTGCCTACGATCCCCAAATCCATATGTATGTCTACCCCTAAAATCCATGGGTAGATCATACATGCCGCTAAGCTTAACTTAAAATCCACAATCCAAACACTCAATCTATTCTTGCAAGGCTCACGATAATGCATCTCTATTCTAAGGAAACACGTCATATGCCACTCCAAGATTTTGTTTCCTTCCTATAGGTCAACTCCAATAGCCCGGTAATTTCCATCAATCCACATAATCCAACAATTCTACAAATCCGATGTCTACGGTGTTCCGCAAGATCTCAAGTCCCTATAATACCCAAATACTTGGAAGGACTATGCATTACGATAGTAAGTCCACCAAATTTCCAATATCCGGGTCAAGTAAACTCCAAGGTCACGATTATATAGATCCCTAAATCAGCTCTGACAAATAATCCAATCTCCTAGTTTATTGTCCACCGAGAAGCATGGTATCATGATCAGGATCATCGGTCTAAATCCAATTTACTCCGAACCATGCAGACATATCTAGCATCTATACCCAACCAGAATCACCTACTCAAATCCAAATCTCATGCACGACGAGAATTCCTACATGCTTCCCCAAAGTCAAGATCCCACCAATATGAAAACCTCACAATCCATCAAGGTCTCAGATAATTCCTCGAAGTCACTGATATAAAGCCTCCAAGTTATCTGTCTTATATCCCCAAATTGGTCTATCTATGGCATCGTCAGTTCTTGTGCTTTATTAGGATGAAAATGTGCTCACTCACTGTGTCCACTAGTTCCATTACGAACCCAGTGTTGTGCAAGGTTGCAGAGGCTTAACTGGTTCTCTTGCAATTCTATGGGTTAAGCACATGGTTAAGGGTTCGTGCTGGAGTACCTTGTGAGGTCTCAAAGGGTCTAGGAATGGGTTACTAGTCTGGAGGGTCAAACATAAATCTACGGGGTTGCACTTGGTAATGGAGGTCGTGGCAGGAGTCTTCAGTGCCAGTTGGTTGCCGAGGTAGAATCCTTGGTGCATCTTGTCTTGCGGGTCTTCAGTTGGGGAGAGGGAAGAGGGGGAAAAAGTAGCGTAGAGGAGGGGAATGCCTAAAGGGGGTTCTATAGTGCAGGTGCAAACAAACAGGTGCAAAAAGGCCGAAACAAAAGAAACAAGGCAAGGAAGGTGATATAGCCATGCACTTGTTGCCTGGGGCAAAAGTGCGACTTATATCAAAACACAAACAAATAAAAGCAAGCAACACACAATCTTGGTTCTATTCGAACCATCATACGGACTCGACTGCCCATAGGGGGTACACGACTCATCCTACCCTAGGGGTTCTCGGACTCAGTGTCGTGACTTGTGCCTCGTGCAGTCTCCTGAGTTTTCCTCCGGTGTTGCTATGTCCCTTGTAGTTGTTTGATAAACGATCCGGGTTGAGCCTGAAGAATCTTCAACACTTCTCGCCTGATATGGTGATGTGGTGAGGGTGCCTCCTGGTAGCTGGCGTTGACATGGTCTTTTCTTGTCTCTTTAATCATGACGACCCCTTGTGCCTTCTGGGACGTCGAGGGTACCAGGTGGGCAATCCGTATGCAATGACAATAACAAGGCATAATAGAGGTCCAACATGTCGGTTTCGTTGATGAAAACATCGACACCAAGAGCGGGGGACTAAGAGAACCGTTTTCCTGCTCACTATAGTGAGGCGGACCAAATGGTGAGGTTCTCATCCACCGGTGGTTGCCGATACAACAACGGTAGTGACGGGATTACTCTATTAGCGATGCATATCATGATCTTGCATAACCTATACCCTAGTCATCATAGGCCAATGCTGCATCATCCTGGGGCACTGTCAAGGGTGTCACCATCTTCTGGGTCTTCATGTCTTCATTCCTCGAGGATGGATTTTCCCTTGACATCGTCTTGTCGTGGTGCCGCCAATCTTGTGTGCAGAAGTGGTGGGTGAGTGTTTGGCAAGGTGCACTCCACGAGGATTACGGAAAATTCCAGTGGTCAGGGGCATAGGGGTTCTAGCGACCATCAATTTTGAAGGGGGAAGAGATTAGGTTTAGCCTAGCTTTCGAAAAACTGAGAAGGGAAGAGAAGTATAGATAGTTTTGAAAACTAGTAATAGTTTTGAAAATAGTTTTATCCTAACTAACGACCATGCTAACTAAGGCGTCCTACAATCAGGATGGCTCTGATACTAGCTCTGTGGGGACCCCGACTCATAAGTCGAGATCACCGAATGCACATGTACAGTGATCCCAGAGATCAATGCTCACTGAACACACAGAAGCTGAATAACAAGAGTCTTACATCCATACATACCGTGTTACACAAATAGGACCATTAAGGTCAAGTCTTGAGTATATCATCGCAGCAGAAATCTTCAATAACAACTTGGACCCATGCCATCTACCTTAACCCTACAGGCATTATGACTGGGAAGCGTCCGAGCTCGCATGTTCGTCACCAAGAAATCTGCATCATATCCTGTTTTCTCCTGCCTGGCCAATAAAATAACCAGTGGAAAGCTAATGAGTACTTTGAATGTACTCGCAAGCAACCCAAGTGTGATGACAGAATAATTATGCAAGGCTCTAATGCTAAATTGGCAGTTTTGCGGAAAGCTAGTTTTTCATATGCAAGCATGATCAACATGCATGTGTCTGCAACAAGTATCAGGAGGTTACAGACATCATTATCGAGAAGGAGTTGTAATCAACTCATGCTCAAGCTCATTGTGATTTTCTCACAATCATATCAACATATCCACCATACCGTGTTGTTTTCCAGAAACTTATGGACATAGTCTAAGTAGCACCACCCAACTGTCCTTGACCGCAGACACGGCTATTTGAATAGTTTGACACTCTGCAGAGGTTGCACACTTTACCCACAAGATCCGGGGAACTTCCGTGACATCCACGACCCGCGGTACCTCAAGTACCCGGGGTAAGCACCCGATCACTACCTTTCCCTAGACGACACTAACACAGAGTCCACTCGATTGGTAACAGCCCCGTGCCAAACATTTCACATCTTAGAAATTGTGGAGACTTGCTCCCATATTCATCACATACCACTGACACGGGGTACCAACGGTGTGTCCGGTGCCCTGTGAAAACAGTCATGGCCGCCTATCCAAGCACGACCCCGTCCCGAGAGTGACCTCATGTCACCCCCGTCACTAGTAATGCGGGCACCTTGCTAGTATCGACCTAGGTAATCAATAATGCCCTTTCTCATATAAGGGTAGAGTGGTTGCGCATGTTTGGTTGGGATGGTAGTCACACATAAATCTAATCCATCTCTGTAAACAACACTCTCATCAAGCCTCGGTACACTACTTCTTCACCAAGTAGTGCCCTAGTTCTCATCATCTCCCAGGGGCATTAGTGGCACCCACTGGGTTATTTGCAAGTATGTCAAACCACACTTGTTTCACTCAATGCATAACCCTGACCCATTTTGCGTAGCCAACTACTATAGCATATATCTATCTACTCCAACCCACATAACCCTCATAGGAAGGTAGGGTCATGTTTGATGCAAGTTTCAATAGTAAAGTAATAAAGGTAGCAACCAAAGTGGTCTCCACCTCAACATGATTCCGATGCATTGATAATAAGGTGCTATGAGACATGCATAAAAAGGGTTTCTCGAACATGGTCAAAGGGCTGCTTGCCTTATTCTTTCGAGGCTTCAAACCTTCTGGTCCCTCTCCGAGTACTACGTTTATTTCGTCAACTAACGATGGAAACAATCATAATAAGCAACACAACAAAGCAAAAATAAAAGTGCTCCAAAAATAGGAGTTGGACTTTTCTAGGATACCTCTGGTCATATTAGAAATGACCAAGGTGTTTACATAGGTATTGGATCAATGGATAGTTTGGATCATTTCAATATGATGGAACCAAGTGGTTTATGGATTTGAAAGAAGTGTACAGAAATATATTCTTGAATGATGAGCAAAGGCACCCATCAACAAGTCATGATTTTAGAAGCATCTAGGAGTTGGTTTCACTGGATTTGGAGTTCAAATGAATTTCCTAGGATTTTGCAAAGTTGATAAATATGAAGAAATGGCTCAATATTTCGTGGGGTACAGAAAGTATTAATAAAAATGTTCCAAAACTAAGTTTGGATATGACAAGCACATAGGAATTTGAACCACTGCATTTGGATCAAATTTGAGCCCTCTGTGGTTTTCTAAAGTTTATCACAGAAAATGGAATAAGGATATTTGATAATTATTTGTGAAGGAAATGCTTCTGGAAAAATGTGCATGTTGCACCAATAGGTAGATCAGGATTTATGGAGCCAGAAGAAATTTGAATCATCAAGTTTGGACACTATTTGAATATTTGGATGATTTTTGAAGCTGTCTGGTAAAAGAAAAAGGACAGGGAAAAGGGTTTTACCCTTATACAGCGTGCTGGCAGGAGATAGTAGTGGGCCGGCCCAGCGGCTCGGGTGCGCGGGCAACGGGGCGACGTCGAAGGCGCCCTCCCGTACTGCGCCTTCACTGCGGGGACGCGGAATCAGGCGAACCCGCCTCCACTTGCCAGCGTGGCCTGGTGGCCGGGCCACTTACGAGCGGGGCCCGCCTGCAGGGCCTCCGTCTTCTTCTTCCTCCCGCGCGCTCGCCTGGCCGAGGGAGCAGAGGACCCCGACGGCGACTGCCGGCGCTACGGGGCATCTCCGGCGATGCTCTGTCTATGAATGGGCTCAGCGAAGAACGCCGCTTGCACTCATGTATGCCACGGCTGCGAGGGATGATCGAGTCAGAGCGTATTGGACGCCGGCGGACGGTGGCGTCGGCGAGAGTTGGGCACGGTGCTATGGTGCGCCCTTCGATGAGAGGAAGAGCGTGGGAGGTCCCCCTAGCTTAGGGGAGTCTGCTGGTGGGGGTAGGAGAGGGAGAAGAGCTCGGGCTGGCACGAATTCGAGCGGAGGCCGGCCGTGGGACTCCGGCCAGGGAGGTGGCTGCAGGGCACGGGGAGAGCAATGGGTTGGCCTGGGGGGCGTACGGGAGAAGGAGAGGGCCAAAGGAGCGACAAGGGGGCTCGGGGCGGCCTATAAATAGGTGGGCGACGGTCCACCGAGGTCTCGTGCGCCGGCGAGCCTGTTCGCGTCGCTGCAAGCCACGGGGGCGCCTGTGGGTGTGTCTGGGGCACTCCTGGGGTCGGTCTAGGGCGAGGGGAGAGAAGAGAGGCAGCAGTGAAGGGTCAGAGCACCGCGCGTGTGGGGCTGTTCACTGGAGCGCTCGGGCGGCCATGGCACGCGTGCGAGCAGGAGTGAGAGAGGGGGGGGAGAGGAGGGGGCCGACCGACCAGCGTGTCCCGGACACCGAGGCGGCCTCGGGGGACACGTTCCCATCGCCCAAGGCTGTCGGGTGCAGCCGATTGGGGGTGGCTACAGTGCGCCAGGGCACTATAGCGTGCTCCAGAGCGCCCGTTTGGCCGGCATGGCCGTGTCCTCGCTGCTCTGGACGCCTCTACCTTGCCCAATGATGTCTAGGGGGTCGAGGGAGTAGTAAAAAAATGTGTGATGGTCTTGGATGCCCTGGGGAGCCACTGGAATGAGGAGGGAGGTGAGGAAGAAGGAGATTACTGCTGTCCAGAAGAGTAAAATGGGGTTTTACCCTCTCCAATGATTGAGCTGGGGCAGGGGAGAGTTATTGGAGGTAGAAGATGACTAGGAGAAGCTGTGGTAGAAAGTTGAGCTCAAGGGGAATAGTAAAAGTGGTCAAAACAATGGTTTAAGAAAAATGGCAGAAGGTGTTTGATGCAGATTTGGGCAAGCAAAATAGCTCCACTTGACATGAGACTTAACAGGATCAAATGGCCCATACATTTAGGCCCTTCCACCAAATTTGAGCTTATTTGGACAAAGTTGCCAATGCAACTCTTGTAAACCCTAGAAATCAACAGAAATGGATTCACCATGTTTGAGTTAAGATAACCATCTCCCCTTGATGCACCACTTGGTGTAGTGTCATCATTTGGGGTTATGATCATGCCCACAAAGTTTGAAGCCCCAGGTAAAAAGTTGGTAATGTAAAGTTGTTCAAATTTGAATTTGAATAGAAATGGTTTTAGGGCACTTAGATCAAGTTATGCTTCTCCAAAACTTGTGCCATTTGGCATAGATGCATAATTACATCATTTTAGAATGTGCACCAAGTTTGAGAGTATTTGGACAAGTTTGGCAATGTAAAGTTGCTCAAACTTCAAAATGGACAGGAATGGTTTTGAGGGGATTAAATGATGTTTCCTTGATTTTCAAGGCATGAGGCTTTGCAAGAACATCAAATATGTCATGTTTGACATGATAGAATTTCCCTGGAATTTTTGGAGAATATTTCCTTTGTAAATATTTCAAAAGCTTGAAATATCCAGAAAGGGTTTTGGAAGGATTTGTCCAATATTTTGAACATGGCCATGTGTTGAAACTCTTATATATGCACAATATATGTCCTATGAGTTTCCCTGAATTTTGGCAAATATTTTTGAAATGATTAAATAATTTTTCCCTATTAAAGACCATTTCTGGCCTTAAGAAAAAGCTTTTAAATAAAATATAAAAACAACTTTTAAAATTATAATTTTGTGGTTTCTGGGAGTCCTATACCTAATAGGATTCAAATATACTTTTTGAAAGATTTTTCACACCCTAAATAAGGTACTTGTAGTGCAAACCTCAATTCAGGGGTTTTTGGAAAACTAATTTTAGAAAATACTATTTGGCCAAAATATTTTTATAAGAAAATTCTATACTGGTCTATACACATGGCATGATCATTGGGAAAAGGTTTTGGATCAAGGAGATGGAGTATAAGGGTTGGAGGATTTATTTGATTTTTAGAGCACTAGAAGCAGCAAACAGAAAGTCAATCAAGCAAAGTCAAAATCACTCAAAAGTTTTTGCCAAACCACATTTTAGCATGATTATCAGCTTAAGCAATGTGGCATGAAAATCAGGGTGTGACAGTCGTGCTGCTGCTGGATGGAGTCTTCCCCAACCTCTCCCTCTCTCCTTGCTGGATCAAGGCGTGGGAGACGTCATAGGGCTGCACGTGTGTTGAACGCGGAGGTGCCGTTGTTCGACGCTTAGATCGGAATCAACCGCGATCTGAATCGCTACGAGTACAACTCCTTCATCCACATTCTTGCAACGCTTCCGCATCGCGATCTACAAGGGTATGTAGATGCACTCCCCTCCCCCTCGTTGCTAGATTACTCCATAGATAGATCTTGGTGATGCGTAGGAAATTTTTTGATTTTCTGCTACGATCCCCAACAAATTTAGGATTGACAAAACCTTCTGGTTGCATCATATACAACTCTTCTTTCAGAAATCCATTAAGGAATATAGTTTTGACATCCATTTGCCAGATTTCATAATCATAAAATGCAGCAATTGAGGATCCGTCGTCGATCTCGTCGTCCCGCCGGTTCAGCCACCCCGTCCTCATCTCCAAAGAGCTACCCCGATGGTCGCCTCGTCTTTCGCGCCACCTTCATTCCAACAACGCAGTATTCACCTGCACTACCAGAAGAGCAGCACCATCACTGATTCCTCGGATGAAGCTGAGTCCTAATCGCGCCACCAAAGAGGTTCTACAGTAATCGCTGCATTTTCTTCTTGATTCGATCTCATGGTGCTGCCGGCGCTCGGTCCCGAGCTGCCATGCTGTGGCTCCATCTATGGCGGCATCGCCGGCCACTTCCTTTACAGCGTTGCTCCCTCGGCGGCGACGTCCACATCAGTAGGAGCTACTGCTGCTTTGCCTCTCGCTCGCGCTGCTGCTTTGCTCTTGCTCTTGATCCCCTACCTGGTTTGCTCTTGCTCTTGCTCACACAGTTGTTCTTGCCCTTGCTCTTGCTTGCGTTGCTGCTCTACTCTTGCTTGCGCTGCTGCTGCACGAGCAGTAGATCCTGCTCTCACACGAACCCCTGTAGCTGCTACCCGAGATGCTGCTACACGACCAGCTGCCTTGGCTCTCGCATGCGTTGCTGCTGCTTTTCTGCTACTACTGCGTTCAGTTTCATCAGTTAAATTCAGTTTCAACAATTAAGTTCATAGATGAGCGGCTAATGTATTTTACATCTAGCACTTTGTGGTTATGTATTGTACATCATCTATTGGAGATGCTATTAGAATTCCACTCAGGTTAACATTTTCTCTCTTTTCCTGCTTCAGCCTCGCCATCGTACAACTCACCAGAGCTGCTCCAATGATGAAACCCTCCATCACAGCCGAGCAGTACCGTTGGCTCCATCTCCAGGCGCCTAAGATCTTCCCCTCCTCCAACTGCCACATCAACAGCATCATCCTCAGCGACAAACCCAATGATGCTGAGATCGACATGGCTTTGCCAAAGAGGTTGTACACTTGCTGTATCACTTTTTTACTCTACACGTTATATAAATTGTCCATTGAGCACACATAGTAACGTGAAATACGATTAGTTTCTCGTATATAACAAGAAGTGAGGTGCCAGACAACCTAGCTATCCGTGATGGACTCTCTCAAAAGCCATCATTATTTATTTCTACGCGTTTGAGCTGTGCATTTATAGATGGGCCTCTGAGTTGAGCTAGTAGGGCAGTGGCCTGGGTCCAAAGTAGTAGAAGTAGCACAATTTTTTTTGGAGTGTAGGATTTTCCCTGTTCAAGCCTGCCTACTAGAATTGTGAGTGCTTGAAAGGAAAAGTGAAAGAAAAATATAGGAATTGGAAAGTTTCCTTTGGTACTACTATTCATGCATTTGGTTCAAAGAAATGGAGCAAAGGAAAATTGTAGGATCTATTCCTTTAGTGTCTCCTTGATAAAAAAACATAGGAATTTTAATATCCACTTGGCCTCCTTTTCAAATTCCTATTCATGAACACAAGACTATGAGATAGTAGCATAATAGCATTGTAATTGTACATTTTCTTGTGGTTTGACTTAATTTCACCATGCTTCTTTGCATTCATGTGATCTTCCAATTCTTGTGAACCAAACACCCAGTTTGACAGAATCCTGTGTTTTTAAATTCTCTGTTTTGCACATGCATTCCTATCCTACTCATGTGTATTTCCTATCCCTGCATGGTTAGAATCCTCCAATTCAAACAAGCCCTTACATAATTACTTCTGTTACAAATATGTGTCAAAGAAAACCTTGTGTGGTTTATCCCGCTCCTGCTGCGTTGTGGTCCACCCCATCTCAGCTTCTCTAGACTGTCTTTCACCGCCTCAAATCTTCTTCCCCGCCACCGGCAGCCAAGACAACTACATTACAATAATCAACTAAGCAGATAACCTTGAGGACTACATGGGTCTGCAAGAGAGGTCACACTCTTTCGTGTCTGCTTACATTATGCATCACTTAACATGATGACTTCCTACTTTATCATCTTGTTCACCGATTAGACTCCAAGTCAGGTCCAAACTAATGCTCAAACTTGAGTTGTTAAATGGTTGTGGGGTACATATTAGGGCAACAATCAATACTATCTATCCACTATCTCGTTAATCTTGGGTGTCTACTGTGAGTTTCATGTTGTGCGGAAACAAACATTAAAGGAGCCATTATCTGTATTTTTAATTGAAGCTACTATCTGCCTGCTATCATTGGTTGTGGGTCTATCCACAGTATGCTCGCCTTACATAATCTCACTATGTTTTATTTCTATGCATGTCAGTTACTGTACACAATGATACTGAACATGTAGAGAAAAAGAGACGAGCCTTGCGTGGCAATGAAATTTCATGCACACATCACTCTGTGGTGGGCACAAAAGCAACCCTTCCTCCCCCCATTCCAGACTATAATCAAGAGGAAGATAACTGTTCAGAGGGGGATTCAAAGGGAGCAGACCACTCCTATTTAACCCCTGAGGTCTTTTGCTCTAACTTGGCATGCCGATGTTGGTCATATCATGCATATGGTGCCTTGCATTGCTTACTTTATCATAAAATATGTCATCTGCTTAGTTTAGACATGCATTGTGTGAATGCCATCTGTTTAGTTTCTATATCATATATGTGAGTCATGCAATGCCATCTTGTTTAGCCAGGCATCATATATGTGAATTTTGCAATGCCATCTTGGTTAGCCAGTCATCTTATATGTGAATTATATCATGCCATCCTTTTTTATTATGTATTAAATTTGTCAACAATGTTAGTACATTCAATTACTCTTCCTATGCATCAGTCATTCGACACGGTCATGGAAAAATCTAGAGTGAAAACAAGGTCTTCAGAGCAGACAATGCTATGTGACGCGCATGTCTTGCTGGTTACGGATAGCTCCTCAGAGGAGGATTCAGAGATAGATGACAAGTCCTATCCCCCCGAGGTGCATGCTCTAACTTGGGAGGGTTATATTGCTCATATCGTGCATATGGTCTCTTGCATTGCCATAATATTTTCTTAGTTTAGACATGCTTTGTCTGAATGCCACATGTTTAGTGTCTAATTACCATATATGTGAATTATGCAATACCATCTTGTTGCAAGACATTATATATGTGAATTATGCAATGCTATCTTGTTGCAAGGCATTATATATGTGAATTATGCAATCCCATGCTGTTTAGCCAAGAATCATATATGTGAATTATATCATGCCATCGTTTTTTTGTATTTGTTTGTATATTCAACTACTCTTCCTATGCATCAGCCATTTGAATTGGTGATGCAAAAATGTGGAGTGAAAACAAGGTCTTCAGAGCAGACAATGCTACACTACAGATAGCTCCTAAGAGGAGGATTCAGAGACAAATGACTAGTACTATTTTCCCCATGAGGTGTATGCTCAAACTTGGAAGGGTTATATTACTCATATCATGAATATGTTGTCTTGCAATGCTTAGTTTTTACATCATATACACAATATTGAATGTCATCTGCTTAGTTGACACATCATATATGCGATTACCCTCTACTCACTTTCCTAATATATAAATCATCTATTTGAATTATATCATGCCATGATGTTTACATAGACACCATGTATCTGAATTATGGCATGCAAATCCATTTTCTAAAGACATACTATAGTTATATCATCTCATCCTATTTACATAGTTCATATTTTGAATTATGTCATTCTATCCGTGAATTATATCATGTCATCATGTTTCCATCGACGACATGTATGTGAATTATGGCATGCCAACCACTTAAATAGACACATCATATAGTTATATCATGTCATCTTGTTTACATAGTCATCATTTTTTGAAGTATGTCATTCTATCATGTTTAGTTAGCCATCATATATGTGAAATTGTGCGATGCTATCCTCTTTAATTAGCTATCATATATGTGAAATTGTGTCATGCTATCCTGTTTGGTTAGACAACATAAATGTGAATTATTTCATGCCTTGTTTTCTTCCCAAATATCCATTGCACCTATCTATCATACAATGTTTGTACACTCAATTACTTTTCTTGTTTACCAGCCATTTGAATTGGAGAGGGTGATGGCAGTATCTATGGGAGTAAAAACACGGTCTTCAGAAAAGATCGTGCTACCCGTCGATGCAGATAGAACCACGGTTGTACTTGCCCAAGAACCAACCCCACCACACATAACCCAGACTCACACAGATTGTACCCCTTCCTAGTTGGACAGAGAACCAACTACAACCCTTCTAACCCCAACCCTAGCAGATAATAACCCAGTTCCAGTTGACACAACACCGTCTCCACCACAGAGCACCCAAAACAGGTGCAGTTAGTAAGGCAAGTGTAGTGCCCAAAGCACGAGCACCACCACTCTAAACCCCAAGTCAACGCTTAAAGCAGAATAAGAATTGTTCTCAAGTTAGGTTCCGTAGATATGGTTCATACTGTTTTACTCAAACCAATTAATTTCAAATTTGAAGGATGAAATTGAAACTCCAATGGCGCAACATGTATGTTTTAAACCTGTTTCTTTAACTGGTTTGCTGTTGTAACTTGCTCTATGTTGATTTCAGTTTCAATTAAATAAACATTTATGTTCTCATGCCATGCACATTACAAGTGTGTTAGTGTTGTGTAGTTTCCCACACTTATATTATGTCTATGCTGCTTTGTCTTAAACATATATGATTTGAACTGCATCTATCTTGATTTGGAAACATAAACTAGAATGATATTGACCATACTACTAGATATATGTTCGTTTCATGCTGTTATCTTGTCCACCTTACTACTGAACTGGTTTACCAAAATGAGTTTCATATACAACTTGGTAAACCTGTGACGTGTCTGCTTGTTTCTCTTTTAGAATGCAGACAAAATATTGGAGAAGAGTACCCTGTTATGCAATGGTAAAGGAAGTAATGCAGATAAGGTTCAAGATAGTGATACATACCTATTGGTCTCCAAGAAAGCTGATTAAAACTATCTTGAAGACAGTGAGACAACCCCAAAGTCCTGTCTTGATGTAGTGTTCGAGTTACTGGTCACTACTACTGGCACAAGCTCTTCGAACTGGCTGCCTGAATTAGTTCGGCTTCTGGAGTCTCAACTTCAGGTTGAAAGACATCGACCAGATCTGCTGCGACAGGAAGCCGAAGGACTGAGGAAGTCCATGCAGAATTCGGATGCATACTTTCTGGTGCAACATCAAGCGCTGGAGGATTTAAGCACCAAACAAGAGCAAGCTAATAAGCTTGCTAAGCATCTTGCCAACATGGTGGATACCCAAGATATTGTTTCTTTAGCTCTTGTGAAGTGGTTTCCGTTCCGGACTTGTTTTGTTGCGGTGTTTATTTGCACTGGTCGCCAACTTTGACAACCAGTGTATGTAGTATGCTGCTTTGTTCCCCATATTTGCACTAGTGGCGAACTTTGATGCCTAGTGGTTGTAATATATGTGTATTAGCCGTAATAGCCTAGCGTCTGTTGCTTGCTTATTTATTTAATTGTTGTCTTGTTTATTTGTTTGCTTGTAGTCAGTGCAATTCTTTTTCCGCGGTTTTGCTAGTAGCCGCCAAAACCTATTTTTTAAAACTAGGCCACAATAACCATGGGCAACATACGGACCATGTCACCATGCTCCTTCTATCTGCTGTAGTAACCACGGGCCTTCTATGGGACATAGAATCAATGGGCCTTCTACGTGCCGTATGATCAATTGGCCAAACATGGGCCAATAACAGACCACATTATGGGCCGTAAACGGGCTAGAGAGGGAGTCATCCGTTCATGGGCCGACCATAACATGTCGTTAAGAGGCCGACGAGTATACCAGGCTTAATTCTATCGACGGGCATGATGGGCCATTAATGGGCCGTATTTGATGACGCTATGAAAATGGCCCAACGGATTAATGGGCCACAAACGGGCTGACTTTAACCACGAGCTGAATTTGGCCCACAAGCGGCAAAGGCCAGTAACGGACCGTAAGTAATCGAATGCTGCAAATAAGCCCAAGAATAAGCGAGCCCCTAAAAGGCCGAAATATAACACGGGCTGGGAACGGCCCAATGGAGTAATGGGTTGTTAATGGGTATACATCAGTACATTGTTCATTATGGGACAGTTTCACCATGGGCCATTAATGGGCCAAGAGTTACAAAGGGCCTCATATGGGTCGAAAGACGTCACAGACCGTACATGGGCCGGAAGTTACAATAGGCTAGAATCATATTGGATGGCCCAGATGAAGATTGTGGGCCAAATTCAGAAAGGCCATAATGGGACGTTAGTTATCGAGCCTGAATGGGCCATATGCGAGCAAGCTGTGATGTCGCTAGAACTACGTTGGTATTTCCCCAAAGAGGAAGGGATGATGCAGGAAAGCTACGGTAGGTATTTTCCTCAGTGATGAGGCCAAGGTTATCAATCCAGTAGGTGAACCACGCAACACTATGTAAACGGTAACTGCACACAAATAGCAAATACTTTCAACCCGACGTGTAAGAGGGGTGTCAATCCCTCCCGGATAGTAGATTGGTAAATAGATAGATTGATAAATGCAAATGGAAGAATGGCAAATAAAACGCAGCGAGGTAATTTTGTGTAATATAGATATGAAAATAAAAGTGCAAATAGAGGAAAAAGCAAACAACAATATAGAGCTGAAAGTATATGATACGAAAATAGACCCAGGGGCCGTAGATTTCAGTAGTGGCTTCTCTCAAAAAATAACAACGATGGGTGAACAAATTATCGAATGGGCTCCCGGAAAAGAAGGAATTCCTTATTGATATGAGTACTCTATCATCCCTATTAACCGAGGCTATCACAATAGGTGTCTAGTCATCTTACCCTATTTTCGCCGGTTGTGGCAACTTTTTTTCTTATGAGTTTCATAGTACTTGTTTGAGACCTTGTTCTGAACCTGGATTTTTAATAATATGGTTGTGTGCATCAAGAGATGCAGAGGCTAGGGTATTCCCCCTTTTCCTAAAAACAAGCCAGGTAATCTTGGCATTCGCGGTACTCATCCTTTTCAGAAAAACAGGCCAGGTGATCTTGGCATTCGCGGTACTCATCCTTTAAACATAGTTGAATGTTTGTTAGATCTGTTAGGAATTATGGTTCATGACAATGAAATGAACCAAATATACTTTGTACTTATACCAATCTTTTTAGTGCTTTGACGACTCGAGAATGCTATCAGAAGAGTGTAGTCTTGCACCTCCGGCGTCTCTCATGGTATAAGATAACATGGCCTACCTTTATTTTATTGTCGCACAATAGCTGGATGCACTAGATGGTTCAAGAGTGGGGCAACCATTTGGAAACAATTGCACGGGTTTGTTCAACTAGTTTGGTTGGCGTGCTAATAACAGATTATGTGGGTGATGTATGCAATCTTATTTCCAACCCTTATGGCCGTGCATTGCCGTAAACCTTTTGATAATCGATGATTTGGACTTACTTTGGCAATGGTTATCTGCATTGTATGATGCAGATGTCGGGGATCCCCTTTTAAAAATAAAACAAGATGATGCAAGAGCTGGAATAGACAAGAACACTACTTGTTGATATCTAGAATGGATAAGAGCACTGCTCGTTGATATCCATATGGTCAACCCAGCCACTACCAAAAAGCACTTCCGTGATGGTACGTGTTTGTCACAGTAGGTCACATTTTCTGTCATGCATGTACATCCATGATGATTTTATGACATTATCAAGATAGTCATACTTGTGCTGTCATAGAAGTGTCCCATGACAATACCAAAATAATCATCACAGAAGTGTCCACTTCCATGACGATAAATGTCGCGTCATGGAATTGCTTTCGTCAAGAGTAACCGACACGTGCCATCCACCGTAACCAATGGGGATTTTGGATTTGATAACCCGCTAATAGCCGGGACCAATGGGGATTTTCCACGTGTAAAATTCCCATTGGTCGAAGGAACCACGTGTCACCTCCTCGTGCGGACAGATGTCAACCGACCAATGGACATGAGGCGCCAATGATAAGTAGAGACGTGGCACGGCCTAACAGTGGCACATTCAGGTCAAAAGGCCGATCCGTTTGACTTGGTAAAATGTTAACAGGCCGACCCATCGAAAGCCTGTTAATAGCTTGATACGTCTCCAATGTATCTATAACTTTTGATTGTTCCATGCTGTTATAGTATCATTCTTGGATGTTTTACAATCACTGTATATCATTTTTGGGACTAACCTATTAACATAGTGCCCAGTGCTAGTTTGTAACATCCCAAATTCAATTTGAAATGTTATACATATATCATATTGCATATCATATTTTATTGCATTTGTGTGTTTGCGATCCTCAAAAATTCTAAGCAACTCAAGGACCCACGGAGAGAGTTGGGGATATTACCGTTTTCGTATTTGAGTTTTCTCAAATACCGGTACGGGGATCACTTTGATTTTATTTATTTCTTTCTCTCCTAAAAATATTTCTGAATAAAATATATGAGCGGAGATAATATGACTTCTCCAAAATAAAAGAAATATTGGAGTAAAAATATTTAAATCACTTTTGGTATTTTATACGGATTTATTTGCAATTTTATTTGCATAGGGAAAATACGCGTTTTTCAAAATTGCATTTAGGTCCGGTAAAGATGTTCACTTTGTCCTAAATATTATTAGAGGACGGCGAAAATTTATTTTGGATTTTTTCGAGTCCGTTTAGTATTTCTTTTATCTTTTTCTTTCGGTGTGAGGACCGTTTTAAAAAAAAGTTTCGGACCGAACTGGGCCGAAGGCCCAGTCGGCCCGCTGAGCCACCGCCTCGCCTCGCCCGCGTCGTGTCTGACCGAGACACCCGTCTGAGTTCGGCCGCCGCACGGGAGCGCCGCCCCCTCCCCCAAGCGAGCCGCCCCCGGCCCTTTTAAATACGCCGCCCCCACTCTCTCGCCGCCCCCAACCACCGCCGCCGCAGCCCGCGCCGCCTGCCGCCGCGTCGCCTACCGCTGCCGCCGCCTGCCGCCGCCGCCGCCTGTCACCGCCTTGTCCCGCCGACTCGCCGGAGCCCGCCGCCGGAGATAGCCGCCGCCGCCGTTCACGTCGCCACCGGTTTCTCTTTAAAAACCGTTCGGTTTTCTTTTTTAGTAAATCCTAGATCTGTTTTTTTTAATATATCGGTTCGGTTTTTTCGATTTAGTTAAATAGCGGACGTTCGTTCGTACGTTCGTTTTAACGAACGTTGTTTGCCCGTTAGTCACAAACAACGAACGTTCTTTCGTTAGCCTGTTCGTCCGTTTTTGTTTTTCAGGGTTTTTCCGCGATTATTTTCGATCGTGATTTCTGCCCTGTTCTTGTATTTAGTTTTTGTTTTCGCTCGGAAGTCAGAATCACGCGATTCAAGTGCCTAGATCTTCGTCTCGAAGCCCTCTTTCCGTTTACCCAACTCGAACAAGGTTTTGCTACTGTAAAATTTGACTTTAGATCAATCTAGAAAACGGATCTTGTTTCTTTCGCAGTTTGAGTTTCGTTGCTCCGTTTGATTTGATTCTTTTTGCAAAACCGGAGTTCTTAAGTTGAACTTTCTGGTTATATCTTCTTATTTGGAGTTTTATCTGTGCATCCTTGCTTGATTGCTTATGTATGCTACTGTTTGCTTGTGATATAATTCCCGGAGAGCTAAGCGTGCTACTACGAGTCCCTAGGTTTTGCGAATCATCAGCAAGGCAAGTAATACTTTCATCATACCCCTTTATTACCCAGTTTTGATGCATTAGATCAAACCCTCACACATTGCATGAGTAGGATCTCTTAACTTGTGGGACTGGGAAGTAGATTGAGGTAATACCTATTACCTGCATTATTTTCAAACCCCTGGGAGTTACTTCTACGTTATGCTTAGATTACCATGCTATGCTCGTATATGTGGATTGGGTTTGAGTGTATCCATGACAGATGTGAGATGTAAATTAATGGTTCAACTTAAGGTGGCTACTTGAATACACATCTGGGTGGATTGGTTGCAGGGCACCTGGAGAATCCAGTGTTGTCCTAGGAAATCCCGGGGTTCTGTGTGATTTTTCCTATGGAATGCCACCCAGGCTCAAAGGGATCATAAAACTATTCATGCTAGAAACTTCCATGTGCAGCTACAATGCCATTATGGGCTCTGGCATAGTATGAGTAAGTTGTGTGAGCTCTTTCAGTGGTGGACTAGCAAATGTAGGGGAAAGTAGGTGTACGTGTCCACCCGGGGTAAAGAGTAAATGCTTCTGAAAGGCTGTGTCTCAGTCATCCATTTCTCAAACACCATGTAGTGCGAGAAATCCAACGGTGGAGATCGAGTCTTGTGGGGAAAAGTGCGCAAACCTCTGAAGAGTGCACAAACTAATCATGATTAGCCGTGTCCCCGGTTATGGACATCTTGAGTATCTGGTACTTGAATTATTGGCTGATCTCATCACTCTAAAATTAACTTGTTGGGTTAATGATGACTACTTTAATTGGGATTGAGTTGGAGGTACCTTCTCAATGATGTTTCAACCACCATGATAGTTAAAATAAAATTTATTCCTTTGTTGTAGGGAAAAATTGGCTTTATGCAAAAACTTTAACCTTAGAGCCTCCACCAGCCAAATATGCATATAGTGTAGCCTTTACTCTGTTACTTGCTCTACCGTGTTATCTTGCCAGCATATTCCATGTGCTGACCCGTTTCGGGCTGTGACATGTTACGTTGCAGACTTTTCTGAAGAAGAGTAAGGTGCGCTAGGTCATTTGTCATGCACTCAGCTATGCCATTAGAGTTAATGGACTCACTTACCTTCCAAGCCTTCCGCTGTTATTTTGTTAGATGGCCTTATGCCATATACTTTTGTAATAAGTTCTCTTTGGAGACATTCGATATAATAAGTGTGTGATCGCCACTCTGTTATAAATCCTTCAAGTACCGTGTGTGTCAGCATTACCGATCCAGGGATGACACAGAACATAGAGACTTCGGTCCATTCGGATCGTGGTCGCTAGAAGATGGTATCAGAGCACACGCTGACTGTATAACACGGCCACTAAAATAAACCCTAGGTCACTCTTCTCTACTCATTTCTGACTCCTCTCCATTTTCTACTCTTTAGGATGGTGGACCCAAGGAACAAGTTCACTCAACCAGATGAAGACACACCTTTTGGACGTCGAGATGACCAATGGGACATGATCAGTACCCAAAAGGACAGATCCATTGCAGTGTTCATCTAGGAGTTAAACCAGCACATTCGACGACAGGAGCACCAAATGTGTGCATGGGTGATAGAGTTGAAGAAGGCACTAACCAGGAACTTGGAGCTATAAGAGGAACTCAAGTCTACATGTGACGGATACGAGGAGGAGATGACAATACTTGTGGAGAAGAATGATGACTTGACAAGGAAGCTAGGAGTATTCATGGGAGATCCAGCACCAGGAGGAGAAGAAGAAGAACCTAAAGAGATTCGTTCTGAGGACTACATCATCATCGACGACACCAACTCAGACCCCGATGATAGTGATGACGACTATGAAGATGAAGCTGGAGCAGATATCATGGAATCTTCCGCCAATCAAAATTTCTAGATGACCACCCTATGACTAGTAGTGTTCCCACATAAAGTAGAATTTAGAGCACTTTTGTAACGTTAGTTAGATCTTTTGTATGCCCTTGCTTGAAATTGATTGGTGTGATATGATTGTGTTTGTCTCATGTGCATATGGGTAGTGAATTTTCCCTTAGACCTCATTTATATTCTAATCTCTTCCCTCTAAACCCATCAGATGCCTCCGAGACGTGAGCCCGGATTTCAGTTTCCCCGTGAGCTCACTCAATTGATCCAGCAGCAAAACACTTTGATGCAACTTCTTGTCCAGAACAATCAGAACAATCAGAACAACAACAACAACCCTCTACCACCACCACCCATGGACAACCTGACACGTTATCTAAGGTTGCAACCACCGGTGTTTTCTAGTAGCATTGAACCAATAGTTGCTGATGACTCGCTGCGCAAGATAGGAAGGGAATTGACCACCGCCAATTGCACGGATGCTGAGAAGGTGCATTTTTCCACACATTAGTTGGCTGGACCAGCAATAACATGGTGGGAGAACTACACAACCACTTTCCATGTAGCCAATGTCACTTGGGATCAGTTTCAGCAAGCTTTTCGCACTGCCCATGTCTCAACTGGAGCCATGAGCATGAAAAGGCGAGAGTTTCACAACTTGTGCCAAGGAAATCATACTGTGGCTCAATACATAGATGAGTTTAGTGCCCTATCTTGTTATGCCCCTGACGACGTGGTCACAGATGCCACGAAGCAGGAGAAGTTCATGGAAGGGTTGAATGGTGAGATGAGCATACAGTTGATGGTGGCAACCTTCAACAACTACCAGGAGTTGGTAGACAAGGCTCTTATGATTGAAGGGAAGCAACAGTAGATTGAAAGCCGCAAGAGGAAGTATGGACAAGGCAGGAATAATTCTAGAGCCCATCAGAAGCCCTGTTTTACCCCGAACCCGGGAGGATACACCCATAACCATGGAAGTCACACCCATAATGGAGGGAGTTATCGCAACCACAATGGCTCCAAGAATGTGAATGGGAATGGAGCAAGCAATAACCAGAACCGCTCCACTCCATCCACACCCGCCAAGAGGGATCTAAGTCACGTTACATGTTTCAAGTGCGGGAAGAATGGACACTATGCCACGTAGTGCCCTGAAGCTAAGAATGGGAACGTCAATGGAAGCGCCGGGAAGAAGCCCAACCCTTTCAACAAAGGACAAGTGAACCACTTGACCGTGGAGGAGGTTGAAGAGCAGCCGGATGCAGTTGTCAGTAAGTTTTTGGTTAAGTCGTTTACCGCAGTAGTTCTTTTCAATACTGGTGCATCGCATTCATACATTTCAAGGGGATTCGTAAATAGACATAAGTTGCCCACCAAAGTCCTTATGACCCCCATGTTAGTAAGTTCACCAGGAGCGGAATATATGGCAAATCAAGGATGTTTTCGGATGCCATTGACCATTGGACGCCATGTTTTTCCCTTAGACCTGATAGTTTTGGAGTCACAAGGTTTGGATGTGATACTAGGTATGGATTAGCTATCGATTGTGCCAGTAGGTCTATTTTGCTTACCATCCCAGAGGGAAAAAGGATCAAGTATGTATCTAGGCATTCGCCTAGGAGGACACAAGTAAATTTTCTCTCGGGACTTGTTCAGGAGGAAGTGCCGGTAGTAAGGGATTATCCAGATGTATTTCTAGAGGAGCTACCAGGCATGCCGCCAGATAGGGATATTGAGTTTCTGATAGAGCTATTGCCTGGTACTGGACCAATATCAAAGAGACCATACCAGATGCTAGCAAATGATCTGGAGGAGATCACGAAGCAGATTAAGGAGTTGTTGGAGAAAGGATTTATTCGACGAAGTTCATCACCTTGGGGAGCCCCAGTGCTTTTGGTCGAGAAGAAGGATGGATCTTTAAGGATGGTCGTTGATTATCGGGCACTGAATGAAGTGACGATTAAGATTAAGTACCCACTGCCGATGATCAATGATTTGTTCGACCAACTTCAAGGAGCTAAAGTATTCTCCAAGATCGATCTACTATCAGGATACCACCAGTTGAAGATCTGAGAGAAGGATATACCTAAGATAGCCTTCACCACAAGGTATGAACTATATGAGTACACGGTTATGTCATTTGGATTGACTAACGCCCCTGCCTATTTCATGAGTATGAGGAATAAGGTGTTCATGGAGTTCTTGGATAAGTTTGTCGTGGTATTCATTGATGATATTTTGGTGTATTCGAAGAACGAAGTGGAACACAAGGAGCATTTGCGTTTGGTTCTGGAGAAGCTCAGAGAACATCAGTTATATGCCAAATTAAGAAAATGTGAGTTTTTGTTGAAGGAAGTTGGATTCTTAGGACACATTATATCAGGAGAAGGTATAGCAGTGGACCCTATCAAGGTACATGCTGTCACTGAGTGGTTGGCACCCACTTCAGTTAGAGAAATCCGCAGTTTTCTAGGACTCGTGGGATATTACCGGAGATTCATAGAGAATTTCTCCAAGATTGCAAAGCCTATGACGACATTGCTGAAGAAGGAGACCAAGTTTTATTGGACTGAAGAGCGCGAAGAAAGTTTCCAGGAGTTAAAGAAACATTTGACGATAGCCCCAGTGCTGATCTTGCCAGATATACGCAAGGATTTTCAAGTGTATTGCGTCGCTTCACACTTAGGACTTGGAGGCGTACTCGTGCAGGACAGAAGAGTTGTTTCTTATGCATCTCGTCAACTTCGACCACATGAGTTGAATTATGCTACGCATGATTTGGAGTTAGCAGCAGTAGTGCATGCGCTCAAAACCCGGAGACATTTCCTTATTGGGAATCATTGTGATGTGTACACAGATCACAATAGTTTGAAGTAAATTTTGACAGAGAAGGAGCTGAACCTCAGACTGAGGAGATGGTTGGAGCTCATAAAGGGTTATGATACGAAGCTGCACTATCATCCAGGCAAGGCCAATGTCGTGGTAGACGCTTTGAGGCGGAAGAGTTATGTCCGTACCCTAGTAAAGGGAGGATTGCCAAAGGAATTAGTAGAAGATCTCAGGGAGCTTCGTTTAGAGATAGTTCCCAGCGGTTTTATTGCAACATTGGAGGTTCAGTCAACATTGTTGGGAAAGATACGAGAAGCCCAGAAGGATGACAAGGACATTGCCGAAATCAAGGGGAGGATGAGTGAAGGAAAAGCCAAGGGTTTTCATGAGGACGAACATGACACCTTATGGTTTGAAGACCGAATCTATGTGCCCAATGACGCCGAGATCAGGAAGTTGATATTACAGGAAGCACATGATTCACCATACTCGATACACCCTGGAAACACTAAGATGTATTTGGATTTGAAGGAACGTTTCTGGTGGACCGGAATGAAGAAGGATATTGCCGAGTATGTAGTAGTATGTGATATATGACAGAGAGTGAAGGCGGAACATCAGAAGCCAGTAGGATTACTACAGCCTATGCCGATACCCGAATGGAAGTGGGATAAGCTTGGCATGGACTTTATCACCGGATTACCCTGGACCAGATCGGGATATGACTCAAGCTGGGTAGTAGTGGATCGCTTTTCCAAAGTAGCCCACTTTATCCCCGTGAAAACCACCTATACCAGTGCGAAGTTGGCCAAGATATACATGACAAGGATCGTATGTCTGCACGGAGTTCCGAGGACCATCGTATCAGATAGAGGAACACAGTTCATCTCAAAGTTTTGGCATCAGCTACCCCAGACTTTGGGAACTAGGCTAGAATTCAGTACAACCTTTCACCCATAGAGTGATGGACAAACCGAGAGAGTCAACCAGATTTTGGAGGACATGTTGAGAGCTTGCGCGTTAGATTATGGATCTAGTTGGGATGACAACTTGCCCTATGCGGAGTTCTCGTAGAATAACAGTTACCAGGCCAGTTTGAAGATGGCACCGTTCGAAGCATTGTACGGGAGGAGATGCCGAACTCCGTTGATTTGGGATGAAGTCGGAGACCGTCAGTTATTCGGACCACATCTGATCAAAGAGTCAGAAGAGAAGGTTAAGCTGATTCGAGATAGGCTGAAGGTAGCTCAGTCCAGGCAGAAGAGTTATGCAGACTCGAAGCGCAAGGAAGTAGTCTATGAAATTGGGGACACAGCGTACCTGAGAGTGTCGCCTCTGTGGGGAGTTAAACGTTTTGGAGTTAAGGGAAAGTTAGCCCCAAGATTTGTGGGACCGTACTGTGTTTTGGAACGCATGGGAGAGGTTGCCTACAAGTTGGAGTTACCTGAAGGATTGGCAGGAGTTCACGACATGTTTCATGTTTCCCAGCTTAAGAAGTGCCATGCTGAGATGGCCGATATTCCTTTAAGAGATACAGTGCCCGTGGAAGCAATTTAGTAGGATAGTGATCTGACTTACAAGGAGAAACCCGTCAAGATCCTCGAGTTTGCGAGCAGAGTCACCCGCGGCAAAGTTACCAAGTTTTGGAAAGTTCAGTGGAGTTACCACACCGAGGATGAAGCCACCTGGGAACGAGAGGATGATCTACGCAAGGACCACCCACACCTATTTTCTAGCCAACCCGAATCTCGAGGGCGAGTTTAACTTTAAGGGGGTAGGTTTGTAACATCCCAAATTTTCAATTTGGAATGTTATACATAGATATAATTGCTTAGCATATTTTATTGCATTTGTGTGTTTGCGATCCTCGAAAATTCTAAGCAACTCAAGCACCCACGGAGAGAGTTGGGGATTTTACCGTTTTCGTATTTGAGTTTTCTCAAATATCGGTACGGGGATCACTTTGATTTTATTTATTTTTTTCTCTCCAAAATATTTTCTGAATAAAATATATGAGCGGAGATAATATAACTTCTTAAACATAAAAGAAATATTGGAGGAAAAATATTAAAATCACTTTTGGTATTTTATTCGGATTTATTTGCATAGGAAAAATACGCGTTTCCAAAAGTTCATTTAGGCCCGGGAAAAATGTTCACTTTGTCCTAAATATTATTAGAGGACGGCGAAAATTTATTTCGAAATTTTTCTAGTCTGTTTAGTATTTCTTTTATCTTTTTCTTTCGGCGTCAAGACCGTTTAAAAAAAGTTTCGGACCGAACTGGGCCCAAGGCCCAGCCGGCCCGCTGAGCCACCGCCTCACCTCGCCCGCGCCGTGTCCGACCAGGACATCGGCCGGAGTCCGGCTGCCGCACGGGAGCGCCGCCCCCTCCCCCAAGCCACCCGCCCCCTCGTCCCCTTTAAATACGCCGCCCCTCTCTCGCCACCCCCAACCACCGCAGCCGCAGCCCGCGCCGCCTGCTGCCGTCGTCGCCTGCCGCTACCGCCGCCTTGCCCCGCTGACTCGCCGGAGCCCGCCGCCGTCCCCGCCGCCGGAGGAAGTCGCCGCCGCCATTCACGTCGATGCCGGTTTTTCTTTAAAAACTGTTCCGTTTTCTTTTTTAGTAAACCCTTGATCTGTTTTGTTTTCAATAGATCGGTTCGGTTTTTTTTGGTTTAGTTAAATAGTGGACGTTTGTCTGTACATTATTTTAACGAACGTTGTTCGCCCGTTAGTTACAGACAACGAACGTTCATTCGTTAGCATGTTCGTCCGTTTTTGTTTTTCAAGGTTTTTCCGCGATTATTTTCGATCGCGATTTCTGCCTTCTTCTTGTTTTTAGTTTTTCTTTTCGCTCTAAAGTCGGAATCAGGCGATTCAAGCACCCAGATCTTCGTCTCGAAGCCCTCTTTCTATTTACCCAACTCGAACAAGGTTTTGCTAATGTAAAATTTGACTTTAGATCAATCTAGAAAACATATCTTGTTTCTTTCGCAGTTTGAGTTTCGTTGCTCCGTTTGATTTGATTCTTTTTGCAAAATCGGAGTTCTTAAGTTGAACTTTCTTGTTAGATCTTCTTATTTGGAGTTTTATCTGTGCATCCTTGCATGATTGCTTATGTATGCTACTGTTTGCTTGCGATAGAATTCCCGGAGTGCGAAGCATGCTACTACGAGTCCCTAGGTTTTGCGACTCATCAGCAAGGCAAGTAACACTTTGATCATACCCCTTTATTACCCAGTTTTTATGCATTAGATCAAACCCTCACATATTGCATGAGTTGGATCTCTTAACTTGTGGGACTGGGAAGTAGATTGAGGTAGAACATATTACCTGCATTATTTTCAAACCCCTGGGAGTTACCTCTACGTTATGCTTAGGTTGCCATGCTATGCTCGTAGATGTGGATTGGGTTTGAGTGTATCCATGACAGATGTGAGATGTAAATTAATGGTTCAACTTAAGGTGGCTACTTGAATACACATCTGGGTGGATTGGTTGTAGGGCACCTGGAGAATCCAGTGTTGTCCTAGGAAATCCCGGGGTTCCGTGTGATTTTTCCTGTGGAATGCCACCCAGGCTCAAAGGGATCATAAAACTATTCATGCTAGAAACTTCCGTGTGCAGCCACAATGCCATTATGGGCTCTGGCATAGTATGAGTAAGTTGTGTGAGCTCTTTCAGTGGTGGACTAGTAGATGAAGGGGAAAGTAGTTGTACATGTCCACCCGGGGTAAAGTGTAAATGCTTCTGAAAGGCTGTGTCTCGATCATCCGTTTCTCAAACACCATGTAGTGCGAGAAATCCAACGGAGGAGATCGAGTCTTGTGGGGAAAAGTGCGCAAACCTCTGCAAAGTGTGCAAACTAATCATGATTAGTCGTGTCCCCGGTTATGGACATCTTGAGTATCTGGTACTTGAATTATTGGTTGATCTCATCACTCTAAAATTAACTTATTGGGTTAATGATGAGTACTTTAATTGGGATTGAGTTGGAGGTACCTTCTCAATGATGTTTCAACCACCATGATAGTTAAAATAAAATTTATTCCTTTGTTGTAGGAAAAAATTGGCTTTATGCAAAAACTTTAACCTTAGAGCCTCCACCAACCAAATATGCATATAGTGTAGCCTTTACTCTGTTACTTGCTCTACCGTGTTATCTTGCCACCATATTCCATGTGCTGACCCATCTCGGGTTGTGACATGTTACGTTGCAGACTTTTCTGAAGAAGAGTAAGGTGCGCTAGGTCGTTTGTCATGCACTCAGCTATGTCGTTGGAGTTGATGGACTCACTTATATTTCAAGCCTTCCCTTGTTATTTTGTTAGATGGCCTTATGCCATATACTTTTGTAATAAGTTCTCTTTGGAGACATTCGATGTAATAAGTGTGTGATCGCCACTCTGTTATAAATCCTTCAAGTACTGTGTGTGTCAGCATTACCGATCCAGGGATGACACAGAACACAGAGACTTTGGTCCATTCGGATCGTGGTCGCTACATAGTTGTTGTTTTCTGCTTGTTTTTTACATCGCAGAAAATCAATACCAAACGGACTCCGAATGCAACAAAACTTTTTGGCAATTTTTTCTAGGACAGAATACACCCAATGGGCCAAAGAAGCACCTGGGGGGGGTGCTCCGAGGGGACCACAACCCACCAGGGTGCGCCCAAGCCCCAGACGCGCCCAGGTGGGTTGTGCCCACCTCGGCGGCCTCCCGCACCGCCTCTCCGCTCTATAAATACCCCAATAGTCCAGAAACCCTAGGGGAGTCGCTGAAATTTTATTCCAGTCGCCGCAAGTTCCAGAACCAAGAGATCCAATCTAGAGCCCTTTTCCAGCACACCTCACAGGGGAACACGATCTTGGAGGGGTTCATCATCCTCATTGGTGCCTCTCCGATGATGCGTGAGTAGTTCACCTCATACCTACGGGTCCATAAGCAGTAGCTAGATGGCTTCTTCTCTCTTTGTTTCTCAATACAATGCTCTCTTGGAGATCTATTTGATGTAATGAGTTTGTGCGGTGTGTTTGTTGGGATCGGATGAATTGTGAGTTTATGATCAGATTTCGCCTTGATTTAATACCCATTATTGATTATTATAGCCTCGTATTTCTTCTCTGGCATTTGGGTTTGTTTGGCCAACTTGATCTGTTTATCTTGCAACGGGAAGAGGTGCTTCGTAATGGGTTCGATCTTGCAGTGTCCTTTCCCAATGATACAAGGGGTAGCAAGGCACGCATGTATCGTTGCTATGAAGGATAAAAATATGGGGTCTATTCCTACATGAATAGATCTTGTCTACATCATGTCATCATTTTTATTGCATTACTCCATTTTCCATGAACTTAATACACTAGATGCATGCTGAATAGCTGGAGTAATAGTAGTGCATGCAGGCACGAGTCGGTTTACTAATATTGTACGTGATGCCTATATACATGATCATTGTCTTGGATATCGTCATAACTATTCACTTTTCTATCAATTGCCCAACAGTAATTTGTTCACTCACCATTGCTATTTTTTGAGAGAGGCCACTAGTAAAATCTATGATCCGCGGGTCTATTTTCCTATCATATACTTTCATATCTATATTGCTTTTTGCTTTTTCCTCTATTTGCACTTTTTATTTTCAGATCTATATTATCAAAAACACAAAAATACCTTGTTGCATTTTTTTTCGTTCTTCCATTTGCATTTATCAATCTATCTATTTACCAATCTACTACCCGAGAGGGATTGACAATCCCTCTTACACGTCGGGTTGCAAGTATTTGTTATTTGTGTGCAGGTACCATTTACATAGTATTGCGTGGTTCTCCTACTGGTTCGATAACCTTGGTCTCATCACTGAGGGAAATACCTACCGTAGTTGTGCTGCATCATCCCTTCCTCTTTGGGGAAATACCAACATAGTTCTGGCAACATCAAAAGGAATTTCTAGCACCGTTGTCAGGGAGACATCATCAATATCTATCAGGTTCCTAATCACAAAACCAATCTCCTTACAATGTACACTATTTGCCATTTACCTCTCGTTTTCATCTCCCCCACTTCACATAAATTTGCCGTTTTTATTCCCCTCTTTTTTGTTCGCTGTTTTCTCGTCGGATCTATCTTTACTCGCAATCTCACTTGTCTAGTCACCATGGCTAGTTCTCCCCTCGTCGTATCCACTCCCGAGAATGAAGTTGTCAATTTTAAGCAAAGAGGAGGATACATCATAGAATATGCTTGGTATAGGATTTGCAATGCTCACAACAGATCTATTTATAAGCAATCTACTATTGTTCTTCTTCGGAATTTTTACATGGGAATCACCACTTGGTTTATATTTGTTCTTGATACCATAACCGGAGGGAATTTTTTAATTTTTCCTCCTCTTGATGCTTTGAATGCAATGGGAAGTTTAGTGGGTTCTCCTCCTATTATTATCAATGAAATAGTTTTGACTGTTAAGCATGTTATGGAAAGGTTAGATGGCATCGAAAAAGGAATGCTCACTAAACTACATATTGAAAGTTTGGATAAATAATCTTGCTAATAAATTTGGATCAAAAGCAAGTGATGTTTTTAAATTGTTAAAAGAGAAGGATCCCGTAGTCAATGAAAGAATTGAAGAAAGCCCTTCTCGGACTGATAAATTGGAACAAATTTTTAGTAACTTGAGCACTGCCTTTTCTTTCATTAAACTTATTGAAAAACACCATAAAAGTTTGCAAGGCTGCTCAAATCACTAAGAACAAGGGGGCACTTCTAATAGCAACAAAGGGGATCTTAAAATGATTAGTATTCATCCCAATTTTATTGAAGTGATAAAGGACCCCACTTATAAGAGTAAATTCCTCGATCTTGTTCCTAGAAGTATTATTGTTGAGGATATGTATGCCAAAACTTTGAAGAATTTTGTGACTGGGGAGTTGGAAACCAAGGATGACAACACTTGAAATCTATGTGTTTTGCCTACCCAGGGGCGTAAAACGATAGCGCTCGTTGGGAGGCAACCCAACTTGCATCGTTTTGCTTTTTGGTTTTCTTGATGTTTTCCAATAATTACACAAATATGCGTATGGTTAGATGTGTTTTCGTGGTTTAAATTAGTGTTTGTGCCAAGCGAAGCCTTTGGGATGATTTGGTTGATAGTTGATTTGATTGTGTTGAAAATTAGAAACTATTTGCGCCAGTGCCAGAATTGTTGACGGCTACTGGAACATGATAAATTCTTTATTTTTTTACAAGTTATCAATATACAAATTTCCCAGGTGTCCTAATGTTTCAGATTTTTCAGAGTTACAGAAGTATGATAAAAACGTGGGTCTTTATAGACTGTTCTGCTTTTGACAGATTATGTTTTCGTTGTGTTATGTGCTTGTTTTGATGATTCTATGGTTTCTTTTCAAGAGTTTTTCCATGGAAAGGTTAGAATACAATAGATATAATACAATTACACAATATTGGTTTTCTATAGTACTTAAAGTAAAGATTGGTTTTGTCATACTAACGGATCTCACAAAGTTTTGTTGAGTTCTGTGTAATTGAAATTTTCAAGTTTTTGGTGAGATCACGATGGATGAGGGAATAAGGATTAGCAAAAGGCTAAGCTTGGGGATGCGCAAGGCACCCCAAGATAATATTCAAGAAGTATTAAGCAACTAAGCTTGGGGATGCCCCCGAGTGGCATCCCCTCTTTCTTCTAAAGACCATCGGTATTTTACTTGAGACTATATTTTTATTCGTCACATATTATGAGTTTTGCTTGGAGCATCTTGTATGATATGAGCCTTTGCTTGTTTTGTTTGTTAGTTTGTCACAATCATCCTTGCTGGACACACCTATTTGAGAGAGCCAAAATTATGCTATGATTTGTTAGAATTGCTCTTTATGCTTCACTTAATTTTTTTTAGAGCTATGGAATTGCTCTGGTACTTCACTTATATATTTGGAGCCGGTGTGCTTTATTATTTTTTAAGAAATTCTCTCATGATTCACTTAGATTAATTTGAGAGAAAGAAAATTTTATGCTCATGTTCTTCACTTAGATTTTTTTTTGAGCTTATCAAAAGCAACATATCAAACTAGTCCCAATATGATAGATATTCAAGAGGGATATAATAAAAATTTCATGAACATCATTGCACAAAATAAACATGATTCTTTGTAATAGTTTGGAGATATGATGATAGTAATGTGCGAGTCATGTTAATGAGTAATTATGTTTTAGTAAGAATATTGATGTTAAGGTTTGTGATTCCCTATGCAAGCACGAAAGTCATTAGTTATGAAATGAAATTACATCCTACTTGTGGTGCATTATTCAGTGTTTGTTATGCTCAATGCTCGCTTATATGATTTTTCATTTCTTGGTTGGTTGATTCTCAATCCATTTGCTATCCTCCACTTGTACTAAGTAAAAATACTACTTGTGCATCCAAAATCCTTAAACCTAGTTTTGCCATATGAGTCCACCATACCTACCTATATGCGGTATTCCCTTGCCGTTCTAAGCAAAATTGTATGTGCCATCTCTAAATTTCAAAATAAATTTGTCTTTTGCGTGGCGGTACCGCTCATGAGGCGGTGAGGGGTGGCCGATATTTTTCCATCTAGACATGTTATTCTCAAGATGAGTGTTTATTCACTTGTCATTGCACGAGAGTACATCAAAGGTATTAGGGATGCCCAGCCCCGAAATGAAAAGTGAATTTACTTTATGTTGTCAAATAATAAATTCCTTGGAAAGTGTTGGTATGGAGGGCACTTGTGGATACAGTTAGCCATGGATTGTGAAAGAATGGTGGAAAAAGGAATAAACTTTATTTTCTGCTTGGGAATCGCAAATGATGTATCTAGAATGGAAAGTATTGGGAACTCTAAGTCATTTTTGTTGACGGGAAAAGTATGCCTCTCAAATTTATCTCTCAATTTAAGCTTTGAGCTATGGCACCTCTACAAATCCCTACTTCCCTCTGCGAAGGGCCTTTCTATTTACTTTTAGGCAATTTTATTTTTATTTGAGTCTCCATCTTCTCTTATAAAGCACCAACTAAGGGGCACTATGATCGTACTTGAGCATTGGTTGTAGCTAATTTGCGAGTGTGTTTCATGAATGGATCAATGATTGAGCATGATGGGCTAGGGATAACTTGCTGTAGTATTGATATTTTGAAAGACATGGTTGCTTGTTGTTATGCTTGAGTATTAAAGTCTTCATGTCAAAACTAGACTATTGCTTTGAGCCATATATAAGTCCAAATATCCATGCTATAAAGAAGAAAATATATGATGAACATGATAGACATCATTCCACATCAAAAAAATTGTTTTATCATTTACCTACTCGAGGACGAGCAGGAATTAAGCTTGGGGATGCTGATATGTCTCCAATGTATCTATAATTTTTGATTGTTCCATGTTGTTATAGTATCATTCTTGGATGTTTTACAATCATTTTATATCATTTTTTGGGACTAACCTATTGACATAGTACCCAATGCTAATTGTTGTTTTCTGCTTGTTTCTTACATCGCAGAAAATCAATGCCAAACGGAGTCCAAATGCAGCTACACTTTTTGGAGATTTTTTCTGGGCCAGAAGACACCCAATGGGCCAAAGAAGCACCTGGGGGTTCTCCAAGGGGAGCACAACCCACCAGGGCGCGCACAGGCCCCCAAGCGCGCCCTGGTGGGTTGTGCCCACCTCGGTAGCCTCCCGCGCCACCTCTTCTCTCTATAAATACCCCAATGTTCTAGAAACCCTAGGGGAGTCGAAATTTTTTTATTCCAGTCGCCGCAAGTTCCAGAACCAAGAGATCCAATCTAGAGCCCTTTTTCGGCACTCTGTCGGAGGGGAACACGATCACGGAGGGGTTCATCATCCTCATTGGTGCCTCTCCGATGATGCGCGAGTAGCTCACCTCAGACCTATGGGTCCGTAGGCAGTAGCTAGATGGCTTCTTCTCTCTTTGTTTCTCAATACAATGGTCTCTTGGAGATCTATTTGATGTAATGACTTTGTGCGGTGTGTTTGTTGGGATCCGATGAATTGTGAGTTTATCATCAGATTTGCCTTGATTTAATATCCATTCATGATTATTATAGCCTCGTATTTATTCTCCGATATTTGGGTTTTGTTTGGCCAACTTGATCTATTTATCTTGCAATGGGAAGAGGTGCTTCGTAATGGGTTCGATCTTGCAGTGTCCTTTCCCAGTGATAGAAGGGGCAACAAGGAACGCATGTATCGTTGCTATTAAGGATAAAAAGATGGGGGTCTATTCCTACATGAATAGATCTTGTCTACATCATGCCATCGTTCTTATTGCATTACTCCATTTTTTCATGAACTTAATACACTAGTTGCATGCTGGATAGCGGTCGATGTGTGGAGTAATAGTTGTAGATGCAGGCAAGAGTCGGTCTACTAATGTTCGTGATGCCTATATACATGATCATTGTCTTGGATATCTGTGATAGCATGGCTTAATAGGAATGATAGACTACTCATATCAATAAGGAATTCCTTCTTTTCCGGGAGCCCATTCAGACAGAACTCCAAAGTTAAGCGTGCTCAGCCTGGAGTAATTTCAGGATGGGTGACCGACCGGGAAGTTGCTACCAAGTGCACACGAGTGAGGACAAAGTCCACAGAAAAGACTAGTATTGATACGTGGGGCGAGTCTAGATCCCGCCAGGAGTAACGACCACTAGCAGACTGCTCACACAAATGTATGTGCCAAGAAGGCACGTTCTTGTGGCCCGACGAGGACCTCGGTTCCTCTGAGTGGGGTGTATGGGATAGCCTGGCTTAAGAGGGACGATAGAGTACTCATATCAATAAGGAACTCCTTCTTTTTTGGGAGCCCATTCGGACAGAACTCCAAAGTTAAGCGTGCTCAGCTTGGAGTAATTTCAGAATGGTTGACCGACCGGGAAGTTGCTCCTGGGTGCGCATGACCGAGGACAAATTGCACAAAAAAGACTAGTATTGATATGTGGGGGCCAGTCTAGATCCCGCCAGGAGTAACGACAACTGGCGGGTGTGTCCGGGGCGTTAGACCTATCCTATTGTTGGACCGCCATCCAAACCAGTTGTAAGTATCCCATGCAACCATAACCCTTCGATTGCACCCAATATCCATATGCTCCCTGTGATCCGCATGGCTGAGTAACGACCACTTATGGATCCAAGCAGATGCCCTGAAGATAAGCTGCTAAAAGTTTGTGATGGTTTGTCTGTTAAATGCAACATCATTCCGACAATTCCATATGACCCAAAGTAATGCACAGACTCGAACTCAAATATGTGCCGCGGTTTTAGGCTTTATCACAGTTAACCAGGTCCCAAATAAATGTGAAACTGTGATGGATGGGGTAATGTTAAAGGACGCGTGAATGATCCGCCACAATAACTTAGCAAGTGGGCATTGGAGAAAAGATTTTATTTCATCCTTATCACAAAAGCAACATCATTTAGTACATTCCCAACTACGCTTTGCCAAGTCATACTTTGTAAAAATTACTCCCTTATGCACAAACCACATAAACACCTAGACTTTCAACGACACCTCGATTTCCATATGTGGATCGACCTCGAGATAGGACCGGTGTTTATCAAGTCTGTGTACATAGACTTGACCAAGAGAACTCCCGGCATGGACAACTTCTAGTGTAAGGTACCCGCCGCATCAGAAAGGTTAACATCCATTATCCTACACACAAGATACAACCATCTATTCCAACGTCCTCTCACTAGAAATCGCCCAAACTGTATGTTAAGAGGAATGGAACCCAACACTGTACTAACAAAAACATATTTTTTCTTTGTGCAATGTTATATAGTGAAGGATACAACAAGGCGAGCGGTGTCTCTCCTAACCAGGTATCTTCCCAAAACCTAGTACCATGTCCATTCCCTACCATAAATTTGCTACGGTTGAAGAACGCAGCCTTTGTCCTCGCGAGCCCCTTCCAAAAAGGAGCTATGTTATCATGTATAAACCGTTGAACCTTCACAGTTTGTGTATGAACCCCGTCACCCACCAATGCAGCAACTTGCATGATTCCAAAAGTATGTGTGCCACTTCACACGATTCTGGAGGTGTAACATAGTTATTCCCTCACTTGATGACACCGCTAGGTTTCGCTTGATGAATCATATGGAAATTTTGCCCAAGAGCAACAAAATCGCGTATTCAAGAGTTGGTCTATTTATTGGTCTACTGGTCAGGATAATGGTTAGAATAAAAGGTCTTGATTTGTAGCGACACCATATAATGGACGAAGCGATGCTTTCTCTTGAATACATTGCGGGGTCCTACATAGTGTTCTTATATAGCTAGTGCACGACAATGGTGTGTAGGGATGAAATTCAAGGCGACTCGAGCTAGCTTGGATCGGCTCGTTAGACCTCGACAAGATAGCGAATCAGCTCAACTAATTATAATAAGTTCAGTTTTGAACTCAGCTCGACTCGTGTAACTCGCGAGCTAGCTTGTTTAAGTTGTTGTAGACATCAATAGCAGATTTTTTTTCACAAACCACCACAATCAACAATTTACACTAAAGACATACTTGGTGCACTCCACAAATGGCAACAATCAACAACAATATTGATACTTATCTCATACCTCTTCTGATTACCGAGCTTAATGAGCTAAACAAATAACTCGTTAGCTCGGCTTGTTAAACTGGTTGTGTTAACAAGCTCAGGTTAACACTCTGTGATGCCCCCGATTTGATCGTACACTAATCATGCACGCAAATGTGTACGACCAAGATCAGGGACTCACTGGAAGATATCACAACACAACTCTAGACACAAATTAAAATAATACAAGCTTTATATTACAAGCCAGGGGCCTCGAGGGCTCGAATACAAAAGCTCGAAAACACAAGAGTCAGCGGAAGCAATAATATCTGAGTACAGACATAAGTTAAACAAGTTTGCCTTAAGAAGGCTAGCACAAATATAGCAACGATCGAAAAGGCAAGGCCTCCTGCCTGGGAACTCCTAACTACTCCTCGAAGCCGAACTCCACGTAGAAACATCCTCGGGATCATCTGGCTCCTGGACTCCACCATCTGGTTGCGTCATCCGAGAAGAAGGGACAAAAGGGGAAAAGGGGGAGAAAAGCAACCGTGAGTACTCATCCAAAGTACTCGCAAGCAAGGATCTACACTACACATGCAATGGTATCTGTGTAAAGGGGTAATATATGTGGGTTAAACTGCAGAATGCCAGAATAAGAGGGGGATAGCTAATCCAATCGAAGACTACGCTTCTGGCCACCTCCATCTTGCAGCAGTAGACAAGAGTAGCTGGAAAGTAACAAGTATCCTCGCTTCTCGCAGCCTCCGTCTTGCCGCAGTAGAATATAATAGATGGTAATAAGTTCACCAAGTAACATCGTATAGCATAATCCTACCCGGCAATCCTCCCGCACATCACCCTGTGAGAGAGCAACCACCGAGTTGTATCTGGCACTGGTAAGGGTGTGTTTTATTAAGTATCCGGTTCTAGTTGTCATGAGGTCGGAATACAACTCCGGGTCGTCCTTTTACCGAGGGACACGGCTATTCGAATAGATTAACTTCCCTCCGGGGGTGCACCACATAACCCAGCACGCTTGATCCCATTTGACCGGACACACTTTCCAGGGTCATGCCCGGCCTCGGAAGATCAACACATCGTAGCCCTACCTAAGCACAACAGAGAGGTCAGCACACCGGTCTAAGTCCTAAGCACACAGGGGTCTAGGCTAATCTTTAATTACTTTAATTAAGCAGAATTAATTAAGTTAATTAGCTTAATTAATTAATTAATTAATTAACATTTTTATTTACTTATCTTTTATTTATTTATTTATTTATATATTTTATTCTTTAAAAAAACGTTCTGGGGTGCGGGGCCCCCCTGTCATAGGCACAGGGGGCCTTAACGATTCGGGCGCACGGGGCGACGCGTACGGGCGCCCGCCCAGCCAGCCGCGAGGCGCGGCGCCGGCGGGACACCGGTGGCCAAGTGTCCGGCCGGAAGTGGCGACTGGACCGGCGTGCAGGGGGCGAGTTGGCCGCGGCGGGGGGGCGCTACGGCGATGGCGGATAGCGTGGGGGAGGGGGGCCGGCGTCGCGCGCGGAGGCGGCCGAAGCAGCTGCAGCTGGAGGCAGGAGGGAAGCAGTGGCGTGCCCTGCACGGGCATCGTGAGCGAGGCATGCGGCGGCATGTCGATGGCTGGGCAACCGCGACGAGGGGGGAGAAGGGGCAGAGGAGGGGATTTGCTCACCCCCGATGCAGGGGTATGGCAGTGGGTGTCGATGAAGATGATGGGGACGACGGCGGGGCAGCTCCGGCGAGGTGGACTCCGGCGACAGCGGAGCGACGCGGCGAGGCGAAGGAGGGGCGGCGACTGATACGTCCAAAACGTATCTATAATTTCTGCTTGCTCCATGCCACTTTTGGGTGATACTGCTATGCTATTCATACACTTTTGATCATATTTGGACTAACTTACTAATCCAGTGCACCCCAGTGCCAGTTTTTGTTTTCGGTTGTTTTTGTATATCAGGTTTTCACGTTTCGAGAACTGCCCAGAAAAATCCAGAAAAATTATATAAAAAATCAGCGATCCGGAAACAACACTGCGTCCGAAGGGCAGCCTGGGGGGGGCACAGGGGCTCCAGGCGCCCTGTGGGCGCGCCCCCCCTGGGCCGCGCCGGGGGGGCGCCTGGGCCCCCCGAAGCCCGTCCGGTGCCCCCCTTTGGCATATACTTAGAGGGACCTCCGAAACCCTCAGAACAGGAACTCTTTTCGCGATCCCATCTCTGTTCCGCCGCCACCGTCGCTTCCAAGATCGGGAGCACCAGGAGAACTCTTCCCGGCACCCTGCCGGAGGGGAGGATCACCACCGGGAGCTTCTCCACCACCATGGATGCCTCCCGGATGACTCGTGAGTAGTCTCCCTTGGACCATGAGTCCATGACCAGTAGCTATGTGATGTTCTCCTCCCGTTCTTGTGCTTCACTAATTAGTCCTCGTGAGCTGCCCTACATGATCGAGACACCTATGTAATCCTTATGCTGTTGCTATGTTGAGTTTGCTGGGATCCGATGGATTATGAGATTATGTTCAGATTGATCTTGAGTAATATATTTGATTCACCTCTTTTATATTTTAGTTCATAAGTAATTCTTGCATGTTCTCCGTTGTAACTTATTGCTTTGGCCGAGTAGTAGGTAGTGACTCCAAGAGGGAACATTATGCTCGATTGTGGGTTCATGCCCCTCACTTGTTTTGGGAGACAGAAACATGAGTCTAGGGGATGTGCTGTTGCCACAAGGGGGAAAACAACGGTGCTTGTGCCCGCGGGTGCAAGGATTGTTTACTTTACGCAAAGTTCTTTTAATGCAGTTGTCTGTTGCATTGAGTTTACACTATGGGTTGGACTCGCAACTTAATACCAACGAGATGTTCTGGATAGATATCTCAAGGTGGATGATTAGTAGTAGATATTGATGGATTTCGGTCTACTTACTTTGGCGTACCGCCCATGCTTTGAACCTCAACCTTTCTTGCAATGTAGTCAGCATTGGTTTGCGTTCGTGGTCCTGTCAATTGCCCAGCTGTAATTTGTTTACCTCACATAGCTGTTTTATCGTCTTTTGGGAGAGAGACATCACTAGTGAACATCATGAGACTCCGGTCCATATTACCATCATTGATCACATCCACTATTTACTTTTTGTTATTTACCTACTATCGCAAAAAACTATCTATCACTACTATCATTGCTTTTAACCCTTTGTGAACTACAAGGCCGGAGAGATTGACAACCTCTCTGTACTCGTTGGGAGCAAAGTTATTTGTATCTGTGTGCAGGTCCACGTTGGTTGCTACTAATCTGGCGCCGTAGCAATTGACACCTACTTGTTGAACCTAGGAGTCTCTGGGGAATCGATCCTTGGCATCTTTGCTAGGGGAAAACACTTCTACTTACTGCATCTTACACCTTCCACTTGGGGTAACCAACGAGGGGTTCGAGGCCCATCAAGGAGTATTTTCTGGCACCGTTGCCGGGAACTCCACTCTTCAGGATAGGGGAGTTGCATGCTATCTTTTACCTTTGCTTTTTTGTCTTGTTAGTTTACCTTTCATTTTTGCTTTAGTTCCTTTTTATCGAAAATCACAAAAATAGTTATCTTGCTTGCTTGCTACTATGGGTTCCACCGAGAACACCAAGTTGTGTGACTTCACTAGTCACAACAACGATGACTTTATCAGCACACCTATCACTACACCTGCCACTTCAGCACCTTCATATGAAATTAAACCTGCTTTACTGAACTAAGTTATGAAAGAACAATTCTCCGGTGCTGGAGATGATGCTGCTTTACACTTGAACAACTTTGTAAAACTTTGTGATATGCAAAAGTACCAAGAAATAGATGGTAATGTTGTTAAGCTTAAGCTTTTTCCTTTCTCCTTGAGAGGAGGAGCTAAAATTTGGTTTCAGTCTTTGCCTAGAAATAGCATAGATTCATGGGACAAGTGCAAAGATGCTTTTATCGGAAAATACTATCCACCTGCTAAAATTATCCAACTTAGAAGTAACATCATGAATTTTAAACAATTGGATAATGAACACGTTGCCCAAGCTTGGGAACGTATGAAGTCTCTTATCAAGAACTGCCCTACTCACGGTTTGACTACTTGGATGGTTATCCAAACTTTTTATGCAGGCTTGAACTTTACCTCGCGGAACTTGTTAGATTCGGCCGCGGGAGGAACTTTTATGTCAACTACACTTGGTGCTGCCACAAAGCTTCTCGATGAGATGATGACCAACTATTCCCAATGGCACACCGAACGCGCTCCAACAGGTAGGAAGGTAAACTCTGTCGAGGAGATTTCCTCCCTCAATGAAAAAGTTGACTTGATCATGTCTCTACTTTCGAAGCAATCTACTGTTGATCCTCGTGATGTTCCTTTAAATTCTTTGATTGCTCAAGAACAAGTAGATGTTAACTTTATCTCTAGAAACAATTTTAACAACAATGCTTATAGGAGTAACTTTGGTAACAATTCTAGACCGTTCCCCTCTAACTCTTATGGGAACAACAATGCTTATACTAGTACCAAGAACTCCAATACTGAACTAGAGACCATGCTTAGAGATTTCATCACTACCCAAAAAGCCTTTAATAAGAATGTAGAAGAGAAACTACATAAACTAGATGATCTTTCTTTTAAGGTAGACCACTTAGCCAATGAGGTAAAATTGCTAAAAATTGAAACTTCTCCTCTTAAGGAGAGGGAAGTCATCCCTATTAATGCTACTCAAGTACAAATTAATGAAAATATTCGAATGATGGCTAAGCTAAAAGAAAGATGGGCTAGAGAAAGGGAGGAAGAGGAAAGAATTAAGAGCCTTCCTACCCACCACATTGTTGCTACTATCCAAGTTACCGAGGATGTTCACACTCTTAGCACCCAATGTACTCCTGGTCCCAATGGACCTATTAATGGTGATGCTATGACTTTAGAAGCTACCAAACAGGTGAACCTTAAGGACACCACTACTACTTTACTTGATGCTCGTGACCTTGATTTTGATAATTGCACTCTTACCGAAGTTATTGATTTCCTTCACAAGATGTTTAGAGATCCCCGCACTAGCACGCTTAACCTTGCCTTCACAGAGCATATCACTAATGCTCTCATCAAAACTAGGGAGGAGAAACTCAGAGTAGAAGCCTCCATACCTAGAAAGCTAGAAGATGGTTGGGATCCTATGATAAAAATTAATTTGAATGACTTCTCTTGTTATGCATTATGTGATGTTGGTGCTAGTACCTCTGTTATACCCAAAAGGATATATGATATGCTTAAATTGAAACCTTATGATTCTTGTTCTTTTGGTGTTCGTCTCGTTGATTCTTCCATAAAGAAACCTTTGGGGAGGATCGACGATGTTCTTATCGTTGTCAATGATAATTATGTGCCCGTTGATTTTACTATTATGGATATTGAAAGTGATCCTTCTTGTCCAATTATTTTGGGACGTCCCTTTTTGCGCACCGTTGGTGCTGTCATTGACATGAAAGAGGGTAATATAAAATTTCAGTTTCCTCTCAAGAAAGGGATGGAACACTTCCCTCGTAAGAAGGTCAAGTTACCTTTTGAGTCCGTTGTACGGGCTAGCTATTCTTTTACTCTTGATAAAACTTGATCTATGCATTATGCCTAGCTTAAAGGCATAAAAGAAAGCGCTTTTGGGAGGCAGCCCACATGAATAAATTTTTGCTTTTTGTTGTGTCTTGAAGTTGTTTACTGCTGTAGCATCATCATTGTATCTTTGCTTTTCATATTTGTGCCAAGTATAGTCTTTGATTGCTAGAAAGTTCAAAAGTTGTGAGGTGCTGTCCAGGAAACAGATTCTGTCCTTGGATAGAAAAATTCGTATAAAATCACCAGATCATCGTTTTGGTCTGAATTTTTTCGACAGCGTTCTCTATATAATTGTATTTCGTGCGTCCGTTCTGAGTTTTTTTATTTGAGTTGCAGAAGTATCCCGAACAGATCAATTACTGCCTGCTGTTCTGTTTTTCACAGATTCTGTCCTGTTTTGCCTTACCTTCACTTTGCAAATTAAGAACTTGCTTTTTCTTTGCAAAAACCTTTTGGCAATCTTGAGAAACAGTAGAACTTCAAGAATATCCTTATTTCCAGCAAGGTATAATTATTTTATTAAGGGTACTAACCTTGCTAATCAGATTATGATGAGTTATGTATGAAGGGAGTTTTCAAGTGTGCGAGGGAAGATGATAAAAAGATTCAGGAGTGTCAAGCGCTCAAGCTTGGGGATGCCCCCGTGCACCCCCAAGAAATATTCAAGGAGACTCAAGCGTCTAAGCTTGGGGATGCCCCCGTGCATCCCCTTCTCCATCAACACTATCAGTTCGTCTTTCGTTTCGCTATATTTTTATCACTTCATGTGTTATGTGCTATGCTTGGAGCGTCTTGCTTTTAGTTTTCTTTTTAGTTTTTCATAACGAGTCGGAACCCAGCATTCCTTTATGTGGGAGAGAAACACGCTCCACTTCTACCTAGAACATAACATAGAATTTTCATGTCTACCTATGCTGTGTGTGTTCTTTGTCTTTTAAATAGCTACTATCGTGCTTTGCTCTTAGTATTCATGCTTATCTTTTCAAGAGCTTTTATTTAGTTGGTTGCTTGAACTCTCTTTAATTACCATGCTCATCTTATTAAGAGAGTTTGCTTCCGTTGCATTGGTTAATGTGTCTATGATAAAGATGCTACTTGCATGATGGTGCTTAGTAGTTCAGGTTTTCTTTTGGTTAATCTCAAATAGCTGGGGGGTTCCCAATGTGTTATTGGAGTACCAACTTGGTTTGTTTGCCTATGATGTGGTATGGTTTAGTAATGTCTTCCTTCGAGAATTTATTTTGATTGACTTGGCGTATGCTCACGCATATTCAAGACTGTAAAGAAAGTCTGTCAAGCCTTGATGATCTTTTGTTTCTGAGTAGCGATATAACTACCATGCCTGATTCAATATTGCTTTGTCGCTCTGCATAATTATGACCGTCATTGCTCTCTTAGTTGGTCGCTCCCAGTCTTTTGCTAACCTCCACTTGTACTAAGCAAACTAACCATGCAATACATAGCTCACGGGAAAGTAGCTCTAAAAACTACTATGGTAAAGAATATGTTGCTTATGTATCTTATTTCTTATAAGTTGCTTGCTGAGCGGTAACCATGTTTCTGGGGACGCCATCAACTGTCACACTCTTGTTGAATATCATGTGAGTTGCTATGCATGTTCGTCTTGTCTGAAGTAAGGGTGATTTACCGTGGGTTGAATTAATATGCATATTGTTAGAGAAGAACATTGGGCCGCCAACCAAAGCCATGCATCATGGTGGAAGTTTTAGCTTGGACGTTAATCCTCAATCTCTCACGAGAATATGCCTATGCATTAAAGAGGAGTCCATCATCTATTTTCTATGTTGTCCCGGTATGGATGTCCTCAAGTTGAGATCTATCAAAAACGAGAAATCAAATGCGATTTATCTCATTGGACCTTTGTACAGGTGGCATAGAGGTACCCCTTTGTGACACTTGGTTAAAACGTATGTAATGCAATGATAACCCATGGGGATCCGAGCTAATTAGGACAAGGAGCGAGCACTATTGGTATACGATGCATGAGGCTTGCAACTTATAGGATGTTTTATACATGACACATATGAAGTACTACTACCGTTGACACAATTGCCTCCATGTTTTCAAATAAAAAGCTCTAGCACTTAACCTTTCTTTTACCTTTATGTTGAAGCACCAACTACTGAGAGCATGATTGTCATTCTGAGTGTAATGTGCATTGTCCCAAAGTAGCATTGTCTTGTGCATGATTGTGATATCGCTTATTCTAAAATGATTGTATCTAGTCATCACTTAAACCTTGAAGGTGCCCCTGCATTTATGTTTTGCATCACTAAAGGGGGCAAGCTAGATATCACTTTATCATATTTGCACATCATGTTCATTGCAAATCTTTTTGATGTTTCAGTTTCATGTTGTAAAACTTTCAGTCATTTGTGATTTTCTCTTGAGGCAACTTAATTACTTTAGAATCATTGTCTCAGTAAGCTTTTGTCATATGACTATGAGAAAGTCCTATATGGTTAATAGCATGTCACCACAGAAATTATTCTTGTTATCATTTACCTACTCGAGGACGAGCAGGAATTAAGCTTGGGGATGTTAATACGTCCAAAACGTATCTATAATTTCTGCTTGCTCCATGCCACTTTTGGGTGATATTGCTATGATATTCGTACACTTCCATACACTTTTGATCATATTTGGACTAACTTACTAATCCAGTGCACCCCAGTGCCAGTTTCTGTTTTCGGCTGTTTTGTATTTCAGGTTTTCACGTTTCGAGAACTGCCCAGAAAAATCCATAAAAATTATATAAAAAGTCAGTGATCCGGAAACAACACTGCGTCCGAAGGGCAGCCTGGGGGGGGGCACAAGGGCTCCAGGCGCCCTGTGGGCGCCCCCCCTGGGCCGCGCCGGGGGGGCGCCTGGGCCCCCCGAAGCCCGTCCGGTGCCCCCCTTTGGCATATATTTAGAGGGACCTCCGAAACCCTCAGAACAGGAACTCTTTTCGCGATCCCATCTCTGTTCCGCCGCCGCCGCCGCTTCCAAGATCGCGAGCACCAGGAGAACTCTTCTCGGCACCCTGCCGGAGGGGGGGATCACCACCGGGAGCTTCTCCACCACCATGGACGCCTCCCGGATGACTCGTGAGTAGTCTCCCTTGGACCATGAGTCCATGACCAGTAGCTATGTGATGTTCTCCTCCCGTTCTTGTGCTTCACTAATTAGTCCTCGTGAGCTGCCCTACATGATCGAGGCACCTATGTAATCCTTATGCTGTTGCTATGTTGAGTTTGCTGGGATCCGATGGATTATGAGATTATGTTCAGATTGATCTTGAGTAATATATTTGATTCACCTCTTTTATATTTTAGTTCATAAGTAATTCTTGCATGTTCTCCGTTGTTACTTATTGCTTTGGCCGAGTAGTAGGTAGTGACTCCAAGAGGGAACGTTATGCTCGATTGTGGGTTCATGCCCCTCGATGACTAGCTTGAGTGACAGAAACATGAGTCTAGGGGATGTGTTGTTGCCACAAGGGGGAAAACAACGGTGCTTGTGCCCGCGGGTGCAAGGATTGTTTACTTTACGCAAAGTTCTTTTAATGCAGTTGTCTGTTGCATTGAGTTTACACTATGGGTGGGACTCGCAACTTAATACCAGCGAGATGTTCTGGATAGATATCTCAAGGTGGATGATTAGTAGTAGATATTGATGGATTTCGGTCTACTTACTTTGGCGTACCGCCCATGCTTCGAACCTCAACCTTTCTTGCAATGTAGTCAGCATTGGTTTGCGTTCGTGGTCCTGTCAATTGCCCATCTGTAATTTGTTTACCTCACATAGCTGTTTTATCGTCTTTTGGGAGAGAGACATCACTAGTGAACATCATGAGACTCCGGTCCATATTACCATCATTAATCACATCCACTATTTACTTTTCGTTATTTACCTACTATCGCAAAAAACTATCTATCACTACTATCATTGCTTTTAACCCTTTGTGAACTACAAGGCCGGAGAGATTGACAACCTCTCTGTACTCGTTGGGAGCAAAGTTATTTGTATCTGTGTGCAGGTCCACGTTGGTTGCTACTAATCTGGCGCCGTAGCAATTGACACCTACTTGTTGAACCTAGGAGTCTCTGGGGAATCGATCCTTGGCATCTTTGCTAGGGGAAAACACTTCTACTTACTGCATCTTACACCTTCCACTTGGGGTAACCAATGAGGGGTTCGAGGCCCATCAGCGACGGTGGGCCGGGGCGGCGTCGAGACGGGGTGGCGAGCGTCGGGGCACGCTGAGGAGGAGGCGAGGAGGTGAGGAGGCGGGGTGGCGCCGACGGGGACCAGGCTGGTGATGGCGTCGGGGAGCGCCGACGGCGTCGGGGCGGGGCGCCGCCCAGATCGGGAGAGGGAGGTGGGGTGCGAGGGAAGAGCGGGTGGACGGTTAGGGTTTCCTGGGTTGGACCGGGGGATATAGGGGTTAGGTGGGCCGGGGGGAAACTGGGCCGGTCGGGTGGCCAGCTAGGCCAAGAGACCCAGGGGGGTCTGTTGTTCCTTTTTTTTATTTGCTTTGTTTTTCTCTTTTCTTTTATTTATTATTTTCTGTTTTCATTTTGTTCTTGTTTATTTTAGTTTTAATAATATACCAAAGTGGCATCTAAATTGATGTTGCCAGTTGTACCACTGCTACAATGATTTACTATGCAAACTAAAATAGTTACATTATTATTTAATATTTAAGAGTATTTGAATAATAGTTTTTGTTACTGATTTTATTATTTTGGTGCATCCAGACATACTATAACAGTGTGGTTTCTCCATCATAAATACTTATGATTTATTTGACACATCCCGAACACTTTAGTTTTAATATTTGAAAACTTTTGGTGTTTGCCTTTAATTCAAATTTGAATTCGAACCGGTTTCGAACTAACATGAGATTACCAACAGTAATTACGGTGAAGCGTCGTCATTATCAGAGGGTTACTGTAGCTTAACTATCCGGGCATCACAATTCTCCTCCACTACAAGAAATCTCGTCCCGAGATTTAAGCGGTGGAGTAGGGGGTGTGCTGGTAGCGAAAACCTAACGAGTCTCGTCGGTCTTGGCTGCCCTTTCTAAGAGGTTGATCCCTTTCGTTGATGTCTTCATTCCTCTGCTTCAAGTCATCGTGATCATGTCGTCATCCTATCTTCAGGATCTCTATCGTCCTACGAACGCGACCAGGGGGAAAAACTCCGAAAGAACGCAACTCCACAAAGTTGGGCATCTAACGGTGAACTCAATGGGAAATACACGAGGTACCCCACGACTTGTATTTCAGTGAATTCGTTGAGTGCAATATACGATGGTACCTGAGTTTTAAATGGGCAGGCAATCATTCGGTGCCTAGACAGAAGCTGGAATGGGGGCTTGAACAATGAGAATACATGGTGTTTGATTCCAGGATAAATAATGGTATAGAATTTAGCTCGTGAATCACATGCGAAGCCAGGTGCAAAGGATACATTAGAATCCGGGTTGTAAAGAAGAATCAGGTTTCGATCCAGTGGACCTGTGAGTTATGGGCCCACCATGTGGGTTGAGAATAGGAAGGATGGTGACATCTTGCACAGCCGCGACAGGGAGGCATGTCAGTGGATAGCTTGTCAGCTATGTCGGCAGCAATGTTGGTACCAAGGACGGGGAACGAAGGGAACCATTTTCTGGCCCATTGTAACGAGGCGGACCAATCGGCCAGGTTCTCGTTCACCGGCAGTTAATGGAATGTTATCAACAATAGTAACAGGGTCCTACAGAGAGAGTTGTACACCAAGGTGTTTACATAAGCAGAAAATTATTACTGCTTAGATTATATGTAGATGAAAGAAAGGGTAAACAAACAAATGGAAAGGAAAATTGTGATTACACACAATTAATAGGAGTATATCCTTCCCATGGAGAAGCAGAACATGGCATACATGTTAGGAGAGCAAGTACCCAACCATTCAGATAAAGAGGCAAGGATTAATCAAAATGTTACCCATACAATGGTGTTTGGATAACTGACCAAGAAACATTTAGCATTGGGCTTCAATGCTCTTGTTGAAAATTGGAGTACCACAGACATGCTTCGAGATAGCATTGGCATGGTCTGGAAGCAAAGTTCAGACTTGGATACACAAAGGATTTACCAGGAACAACTTATAGAAAAAGTCTTACCATTTCCTCCTGGAAAAATGGCTATCCTTGCAAAAGAAATTATAACGATTGGTCCTCCAGCCCGGGGTGCTAGGCATGACATCGTATTACCGGGTCATCAGAGGACCAACATTATAACTACTAGAAAGTTGTCCCGACCATCATATCTGACCGAGATTCTGATCCGATTGATGTCATGATACCTCAGACTCAGGATGTTCGAGAAGAGAAGGTGCAACACAAATCGACGAAATGACTTTGCAAGATTCTCGAGAATGAACTATGGGAGCGGATTCCTGAAACAATAGTTCATCATTAAACCAAGGAGAGGATGAGGAGGTTGAAGGAAATATGCCCTAGAGGCAATAATAAAGTTATTATTTATTTCCTTATATCATGATAAATGTTTATTATTCATGCTAGAATTGTATTAACCGGAAACTTAATACATGTGTGAATACATAGACAAAACAGAGTGTCCCTAGTATGCCTCTACTAGACTAGCTCATTGATCAAAGATGGTTATGTTTCCTAGCCATAGACATGAGTTGTCATTTGATCAACGGGATCACATCATTAGGAGAATGATCTGATGGACAAGACCCATCCGTTAGCTTAGCACTATGATCGTTTAAGTTTTACTGCTATTGCTTTCTTCATGACTTATACATGTTCCTATGACTATGAGATTATGCAACTCCCGAATACCGGAGGAACACTTTCTGTGCTACCAAACGTCACAACGTAAATGGGTGATTATAAAGGTACTCTACAGGTGTCTCTGAAGGTACTTGTTGGGTTGGCGTATTTCGAGATTAGGATTTGTCACTCCGATTGTCGGAGAGGTATCTCTGGGCCCACTCGGTAATGCACATCACTATAAGCCTTGCAAGCATTGCAGCTAATGAGTTGGTTGCGGGATGCTGTATTACGAAACGAGTAAAGAGACTTGTTGGTAACGAGATTGAAATAGGTATTGAGATACCGACGATCGAATCTCGGGTATGTAACATACCGATGACAAAGGGAACAATGTATGTTGTTATGCGGTTTGACCGATAAAGATCTTCGTAGAATATGTGGGAGCCAATATGAGCATCCAGGTTCCGCTATTGGTTATTGACCGGAGACGTGTCTCGGTCATGTCTACATAGTTCTCAAACCCGTAGGGTCCGCACGCTTAAGGTTTCGTTGATAGTTTTATTATGAGTTTTGATGTACCGAAGGAGTTCGGAGTCCCGGATGAGATCGGGGACATGACGAGGAGTCTCAAAATGGTCGAGACGTAAAAATCGATATATTGGACGACTATATTCGGACATCGGAAAGGTTCCGAGTGATTCGGGTATTTTCGGAGTACCGGGGAGTTACGGGAATAGAGGAGAGAGGCCAAAAGGAAGGAGGCGTGCACCCCCCTTCTGGTCCAAATTGGACAAGTGGTGCAGCCCCCTTTTCCTTCTCCCTCTCCCCCTCTTTCCTTCTCTCCTACTCCGGAAAGGAAAGGGGAATCCTACTAGGACTTGGGAGTCCTAGTAGGACTCCCCACACTTGGTGCACCCCCTCTAGGGCCGGCCTCTCCCTCCCTCCTTTATATACGGGGGCAGGGGGGCACCTCTAGACACAACAATTGATCTCTTGATCTCTTAGCCGTGTGCGGTGCCCCCCTCCACCATAGTTCTCCTCGATAAATATTGTAGCGGTGCTTAGGCGAAGCTCTGCGACGGTAGAACATCAAGATCGTCACCACGCCGTCGTGCTGATGGAACTCTTCCTCGACACTCGGCTGGATCGGAGTTCGAAGGACGTCATCGAGCTGAACGTGTGCTAGAACTCGGAGGTGTCGTAGTTTCGGTGCTTGATCGTTCGGGCCGTGAAGACGTACGACTACATCAACCGCGTTGTTCTAACGCTTCCGCTTTCGGTCTACGAGGGTACGTAGACTCACTCTCCCCTCTCGTTGCTATGCATCTGGTAGATAGATCTTGCGTGATCGTAGGAAATTTTTAAAATACTACGTTCCCCAACAGTGGCATCATGAGCCAGGTCTATGCGTAGATGATATGCACGAGTAGAACACAAGTGAGTTGTGGACGATACTAGTCATACTGCTTACCAGCATGTCATACTTTGATTCGGCGGTATTGTTGGATGAAGCGGCCCGGACCGACATTACGCGTACGCTTACGCGAGACTGGTTCTACCGACGTGCTTCGCACACAGGTGGCTGGCGGGTGTCAGTTTCTCCAACTTTAGTTGAATCAAGTGTGGCTACGCCCGGTCCTTGTGAAGGTTAAAACAACACATACTTGACGAAATATCGTTGTGGTTTTGTATGCGTAGGTAAGAACGCTTCTTGCTAAGCCCGTAGCAGCCACGTAAAACTTGCAACAACAAAGTAGAGGACGTCTAACTTGTTTTTGCAGGGCTTGTTGTGATGTGATATGGTCAAGACATGATGAGTTATACGGTTTTGTATGAAATGATCATGTTTTGTAAAGTTATCGGCAACTGGCAGGAGCCATATGGTTGTCGCTTTATTGTATGAAATGCAATCGCCATGTAATTGCTTTACTTTATCACTAAGCGGTGGTGATAGTCGTAGAAGCAATAGTTGGCGAGACGACAACGATGCTACGATGGAGATCAAGGTGTCGCGCCGGTGACGAAGGTGATCATGATGGTGCTTTGGAGATGGAGATCAAAAGCACAAGATGATGATGGCCATATCATGTCACATATTTTGATTGCATGTGATGTTTATCTTATTATGCTTCTTATTTTGCTTAGTTCGACGGTAGCATTATAAGATGATCCCTTACTAAATTTCAAGGTATAAGTGTTCTCCCTGAGTATGCACCGTTGCGAAAGTTCGTCGTGCCGAGACACCACGTGATGATCGGGTGTGATAAGCTCTACGTTCAAATACAACGGGTGTAAGCCAGTTTTGCACACGCAGAATACTCGGGTAAAATTGACGAGCCTAGCATATGCAGATATGGCCTCGGAACACTGGAGACCGAAAGGTCGAGCGTGAATCATATAGTAGATATGATCAACATAAGATGTTCACCATTGAAACTACTCCATCTCACGTGATGATCGGACATGGTTTAGTTGATTTGGATCACGTGATCATTTAGATGACTAGAGGGATGTCTATCTAAGTGGGAGTTCTTAAGTAATATGATTAAATTGAACTTTAATTTATCATGAACTTAGTCCTCGTAGTATTAGCATATCTAAGTTGTAGATCAATAGCTCGCGATGTTGCTCCCCGTTTATTTTTTATATGTTCCTAGAGAAAACTAGGTTGAAAGATGTTAGTAGCAATGATGCGGAATTGTTCCGTGATCTGAGGATTATCCTCATTGCTGCACAGAGAATTATGTCCTTGATGCACCGCTAGGTGACATACCTATTGCAGGAGCAGATGTAGACGTTATGAACGTTTTGACAAAAGCTCCGTATGATGACTACTTGATAGTTTAAGTGCACCATGCTTTATGGCTTAGAACCGGGACTTCAAAAACGTTTTGAACGCCACGGAGCATATAAGATGTTCCAAGAGTTGAAATTAGTATTTCATACTCATGCCCGTGTCGAGAGGTATAAGACTTCTGACAGTACTTTGCCTACAAGATGGAGGAGAATAGCTCAACCAGTGAGCATGTGCTCAGATTGTATGGGTACTACAATTACTTGAATCAAGTGGGAGTTAATCTTCGAGATAAGATAGTAATTGACAAAGTTCTCTAGTCACTATCACCAAGTTAGTAGAACTTCATGATGAACTATAATATGCAAGGGATGACGAAAGGAATTCCCGAGCTCTTCGCAATGCTGAAGTCGGCGAAGGTAGAAATCATGAAAAAAGCATCAAGTGTTGATGGTTAACAAGACCACTTGTTTCAAGTAAAGGGCAAAGGGATAGAAGGGGAACTTCAAGAAGAATGACAAGCAAGTTGTCACTCCCGTGAAGAAACCCAAAGCTAAAACTCAAGCCTGAAACTAAGTGCTTCTACTGCAAAGGAAATGGTCACTGGAAGTGGAACTGCCCTAGATACTTGGCGGATAGGAAGGATGGCAAAGTGAACAAAGGTATATTTTGATATACAGATTATTGATGTGTACTTTACTAGTGTTCATAGCAACCCCTGGGTATTTGATACCGGTTCAGTTGCTAAAAGTAGTAACTCGAAACGAGAATTGCAGAATGAACAGAGACTAGTTAAAGGTGAAGTGACGATGTGTGTTGGAAGTGGTTCCAAGATTGATATGATCATCATCGCACACTCCCTATACTTTCGGGATTAATGTAAAACCTAAATAAATGTTATTTGGCATTTGCGTTGAGCATGAATATGATTTGATCATATTTGTTGCAATACGGTTATTTATTTAAAGTCATAGAATAATTGTTATTCTGTTTACATGAATAAAACCTTCGATGGTCATACACCCAATGAAAATAGTTTGTTGGATCTCGATCGTGGTGATACACATATTCATAATATTGAAGCCAAAAGATGCAAGGTTAATAATGATAGTGCAACTTATTTGTGGCACTACTGTTTAGGTCATAATGGTGTAAAGCGCATGAAGAAACTCCATAGTGATGGACTTTTGGAATCACTTGATTATGAATCACTTGGTGCTTGCGAACCATGCCTCATGGGCAAGATGACTAAAACTCCGTTCTCGGGAACAATGGAGCGAGCAACAGATTTGTTGGAGATCATACATACAGATGTATGTGGACCAATGAGTGTTGAAGCTCGCGGCGGGTATCGTTATTATCTGACCTTCACTGATGATTTGAGCAGATATGGGTATATCTACTTAATGAAGCACAAGTCTAAAACATTTGAAAAGTTCAAAGAATTTCAGAGTGAAGTGGAGAATCATCGTAACAAGAAAATAAGAGTTTCTACGATATGATCGTAGTGGTAAAATATTTGAGTTAGCGAGTTTGGCCTTCAGTAAAAACAATGTGAAATAGTTTCACTACTCACGCCACCTGGAACACCATAGTGTAATGGTGTGTCCGGACGTCATAACCGTACTTTATTAGATATGGTGCGATCGATGATGTCTCTTACCGATCTACCACTATCGCTTTTGGGGTTATGCATTAGAGACAGATACATTCACGTTAAATAGGGCACCATCTAAATCTGTGGAGATGACACCGTATGAACTGTGGTTTGACGAGAAACCTAAGCTGTCATTTCTTTAAGTTTGGGACTGCGATGCTTATGTGAAAAAGTTTCAATATGATAAGCTCGAACCCAAACCGGAGAAGTAAATCTTCATAGGATACCCAAAAGAAACTGTTGGGTACACCTTCTATCACAGATCCGAAGGCAAGGTCTTTGTTGCTAAGAGTGGATCCTTTCTAGAGAAGGAGTTTCTCTCAAAAGAAGTGAGTGGGAGGAAAGTGGAACTTGATGAGGTAATTGTACCTTCTCCCGAATTGGATAGTAGTACATCACAGAAACTGGTTCCAATGATTCCTACACCAATTAGTGAGGAAGCTAATGATGATGATCATGAAACTTCGGATCAAGTTACTGCTGAACTTCGTAGATCAACCAGAGTACGTTCCGCACCAGAGTGGTACGGCAACCCGGTTCTGGAAGTAATGTTACTGGACCATGATGAACCTACGAACTATGAGGAAGCGATGATGAGCCCAGATTCCGCAAAATGGCTTGAGACCATGAAATCTGAGATGGGATCCATGTATGAGAACAAAGTGTGGACTTTGGTTGACTTGCCCGATGGTCGGCAAGCCATCGAAAATAAATGGATCTTCAAGAGGAAGACTGACGCTAACAGTAATGTTACTGTTTACAAAGCTCGACTTGTTGCGAAAGTTTTTCAACAAGTTCAAGGAGTTGACTACGATGAGACTTTCTCACCTGTAGCGATGCTTAAGTCTGTCCGAATCATGTTAGCAATTGCCGCATTTTATGAAATCTGGCAAATGGATAACAAAACTGCATTCTTTAATGGATTTATTAAAGAAGACTTGTATATGATGCAACCAGAAGGTTTTGTCAATCCTAAAGGTGCTAACAAAATGTGCAAGCTCCAGCGATCCATCTATGGACTAGTGCAAGCATCTCGGAGTTGGAATATACGCTTTGATAAGTTGATCAAAGCATATAGATTTATACAGACTTGCGGTGAAGCCTGTATTTACAAGAAGTGAGTGGGAGCACTACAACCTTTCTGATAAGTATATGTGAATGACATATTGCCGATCGGAAATGATGTAGAATTTTCTGGAAAGCATAAAGGAGTGTTTGAAAGGAGTTTTTCAAAGAAAGACCTTGGTGAAGCTGCTTACATATTGGGCATCAAGATCTATAGAGATAGATCAAGACGCTTGATAAGACTTTCGATGAGTACATACCTTGATATGATTTTGAAGTAGTTCAAAATGGATCAGTCAAAGAAGGAGTTCTTACCTGACTTGTAAGGTGTGAAGTTGAGTAAGACTCAAAGCCAGACCACGGCAGAAAAATATAGAGAGAATGAAAGTCATTCCCTATGCCTCAGCCATAGGTTCTATAAAGTATGCCATGCTGTGTACCAAACATGTTGTGTACCTTGCCATGAGTTTGTCAAGAGGGTACAATAGTGATCCAGGAGTAGATCACTGTACAGCGGTCAAAATTATCCTTAGTAACTGGATGACTAAGGAAATATTTCTCGATTATGGAGGTGATAAAGAGTTTGTCGTAAAGGGTTACGCCGATGCAAGCTTTGACACTAAATCCAGCTGACTCTAAGTATCAATCTGGATGCGTATTGAAAGTGGGAGCAATTAGCTAGAGTAGCTCCATGCAGAGCATTGTAGACACATAGACATTTGCGAAATACATACGGATCTGAATGTGACAGACCCGTTGACTAAACTTCTCTCACGAAGCAAAACATGATCACACCTTAGTACTCTTTGGATGTTAATCACATAGCGATGTGAACTAGATTATTGACTCTAGTAAACCCTTTGGGTGTTAATCACATAACGATGTGAACTATCGGTGTTAAATCACATGGCGATGTGAACTAGATTATTGACTGTAGTGCAAGTGGGAGACTGAAGGAAATATGCCCTAGAGGCAATAATAAAGTTATTATTTATTTCCTTATATCATGATAAATGTTTATTATTCATGCTAGAATTGTATTAACCGGAAACTTAATACATGTGTGAATACATAGACAAAACTGAGTGTCCCTAGTATGCCTCTACTAGACTAGCTCATTGATCAAAGATGGTTATGTTTCCTAGCCATAGACATGAGTTGTCATTTGATCAACGGGATCACATCATTAGGAGAATGATCTGATAGACAAGACCCATCCGTTAGCTTAGCACTATGATCGTTTAAGTTTTACTGCTATTGCTTTCTTCATGACTTATACATGTTCCTATGACTATGAGATTATGCAACTCCCGAATACCGGAGGAACACTTTGTGTGCTACCAAACGTCACAACGTAACTGGGTGATTATAAAGGTACTCTACAGGTGTCTCCGAAGGTACTTGTTGGGTTGGCGTATTTCGAGATTAGGATTTGTCACTCCGATTGTCGGAGAGGTATCTCTGGGCCCACTCGGTAATGCACATCACTATAAGCCTTGCAAGCATTGCAGCTAATGAGTTGGTTGCGGGATGCTGTATTACGGAACGAGTAAAGAGACTTGTTGGTAACGAGATCTAAATAGGTATTGAGATACCGACGATCGAATCTCGGGCATGTAACATACCGATGACAAAGGGAACAATGTATGTTGTTATGCGGTTTGACCGATAAAGATCTTCGTACAATATGTGGGAGCCAATATGAGCATCCAGGTTCCGCTATTGGTTATTGACCGGAGACGTGTCTCGGTCATGTCTACATAGTTCTCGAACCCGTAGGGTCCGCACGCTTAAGGTTTCGATGATAGTTTTATTATGAGTTTATGGTTTTGATGTACCGAAGGAGTTCGGAGTCCCGGATGAGTTCGGGGACATGACGAGGAGTCTCAAAAGGGTCGAGACGTAAAAATCTATATATTGGACGACTATATTCGGACATCGGAAAGGTTCCGAGTGATTCGGGTATTTTCGGAGTACCGGGGAGTTACGGGAATAGAGGAGAGAGGCCAAAAGGAAGGAGGCGTGCACCCCCCTTCTGGTCCGAATTGGACAAGGGGTGCAGCCCCCTTTTCCTTCTCCCTTTCCCCCTCTTTCCTTCTCTCCTACTCCGGAAAGGAAAGGGGAATCCTACCAGGACTTGGGAGTCCTAGTAGGACTCCCCACACTTGGTGCGCCCCCTCTAGGGCCGGCCTCTCCCTCCCTCCTTTATATACGGGGGCAGGGGGGCACCTCTAGACACAACAATTGATCTCTTGATCTCTTAGCCGTGTGTGGTGCCCCCCCCTCCACCATAGTTCTCCTCGATAAATATTGTAGCGGTGCTTAGGCGAAGCGCTGCGACGGTAGAACATCAAGATCGTCACCACGCCGTCGTGCTGATGGAACTCTCCCTCGACACTCGGCTGGATCGGAGTTCGAGGGACGTCATCGAGTTGAACGTGTGCTAGAACTCGGAGGTGCCGTAGTTTCGGTGCTTGATCGGTCGGGCCATGAAGACGTACGACTACATCAACCGCGTTGTTCTAACGCTTCCGCTTTTGGTCTACGAGGGTACGTAGACTCACTCTCCCCTCTCGTTGCTATGCATCTGGTAGATAGATCTTGCGTGATCGTAGGAAAATTTTAAAATACTACGTTCCCCAACAGAGGTGGTTGATGGGCTCAGCGACAATTCATCGAGAATTCCAAATAGAGGGATTTCCACAATAATGTGAACAAGAGGATGACACTTATCAATTCAAATGATATAACGTTGTATGCTCGAGAAAAACATACACCATTAATCATTAGTTGAAAGGTGTGCCCGAAATATGACCTTAGGCAGCCATATCAATGTTAGAGTGATGATTCAATAACCAACAGTCTAAGAATGAACTGTCGATCATTAATTTCAAAGCAATAGGGTTGCTAGAAGTACAGAACTCAAGCAGCATTGTTGGCATATTGGTATCCCGGTTAAAAACAACACGGGGACCAAGGAAGAATGGTGATGGTGAGAAGTATCATCATACCGAGAATTTCTAAGAGGTGGAGCAATCCCGACAACATTCTCGACATAAAAGACAGTAATACTTCAAGGCATAACACAACACTAGCTGGAGAGCAAGTTGTATTCATAATGTGGACAAGTTCGCGATGAAAGGAAGTCAACGGTGTTGTCGATGATAAAAAAATCATTGAGGGCAAGGAGGGTATTACTCATCATGATCATAGTTGACATCTCGGAAGAAGTCAAACCATTGAAGGTGATCAGACACATTTGTCGGAAGGTTTCAAGAGGATGCAATCAAACAACAACGGCAACAAGGGAATGTTGAAGTGGCAAGTTATAGGATCAATATATAAGATGCAAGATCGGAACCAAAGTTGCCTCTCAAGACAAGCAACATGAGGTTGAAAGCTCGACGCAAGTCGTGCTCACACACTAAAGAATTCATGCACCAGAGAAGGACGAGGTAGCACAGTCAAAGATAGCAAGACCAGGATGCGGCCTATAGTCTAGGAATGACCAGATTGAGTTCAGAATTTCCAGTAAAATTACTAGGGGTATTTGACTTGTAGTGCGGGATAATTTCACTAGTCGGTGTCCTCGGTTGACAACAACCCAGAACCCGTAGAGTGATTACGACAAGGAAAGACATTACTTCAACAAAGTTAGTAAGATGTGGAGCAATGGCAAGACATCTTCAAGATACCAGGGGGTAATACTCGAAGGTAGAACATGCTAGAAGTAGAACCGGGTCATTGACCTATGACAAAATTACTTCAACCTTGTCAAAAATAAGCGAGGCACTGAAATGAATTCACATCAGATATGTCAGATCGGGACAGCATGGTTGAAACCAAAACGGTAAGGGATCAATTCGAGAATACCGAAAGAATCATACAGCTCGATAATCATTTTGCAAGAAGCTTCCGAGACGGTCTACATCAATTTCATGGGCATGAACACAAAGTTCAAGGTCGACTCCCACTTCTATAATGCATATCATTTCATTCACCTCTCGCTTTAATAAAACTGTAGTGTTGGAATTTTATTTGGTAGAACACCGAAAGAGTATGACTTGTGAAATCTTTCGGGTTCTCACGGGTTACAGGAAGGCATCGGTTCAACCCATCGGGCATCTTTGTAACATATACCACAAGTTTCAAAAGTAAATATCATCATCTCAAAAGTAGAGCATGTTTGTTACAGCAGATGATACAATTTACCAATGGCATTATGTATCAGGGGAAGAACTCAAAAGGTGATTGAATATGAAGGACACTGTCGGATAACAATCCAACAATGGATCGGGTGATCCACAACGGAGCTGATGTGAGTATCGATACTCACTCAGAGGAAGAAAGAATGTAGAGGCATCAGATTCAAGAATCACCTGATTAGTCTGATGCTTAAAATAGAAAGAAATTATGGTTTCCAAAACGAAGGATCAGAAGCAGACGCTCTGATCAAGGATGGATAAGTTGAAAACACTTAGTCGGACAATCAATAAAGGTTTGAATTGCCGAGAACCAACTCATGTCCGGAATGACGGCTGAGCCAGAAAGATAATTTTATAAAGGATAACCTGATGACTGCGTGCATACGCACACATTGAATCAATAGGCTGAAAATGGCCAAGACAATGGATGTTAACGAAGACTACTAGTCATATGGAATTAACCATAACGCAAGCATGCAAGAATTTCAAGATTAACAGCCTGTAGAGGATTTTCGAAACATCGAAAAGTATTCCGAAGAATTTTGGGAGACATATGAACAGTCGAGGAGAACGGGTCCTCGATAAATGTGAGGAAATAACCGTGAGGGTTTTCATGCGAAATAAAGCTGCCAAACAGTAAACTCAAAGGATTCTCGAGACAACGGAGAATATTTCGAGGCATCTTGTAACAACAAGAGCGACGAGGAATGATCGTGAGAATGACAAGGGCATACAAATATCCATAGGGATATATAGGTGGCAGTGAATTGCGAAGGCAATGAACTCAAGGGTCTCGGTAAAATATCGAGGGATATTCTAAGAATTCCTCTGATGAAGCAGGTGATCTTCCGTAATGAGGGCTCTCTGGGAGAAATAGTTGCGAGAACCTAGAGTAACAGTTAATAAAATCTTTTAACCCGAATAGAAGAGAGATCAGAGTCCCAGAGTATAGACGAGGAATAAAAGATCCTAATACCATCCAATGGCGGCGTGGGCCCATAAGCCACACAGCCAAGTTAGTAAATTTGTTTTTCAAAGACTAGACTCAACTTCGGCCAAGGAGTTGGAAAGGGGGATTCCTACAGGCAGTCAGCTCTGATACCAACTTGTGACGCCCCCGATTTGACCGTACACTAATCATGCACGCAAATGTGTACGACCAAGATCAGGGACTCACTGGAAGATATCACAACACAACTCTAGACACAAATTAAAATAATACAAGCTTTATATTACAAGCCAGGGGCCTCGAGGGCTCGAATACAAAAGCTCAAAAACACAAGAGTCAGCGGAAGCAATAATATCTGAGTACAGACATAAGTTAAACAAGTTTGCCTTAAGAAGGCTAGCACAAATATAACAACGATCGAAAAGGCAAGGCCTCCTGCCTGGGACCTCCTAACTACTCCTCGAAGCCGAACTCCACGTAGAAACATCCTCGGGATCATATGGCTCCTGGACTCCACCATCTGGTTGCGTCATCCGAGAAGAAGGGACAAAAGGGGAAAAGGGGGAGAAAAGCAACCGTGAGTACTCATCCAAAGTACTCGCAAGCAAGGATTTACACTACACATGCAATGGTATCTGTGTAAAGGGGTAATATATGTGGGTTAAACTGCAGAATGCCAGAATAAGAGGGGGATAGCTAATCCAATCGAAGACTACGCTTCTGGCCACCTCCATCTTGCAGCAGTAGATGAGAGTAGCTGGAAAGTAACAAGTATCCTCGCTTCTCGCAGCCTCCGTCTTGCCGCAGTAGAATAGAATAGATGGTAAGTTCACCAAGTAACATCGTATAGCATAATCCTACCCGGCAATCCTCCCGCACATCACCCTATGAGAGAGCAACCACCGAGTTGTATCTGGCACTGGTAAGGGTGTGTTTTATTAAGTATCCGGTTCTAGTTGTCATGAGGTCGGAATACAACTCCGGGTCGTCCTTTTACCGAGGGACACGGCTATTCGAATAGATTAACTTCCCTGTAGGGGTGCACCACATAACCCAGCACGCTTGATCCCATTTGGCCGGACACACTTTCCAGGGTCATGCCCGGCCTCGGAAGATCAACACGTCGTAGCCCTACCTAAGCACGACAGAGAGGTCAGCACGCCGGTCTAAGTCCTAAGCACACAGGGGTCTGGGCCCATCGCCCAATGCACACCTACACGTTGCGAGGGCGGCCGGTGAGCAGACCTAGCAACCTCCATTACTAAGGAAGTTACATTACGCGGTCCAACACGGCGCGCGCCGCTCAGTCGCTGACGTCAAGAAGGCTTCGGCTAATACCACGACGTCGAGTGCCCATAACTATTCCCACGTAGCTGGTTAGTGCGTATAGGCTAATGGCCAGACTCAGATCAAATATCCAAACTCGTTAAGCGTGTTATTATGAGATAACCGCGGACAACGACCAGGGCCAGGCCACCTCTCCACTGGGTGTCTCAACCTGCCCTATCGCTCCGCCACAAAGATCCACTTGGGGGGCCGTCGGGAACTCAGGCCCATCACTACCTGGATGGAGCCACCTGTCCTTTCAGCCCCCACATCGAATCACTTGCGGGTACTCAATGAGCCGACCTGACTTTAGTCACATCATGTATCATGTAAAGTATGTATATAGTATATACCCGTGATCACCACCTGAGGTGATCACGGCCCGATAGTATAGCATGGCAGACGGACAAGGATGTGGGCCACTGATGGAATACTAGCATCCTATACTAAGCATTAGGATAACAGGTAAAGGTATCAACAGTGGTAGCAATAATGACAGGCTATGCAGCAGAGTAGGAGTTATCGAATCATCAACAATAGCAAATCTAATGCAAGAATAAGAGTGTCACAGCCCTAGAATTCTGCCTTGTAACTAGTTGCTTTAGTGAGTGGCACCATGCATCATGTTTAATTTCCATTTAAATTTGAAGTGGGGAAAGTGGAAAGCCTCAGAGATCTTTTCTAAAAATGATCAACATTAAAAATTGCTTCAAATAAACCCAAGAAAATGTTCTTGTTAAGCTATAAAAATATTGGAAAGAGTTAAAATTCAAACCAATATTTTTGGAGTCTCAGGGATATATATTTTGGGCATTTGGTTTTAAATCAATAAGTATTTGACCTTTGAATAATATTCATTTATATAGAATATATTTCAAAAGGCTATGAAATTATTATGTGCCTTTGGAAAAGTCCAGAATGGCAACATACAAATTTTCAGAAGGTTTTTGCCTGCCTTGATTTACTTTAAATTTGAATCAGTGGCAAAATGAATAAACAAAAGAAAACAACACAGAAAATAAAACAGAGTTAGGCTTACCTGGCCTTTACCTGTGTGGCCCATCTGGCCGGCCCAGCCCATGAGGGGCAGGGGGTCTTCTTCCTCCCGCCAGTCGGACGCACGGCGTGTGCCCGCGGCACGCCGGCACGCCCCGGCCACCTCCTGCTTGCCGCTCTCCCTCCCGACGCCTGGACGACCCTAGATGACGCCACGCACCTCTCTGTCTCATCCTCTCACTCTCCCTCGCTCTCACCCCGTCCCCTGGATCTCTCCCTCTTGCCACCGAACGCGCCTGAGAGCGCCGCTCGCCGTAGCCATGACCACCGCCTCCCCCTTTCCCCCCTGACTGGCTCAAAAGCTCCGCCTCGACGCCCCAGACCTCTCCGCCGAGCTACGAGGCACCAGACGCCCCTGGACGCCGTCGGCGCCGCCGTTCCCCTCTTCGGCTGCCGGCGATCCTCGCCGTCGATTCACCGACTCCGATGCCTCCCCGAGCCCACTCAGCTGCTCTTCGACCCTACCGTGAGCTCCTCTACCCAATCCCGCTCTCCCCGCAGTCGTTTTCCTCCTCTAGCCCCGCTGCCCACCGGAGCCGAAAGCTCCCGCCCGCCGGCCATGTCGCCGCCGCGGACATGGCTTGTTTCATCCGCAACCGAGCACGTAGATGGACTCCTGGAGCTCCCAGGAGCATGTAGATCACCTCAGCTGGCCTCTCCGCGCACTGCAGCCTCGCGCACGACCGAGCCCGTACTCCGGCCACCGCCTCGCTCGTCGCCGGCGCTGTTTCCGGTCACCTCAGGTCGTATAGCTTGCACCGTTGGATGTGGCCGAGTGCCAGCTTTCCAACGGGACTAACCACGCCCGAAACCATCCCTTGTACGCGAAATCCGAGCCAATCCGGCGAGACACCGCCGCGGATTGTGGTCGCCGGCGAGTTACTCCGGCGGGTACTTTTAAATTAGTGCTAATGACCCCCCCCCCTGGGTCGATGACAGGTGGACCCAGGGCCCTACAAAATTAGTTTAGTTACTAAACCAGTTTTAGTTAACCACCGAGACACTGACATGTGGGCCCCAGTGCCTATTTAGTTTAGTTTAATTTTCTGTTAAGTTTAGTTAAGCCTGTTTAACTGCTGTGTCACTGACGTGTGGACCCCACACGTCAGGTATGACCCGAACAGCCCCTGTTCACCTGCTGACGTCAGCATGTGGTCATGCTGACGCAGTAAAGTGTTTCTGGATTTTAAAATAAATCTTAAATGATTTATTTATTTCAGAAAATAGCCAAAACTTCTAAAAATCATATAAAATCAACCGTAGCTCAGATGAAAATAATTTATATATGAAATACGATCAGAAAAATCCAAGGAATCTTTTTATGGCATTTTCATGCATGTTTGAACAAGTTAAGCCTGCTGATCAGGTCAAATCAATTAAATGGCATTTAAATAATCACATATGGAATTTGAACCTTTGATTCAAACCAACTTCATTTAACATGGTTGCTAGTTGCATTAGCTCAATCAATAGCATATTGCCATGTCATGATCACGCATCATATTGTCGCATTGCATTGATTGTGTTCTTTCTCTGTTGCCGGTGTTTATCCCCTTTCAGTAGACGTGTTCCGACGATGAGTTCGATGTCACCGATGAAGACTCAATGTTATCTTCAGAAGTGCCAGGCAAGCAAAACCCCATTGAGCATTCCGATACAATCCCACTCTCTCGCTCTTGCTCTCTTTTACTGCATTAGGACAACAACGCTTCAACTGTTACCTGCTGCGGTAGTTGAACCCCTTTCCACTGCATGACCCGTCATTACCACAGTAAATAGCTGAAACCCACTAGTATGAGTAGGAGTTGTTTGAGCCATGTTGTGCCTACTCATTCATGCTTTCTGGTTATGCCTGCTATTGCTTAGAGTTATGTCAGGTCTGATTCATCGGGGATGAATTGGAATGTGGTGAACATGTCCTACCGTGTGTGAGCTAAGTGTGTGAACACGATTTGGTAAAGGTAGCGGTGAGGGGCCATGTAGGAGTACATGGTGGGTTGTCTCATTGCAGCCGTCCTCAGGAACTGAGTCCTGTGTTGGTTGGTCCATGAAACAGCTACTACCACACACTGGGATCCTTAATTGACTCTCTCGACTTATTAATCAACATGATCTCTGTCCAGGAGTTGCAACTAGTTTCTGGTGTTTGTAGTTTACTGGAGGTCGTGCGCAGCGCTGACCCTCGGGGTGGGCTGTGACGCGGCAGGTACGTGGCACGGTGTACCGATCACCCGTTTGGTGATGCGGGAACCCTGTACACATCGTTTGGGGCCGTGAGCGAGACCCCGGCCGGATCTCCCCACGGATGGAACCCAAATAGGCGATAAACCTGGACGAGAGACTTGTGTGGTTAGTCAGGTCGTGGCCGACACCCTCGCTGGGCCTCCGCTTGAAGGTTGCCGAGTACATGTCGTGTAAAAGGCGGTAAGTGGTGAGAGCGTGTGTGAAGAAGTACACCCCTGCAGGGTTAAATATAATCTATTCGAATAGCCGTGTCCGCGGAAATGGACTTCTGGGTTACCTCTACAGTTCATAGACAAGTGAAAGTGGATACTCTAAAAAACACGCAAGATAAGCGTGAGTGCTATGGATGGCCTTCTCGTAGGGAGACGGGAGCGGATCCATAGTGGTGTATTGATTGGTGAATATGTGGACTCGTGTGCGCCACCTCAAAAGAGTTACTTGCAGTCGTAGTTTAGGATAGCCACCGAGTCAAAGCTGGCTTGCTGCAGTCAAACTCCACCACCCCCTTTTGTTGATACTGACGCATATGTAGCTAGTTCTGATGTAAGTCTTGCTGAGTACCTTTGTACTCACGTTTGCTTAATTTATGTTTTTGCAGAGAGACCTCAGTCTCGCTAGTGGTTCTGCGTGGACTTCGACGTTTAGCTTGTTACCTCAGCTACGATCTTGTACCCTTGGGAGGGTCTGGTAGATAGTCAGGCTTCCCAGCCTTTTTCATTTGTAGTTGTCTGTACTCAGACATGTTATGCTTCCGACGCCTGTATGCTCTGTATGTTGGGTCATGTGACCTCTGTTTGTAATAAATGCTATGATGGCTCTTTTGGGCCTTATCTATATGAGTTGTTGAGTTATGTTGTGATGCCATGTTGTACAACACATACTTGCATGTTATGCGTACGTGTAATGTGTATTGCTATGTGTGGGATCCGACACCTAGTTGTTTACCTTTGGTAGCCTATCTTACAGGGAAATGTCTCCTAGTGCTTCCACCGAGCCTTGGTAGCTCGCTACTGCTCCGGAACACTTAGGTTGGCCGGCATGTGTCCTTCTTCGTTCCTGTGTTTGTCCCTTAGGGGAAATGTCACGCGTTGTTCCTTTAAGTCCTTGTAGCTTGCTATGACTTGGGTTCATACGTTGATGACCGACACGTTCGTTGCTGGGTCATGTATGCCTGTCTCTGTAATTTAGTGCCACTTTTGGTTTATAACTAGTCATGTCGGCCCGGGTTCTCTGTCATATGGATGCTAGTGACACTATCATATACGTGTGCCAAAATGCGCAGACGGTCCCGGGCCGGGTAAGGTGGCACCCGTGGGGATACCGTGCGTGAGGCCGCAAAGTGATATGATGTGTTACATGCTAGACATGTGTGACTTAGGATCGGGGTCCTGACAGCTTTGGTATCAGAGCCTGACTGCCTGTAGGATTAGTAAGCCAAACTGGTCGAAGTCGTGTCTAGAAATTCTTTAGTTATGTAAGGGAATTGATTGTGAAAGGGAACGCAAGGCTCTTTTTACTCCTTTACCCCATGACCTTCTGATCTGAGTCATCTTCTCTTTTCTACGGGGTTAAGAAACTAGGATTCTCATTCTATTTATCAGGATCACGTTATTGTGGATTGAACCCTCAGCTCAGTTTCTACTACTTCTGTTTGTTCAACTGTTGGTCTCAGAACCCTGACATTATGATGTTAAGTGGATATGCTACCCTTTTTGCTTGGATGTCAAAAGTATTTTCGAGCATTTGCAGCCGTTATGCTGTCCGAGTCATCCCAAGTCTCTAAACAATCTGATGCATTTGCAAATCATTCCTACCTGTTCTTAATGTCCTTTTAGGCCAGATTAACCACACTAGACGGTGAGTTGTGGTACTTTGTTACCTCGACACATATGTTGGAGTTATTATTATGACCCTAAGTATCTTAGAAGATCACCCAGTAATCCAGCAATGTTTTATATTCCAGTGTGATGATTTTGGCCATCATTCTCGAAAGCATCCCGTGATGCTATTTAGTTGGTAGGTATTCTGTTCCTGGGTTCTTGAACCCGAGATTCACTCTACCTACTTCATGTTGATAGTATTTGCTCGTTCCTTTAGGATATTAGTAACCTTGTGATAGTCCTCGAGGTCCGTGGTTATCGTTCTTCCAATACCATGAACCATCTTGGCAGAAGTTCTTCCGAACCAAAAGATCACAACCAGAGTGCTCCTGAGTGGTACTCCATTCATATTGTGACTCTGCCAGTCCTACCTCTCTGCATGGGTTATCCGGAAGAAATATGTGGAACTCGTTCGACATACTAATCTATGCATACACAACTCAGAAGTTATATGTTCCTTGAGTTGTCTCCTTTTAGTTGTATTATGATCCCTGTCTATCAATTGATAGTCAGGAGTAGTCGTGCACTTGTGTTCATCGATGCCTTTTACTCTTGTGATCCGTCAATTCATTCTATCTTGGAATGACTAAGAGAAACAAACTCCAGTACCCTATCCATATCCCAGATTTGGTCAAAGAAGTTGTACTTCGCAGATGAAGAATGTTAATGCAGCTTCTAAACTGTTCTATCCTGGAGTATTACCATCTTTATGTCAAGAATGTCGTGAGAATTGCATTATCTCTTATGAATTCTTGATGTAGTAATACTTCTTGCCATTACTGTTCATCCCTCGGTTTCCGTGTTATTGTAACCGGAATGCCGACAAGTGAATTGTGATGTGTGAAATTAATACTCCTAGCAACTTCGTTGCTTGGTAGTTAAAGGACAACAACCTCATCCTTAGCGAGTTGATTATTGAATGATCACCCTAAGGTTGATCGTGCTACCTAGTCCACTTCCCTGGTGCACTCCTTGATTGATGAGTTAGGATTGTGTTAAGTCCTTGCTCATTTGATCATATCGTCTTGCTCTGAAAGGCAAGATTGTTCTCGAGCTTAGTAACATATCGGTGGTTCGTGATTTTCGAATATCTTCTCGGAAGTATTACCAGGTTGTTCCCTGACCGCTATGTTGAATTAGTGATCAAGTTGGTTCCTTGTAAACCACCCCTTCTCCGAGAATCTGTATTGGATACCCTGAACTAGTTAGTTAAGCTAAACAACAACTTGGAGAGTTGGAAGATAAAAGCTTGTCCGACCTAGTTCCTTCTAAGGGATATCTTTTGTGTGTGTGTGTGTGTGTAGAATATAGATGATATCTTGATCGGTTGATCCTTGTGATCAGTTATTGGATCTATTGTCTTGTCCAAAACTTTGATTTGAGTGTGGGCTATCCTCAAATCAAATCAGAACCAATGATAATCGTAACGTTGTCTTACTCGTGGTTGATCCCTCGAGCATACACCGTTATATCTCTTGGTCTGACCAATACTATCACTTGTTCACATAATTATGGAATTCCGTATCCATGGAAATATGGATGGATTGTTGTTGAGCCCATCAACAAACATCCTTGTCTCCTCCATGATTTTGTAGGACATTAAGCTAGTGTTGGAAATTTGGTAAGCATTGCCTTTGTGTCCCGTTCATGAGGTATATGTTGGATGAGAGAAGAAACTTTCCCTAATTCATGTGTAATTGATGTAAGCTGCCACCGTGAGTATGAGAAAGTTGTTTTGCTTCCTGTGGAATCATCCCAAGTCAGTCATGCATACGTGCGAAGTATTCTGTGGTTTGGAGACTTGCAACCTTCACTCTATATGTATCCCTAGCACACCAAGCCACTGATTGATCTGTTCAAGAAAATGAAGTCTGTTGTGCTAATCCTAGGTCATGCACATGACTTCGCTATACTCGATGATGGTTCCCAACCAGAACTTGGTAGTGTTTTATTATAAGACTACTATGTGGTCATGCTTGTCTGCGACAGCGTGTTCACATGTGTCTAGCAGAACCAGCTCATGTTTTGGAGCTGCTATCATAGTTCATTCCCGAGAATCACGCAACGCCGTCTCGTCGAATTGTGTTGCAAACATTCATTCTTTCTAGACTCGATAAGTCTGGAATATCCTGACACCAACCAGAACTGAATCTCAGGCAGATATGATGGTTGGAGCTTTTCCCAAGAACTATAATATTGGTCTCTCGATAACCGGTAAAGTGGATGTCGTGGCCAACACACCCAGCCGGAAGACCTATTGTTGTAGAATCTTGATTGAAGAGGTTGGCCACCTCCCCATAAGAACTTCGTAGGATTTACTTCCTAGTTGTTCCTTATGGATTCTTGTGCTTTCGAAGTCCGACCTTTACTTGATGTTCACGATACCAAACATATCTATGAATGGTTTACACTAGCACGTCAAGGAGAACATTAGAAGCGGAGTGCTAAATGTCTCTCGGTCGATCATCCAGATTTTGCCCCTTGACACCGCTAAGGTGAAATCTGAGAAAGTGTTATCTTTCTTTGCATCTGCATCGTCCATCGCTATACATCATGGTCGTATGTTGTATTGCCAGGATCCTTGACACGGATATTGGTAAAACCTTGATGATTATGGAAATGTTCAAGTTCTTGGGAGCACGCACAAGCACTAGGTGTTATCCTCGACACTAACCGGGATTGCTTCCAGTATTCTTGATTATATTATACACTCTCAAAGAGTAGATTTACTCTCTACTGCTGGGTTTCTTCCCTGTTACCAGAATCATTCCCAGCATTTGCATTTTGTTCCCAGCTTGCACCGCCAATGTGCCAATTCTCCATGGGTTACCATTCTCAATCACTGCTGTTCAGGATCATCCTCAAAAGTGGACTTACCATGGGTCCCATCCATTTCCGATGATAACCAAAATTATCCCTTGTGTTGTCTTTAACAAGGTAGTCCACATCATCCATTCTGGCCTAGTATGTCATTCTTTCGGACCACCGTCAAACGATCGATTGTGATTTGCCTCCGGCTGGTATAGAGGGTTTCAATGACCTCTATATGAAAAGTAATTCTTTTTGCCACTTAAGAGGATAACTCTACGAGTCACCTTCTCTAAGGTGCCCCATCTGGTGACCTCGACCACCATTTTCTTAGGTGTGGATTTATTGCCTACCGAGTGAACCTTCATCATTTGTTTCACCCCATCCCCCTAGATGTGTGTTCTGTGTCTCAGCTCAAGAGATGCTTCAATGTCTCACTCCATAAGATGATCTTGAGTTCCTCGATCTTAGGGAAGATCGATTTCTTCAGAGTTTGTCTCCGTTATCATCTGGTTGGATGAAGATCTCAAAGCAAGGATGACAAGATCAATATGATGCAGTAAATCAATATCTCCGAGAAGGAAATTTGGATCCTGAAGATTGTGCTAGCTTGTGTCCCCTCTGATTTCTTACCCTACGCTTGAATCTCGGGACGAGATTCTTGTTTTAGTGGGGGTGAGTTGTCACAGCCCTAGAATTCTGCCTTGTAACTAGTTGCTTTAGTGAGTGGCACCATGCATCATGTTTAGTTTCCATTTAAATTTGAAGTGGGGAAAGTGGAAAGCCTCAGAGATCTTTTCTAAAAATGATCAACATTAAAAATTGCTTCAAATAAACCCAAGAAAATGTTCCTGTTAAGCTATAAAAATATTGGAAAGAGTTAAAATTCAAACCAATATTTTTGGAGTCTCAGGGATATATATTTTGGGCATTTGGTTTTAAATCAATAAGTATTTGACCTTTGAATAATATTCATTTATATAGAATATATTTCAAAAGGCTCTAAAATTATTATGTGCCTTTGGAAAAGTCCAGAATGGCAACATACAAATTTTCAGAAGGTTTTTGCCTGCCTTGATTTACTTTAAATTTGAATCAGTGGCAAAATGAATAAACAAAAGAAAACAACACAGAAAATAAAACAGAGTTAGGCTTACCTGGCCTTTACCTGTGTGGCCCATCTGGCCGGCCCAACCCATGAGGGGCAGGGGGTCTTCTTCCTCCCGCCAGTCGGACGCACGGCGTGTGCCCGCGGCATGCCGGCACGCCCCGGCCACCTCCTGCTTGCCGCTCTCCCCCCCCACCGACGCCTGGACGACCCTAGACGACGCCACGCACCTCTCTGCCTCATCCTCTCACTCTCCCTCGCTCTCACCCCGTCCCCTGGATCTCTCCCTCTCGCCACCGAACGCGCCTAAGAGCGCCGCTCGCTGTAGCCATGACCACCGCCTCCCCCTTTCCCCCCTGACTGGCTCAAAAGCTCCGCCTCGACGCCCCAGACCTCTCCGCCGAGCTACGAGGCACCAGACGCCCTTGGACGCCGTCGGCGCCGCCGTTCCCCTCTTCGGCTGCCGGCGATCCTCGCCGTCGATTCACCGACTCCGATGCCTCCCCGAGCCCACTCAGCTGCTCTTCGACCCTACCGTGAGCTCCTCTACCCAATCCCGCTCTCCCCGTAGTCGTTTTCCTCCTCTAGCCCCGCTGCCCATCGGAGCCGAAAGCTCCCGCCCGCCGGCCATGTCGCCACCGTGGACATGGCTTGTTTCATCCGCAACCGAGCACGTAGATGGACTCCTGGAGCTCCCAGGAGCATGTAGATCACCTCAGCTGGCCTCTCCGCGCACTGCAGCCTCGCGCACGACCGAGCCCGTACTCCGGCCGCCGCCTCGCTCGTCGCCGATGCTTTTTCCGGTCACCTCAGGTCGTATAGCTTGCACCGTTGGATGCGGCCGAGTGCCAGCTTTCCAACGGGACAAACCGTGCCCGAAACCATCCCTTGTACGTGAAATCCGAGCCACTCCGGCGAGACACCGCCGCAGATTGTGGTCGCCGGCGAGTTACTCCGGCGGGTACTTTTAAATTAGTGCTAATGACCCCCCTGGGTCGATGACAGGTGGACCCAGGGCCCTACAAAATTAGTTTAGTTACTAAACCAGTTTTAGTTAACCACCGAGACACTGACATGTGGGCCCCTGTGCCTATTTAGTTTAGTTTAATTTTCTGTTAAGTTTAGTTAAGCCTGTTTAACTGCTGTGTCACTGACGTGTGGACCCCACACGTCAGGTTTGACCCGAACAGCCCCTGTTGACCTGCTGACATCAGCATGTGGTCATGCTGACGCAGTAAAGTGTTTCTGGATTTTAAAATAAATCTTAAATGATTTATTTATTTCAGAAAATAGCCAAAACTTCTAAAAATCATATAAAATCAACCGTAGCTCAGATGAAAATAATTTATATATGAAAAATGATCAGAAAAATCCAAGGAATCTGTTTCTGGCATTTTCATGCATGTTTGAACAAGTTAAACCTGCTGATCAGGTCAAATCAATTAAATGACATTTAAATAATCACATATGGAGTTTGAATTTGAACCTTTGATTCAAACCAACTTCATTTAACATGGTTGCTAGTTACATTAGCTCAATCAACAGCATATTGCCATGTCATGATCATGCATCATATTGTCGCATTGCATTGATTGTGTTCTTTCTCTGTTGCCGGTGTTTATCCCCTTTCAGTAGACGTGTTCCGACGATGAGTTCGATGACACCGATGAAGACTCAATGTTATCTTCAGAAGTGCCAGGCAAGCAAAACCCCATTGAACATTCCGATACAATCCCACTCTCTCGCTCTTGCTCTCTTTTACTGCATTAGGACAACAACGCTTCAACTGTTACCTGCTGCGGTAGTTGAACCCCCTTTCCACTTCATGACCCGTCATTGCCACAGTAAATAGCTGAAACCCACTAGTATGAGTAGGAGTTGTTTGAGCCATGTTGTGCCTACTCATTCATGCTTTCTGGTTATGCCTGCTATTGCTTAGAGTTGTGTCAGGTCTGATTCATCGGGGATGAATTGGAATGTGGTGAACATGTCCTACCGTGTGTGAGCTAAGTGTGTGAACACGATTTGGTAAAGGTAGCGATGAGGGGCCATGTAGGAGTACATGGTGGGTTGTCTCATTGCAGCCGTCCTCAGGAACTGAGTTCTGTGTTGGTTGGTCCATGAAACAGCTACTACCACACACTGGGATCCTTAATTGACTCTCTCGACTTATTAATCAACATGATCTCTGTCTAGGAGTTGCAACTAGTTTCTGGTGTTTGTAGTTTACTGGAGGTCGTGCGCAGCGCTGACCCTCGGGGTGGGCTGTGACGCGGCAGGTACGTGGCATGGTGTACCAAACGCCCGTTTGGTGATGCGGGAACCCTGTACACATCATTTGGGGCCGTGAGCGACACCCCGGCCGGATCTCCCCACGGATGGAACCCAAATAGGCGATAAACCTGGACGAGAGACTTGTGTGGTCAGTCAGGTCGTGGCCGACACCCTCTCTGGGCCTCCGCTTGAAGGTTGCCGAGTACATGTCGTGTAAACGGCGGTAAGTGGTGAGAGCGTGTGTGAAGAAGTACACCCCTGCAGGGTTAAATATAATCTATTCGAATAGCCGTGTCCGCGGAAATGGACTTCTGGGTTACCTCTACAGTTCATAGACAAGTGAAAGTGGATACTCTAAAAAACACGCAAGATAAGCGTGAGTGCTATGGATGGCCTTCTCGTAGGGAGACGGGAGCGAATCCATAGTGGTGTATTGATTGGTGAATATGTGGACTCGTGTGCGCCACCTCAAAAGAGTTACTTGTAGTCGTAGTTTAGGATAGCCACCGAGTCAAAGCTGGCTTGCTGCAGTCAAACTCCACCACCCCCTTTTGTTGATACTGATGCATATGTAGCTAGTTCTGATGTAAGTCTTGCTGAGTACCTTTGTACTCACGTTTGCTTAATTTATGTTTTTGCAGAGAGACCTCAGTCTCGCTAGTGGTTCCGCGTGGACTTCGACGTTTAGCTTGTTACCTCAGCTACGATCTTGTACCCTTGGGAGGGTCTGGTAGATAGTCAGGCTTCCCAGCCTTTTTCATTTGTAGTTGTCTGTACTCAGACATGTTATGCTTCCGACGCCTGTATGCTCTGTATGTTGGGTCATGTGACCTCTGTTTGTAATAAATGCTATGATGGCTCTTTTGGGCCTTATCTATATGAGTTGTTGAGTTATGTTGTGATGCCATGTTGTACAGCACATACTTGCATGTTATGCGTACGTGTAATGTGTATTGCTATGTGTGGGATCCGACACCTAGTTGTTTACCTTTGGTAGCCTATCTTACAGGGAAATGTCTCCTAGTGCTTCCACCGAGCCTTGGTAGCTCGCTACTGCTCCGGAACACTTAGGCTGGCCGGCATGTGTCCTTCTTCGTTCCTGCGTCTGTCCCTTAGGGGAAATGTCACGCGTTGTTCCTTTAAGTCCTTGTAGCTTGCTACGACTTGGGTTCATACGTTGATGACCGACACGTTCGTTGCTGGGTCATGTATGCATGTCTCTGTAATTTAGTGCCACTTTTGGTTTATAACTAGTCATCTCGGCCCGGGTTCTCTGTCATATGGATGCTAGCGACACTATCATATACGTGTGCCAAAATGCGCAAACGGTCCCGGGCCAGGTAAGGTGGCACCCGTGGGGATATCGTGCGTGAGGCCGCAAAGTGATATGATGTGTTACAGGCTAGACCTGTGTGACTTAGGATCGGGGTCCTGACAAAGAGAGAAGAGAATGGGCGATATCTGGTGATCAAGGGGGGTTGGCTTGCCTGGTTGCTCTGGCAAGGAGTGGTCGTCCACACCGTAGTCGAACTAGGGTCACCGGCAGTCTCGGGGTCTATCGGAAAGAAGTAACGGAGGAGAAACATAATAAATAATAGAGCAATCAACGCATCACAAGGCGTAACATGAAAATACGCGGTGCTACGTGTGACCTAACGCAGTAGGAGGTGATACTGGCGAGGATGAAAAACATCCGGGAAAGTATTCCTGGTGTTTCGCGTTTTCGGGCAAATGAAACGGAGGGGAAAAGTTGCGTGTTCGGTATGATAGAGATGTGTGGCGGGCGAACGGACCGCGTATTCGGATTCGTCTCGTCGTTCTGAGCAACTTTCATATATAAGTTATTTTCATCCGAGTTACGGATTATTTTATATTAATTTTCAAAGTTTTATGATTTTCTGAAAATTCTGGATTTAATTATATTCGAAATTAAAACAGTAAAATGCTTTTGTCACATAGTGCTGATCTAGCCAAGTGTATGACAGTGGGGCCAGAGGGGTAGGGTTGACCAAGTCAAAGGTTGACTTGTCAATATATGAACAGTGCAAGTGGGTCCCACATGTCATAGGAACTAAAACCTAATAAACCTATTAATCAGTTTAATTAGTTAATTAGGTAACTAATGTTTAATTACATTAATTAAACATGATTAATTAATTTAATTAGCTTAGTTAATAAATAAATTAATTAACATTTTTATTTACTTATCTTTTATTTATTTATTTTTAGATTTTTTATTCTTTTAAAAAAACGTTCTAGGGTGTGGGGCCCCCTGTCATAGGCACAAGGGGCCTTAATGGTTCGGGCGCACGGGGCGACGCGTATGGGCGCCCGCCCAGCCAGCCGCGGGGCGCGGAGCCGGCGGGACGCCGGTGGCCAAGTGTCCGGCCGGAGGTGGCCACCGGACCAGCGTGCAGGGGGCGAGTTGGCCGCGGCGCGGGGG
>LR738709.1:101558764-101653246 GCA_902687465.1 Secale cereale
GGGGGGGTTTGTTGTTCCTTTTTTTTATTTGCTTTGTTTTTCTCTTTTCTTTTATTTATTCTTTTCTGTTTTCATTTTGTTCTTATTTATTTTAGTTTTAATAATATACCAAAGTGGCATCTAAATTGATGTTGCCAGTTGTACCACTGCTACAATGATTTACTATGCAAACTAAAATAGTTACATGATTATTTATTATTTAAGAGTATTTGAATAATAGTTTTTGCTACTGTTTTTATTATTTTGGTGCATCCAGACATACTATAACAGTGTGGTTTCTCCATCATAAATACTTCTGATTTATTTGACACATCCCGAACACTTTAGTTTTAATATTTGAAAACTTTTCGTGTTTGCCTTTAATTCAAATTTGAATTCGAACCGGTTTCGAACTAACATGAGATTACCAACAATAATTACGGTGACGCGTCGTCATTATCAGAGGGTTACTGTAGCTTAACTATCCGGGCGTCACACACTCAACTCGACTCGACTCGACTCGTTAGTCATCGAGTTCAAGTCGAGCCGAGTCACAAGCTACTCCTTTAGCTGACGAGTTTCAAGTTAAAATTCCAGCCCTAATGGTGTGCATTAGTATAATAGGTAATCACACAAGTTTTGAATACAGATGTGTGATGTTGGTTCCTACTACATTCCTATTGTTCTTTTCCGTAGTTCCATGCTACTGATGGTAGGCTCATGACTTACTATCTTTGCCATTTAATTCTATTTTTTTGTTAATTTAACACATAAGCAATTAGGTCTTCAATAATATGAGCGGAACCAACAAAGTCTATCCAGTGTTTGGAAGGATACATTGAATGAAGGGATTTATAGGCCAAACGCCAGATGGGATTATGAGCTTGCCATCCTGGTGGGCTAATGACATGTAGCACTCGTAAAGGCCTTCAATTTGGGGAGCTTGTCCTTTCTCATGGCTTGCGCATACCTATTTCTGGGCCTAATTGATAATGGCCATTTTGTCCCAGCTTGTAGCACCACAAACTTAGGGAGTGTCGGTTCCTCTCCGCTCCTCTAACTCAGCTTCCGGAGCGGACCAGACTTCAACTTACTTTGACAGAGCTGCAAAAACAGAGCTCCACCAACTCCGCTGAGTGAAGAGATTCTGAATAGGGCCTTAAGTGGGGATTGATCTTTTGGTACAACTTTCTTCCTTCTTCAAGCTATACTAGGTTTGATTGGCGTTGAAGGTTACACTATCAACGGCTGATATGTCTGCGACCCTAAACAGACAACCACTATCTCAGTCCTAGAGCATCAAGGTTGCCGCGCCATTCATCAAAATGTCCGGTATTTATTTGGCTTACTACAGTATCTCATGAAAACATAACACTTTTAAGTCTACATCAAACACAGCAAGCTTTGATAAACCAAAAGTAGCGTGCACCTTGAGTGATTGAACTATCGATGGGACGGCACAACATGTTTGGTATATATAGCTGCCTGCCTGCACCATTTGTATGGAGTCACGAGTAAGTATAGTTGGTGATGTACGTGCAATACAGTTTTCCTGGCGATTTTCCTAGCGATCTAGGGTTCGTGCGTCGTCGCCAGCGGCGGCGGCCATTGGACCTGTGTCCTTTGTGTGAGGTTGCTGATGTTCTGACGATGTCCTTCCTCTTCAGCTTTCTGTCCCCTAGCAGAAGCTAGGGTTTGATGTCCTCCGGCGGATCCGCTGTTCGTGAGTTTTTCTGTCAATCATCGCTGATTCAGTAGGGATCGACTGTCCTCCAGCAACTACGTCGACCGTGAGTTTTCTCTCGCCGTTGTTCACCAGGTTCACGGCCTTCTCCTCGGAGGCTGACCGGTCGACATGAAAATTCTTAGCTAGAATTGTCGTGGCCTACAACAAGCTACTGCGGTAAGGGATCTAATTGATGTTTTTTCAAGCAGAAGCCCTGATATCTTGTTTCTGTCAGAGACCCACTTGGATGAATTCCCGCCAGAATGTCACCATAGAAGATTGAAGATGGATATGAAGGAGGTGGTTCATAGTGATGGGAGAAGTGGAGGTTTATTACTGAAATTAAGTAAAGATCTCACTGAATTTCAAAACGGATTATTACATTGATGTTTTTGTTGGAGATGCTCCGGATAACACATGGAGGTTTACTGGTATCTATGGAGAACCACAATGGGAGAACAAGCACCTTACCTGGCAACATCTTCATGACCTTAGAGCGATGATGAATTTGCAATGGCTTGTTATGGGAGACCTGAATGATATTCTCTACTCTTTTGAGAAGGAAGGAGGTAGAGCGAGACCAGAGAATTACATGAAAGCTTTCTGGGACACTTATGTCTACTACAAAAAAATTTCTTGTAGACTCGTGTTGGGCCTCCAAGCGCTTAGTTTTGTAGGACAGTACCAAATTTATCTCAAGTGGATGACCTAAGATTTATCAATCTATGGGAGGTGTAGGATGAAGATGGTCTCTCCCAAACAACCCTGCAACCAAATAATAAAAAGTCTCTTGTGTCCCCAACACACCAAATACAATGGGAAAATGTATATGTGCACTAGTTCGGCGAAGAGATGGTGATACAAGTGTAGTAAAGATAGTAGATATTGATTTTTGTAATAGTAACAATAAAAAACAGCAAGGTAGCAAGTAACAAAACGGAGCACAAACGGTATTGCACTGCTTGAAAACAAGGCCTAGGGTCCGTACTTTTGCTAGTGCAATCTCTCAACAATATTAATATAATTGGATCACAGAACCATCCCTCAACGTGCGATAAAGAATCACTCCAAAGTTCCTATCTAGCGGAGAACATAAGAAGAAATTGTTTGTAGATATTCTTTCCGATCGATCAATCCAAGAGTTCGTACTAGAATAACACAAGTTATTCTTTCTGATCGATCTATCAAGAGTTCGTACTAAAATAACACCAAAACAAGTTCAGATTTATAATACTCAATCCAACACAAAAAACCTCAAAGAGTGCCCCAATATTTCTATCGGAGAAACAAAGACAAGAACGTGCATCAACCCCTATGCATAGATTACCCCAATGTCACCACGGGAATCCGCAAGTTGAGTGCCAAAACACATATCAAGTGAATCAATATGATACCCCATTGTCACCATGAGTATTCAATTGCAAGACATATATCAAGTGTTCTCAAATCCATAAAAGTATTCAATCCGATAACAACGAAATCTCAAAGGGGAAAACTCAATTCATCACAACAAGATAGAGAGGGGAAAACACCATATGATCAGACTATATTAACAAAGCCCACGATACATCAAGATTGTGCATCTCAAGAGCACGGGAGAAAGAGATATTAAACACATAGCTACTGGTACAAACCCTCAGCCTCGAGGGTGGACTACTCCCTCCTCATCATGTTGGCCGCCGAGATGATGAAGATGGCCACCGGTGATGGTTTCCCCCTCCGGCGGAGTGCCGGAAAGGGATCTAGATTGGATCTCGTGGACTACAGAGCCTTGTGGCGGCGGAACTTCTGATCTAGGTTCACCCTGAAGCGTTTCAGAATATTTGGGAATTTATAGGGCGAAGAAGGGGTGCTGGAGGCCACCGAGGTGGGCACAACCCACCTGGGCGCGCCTGGGCCCCTGGCCGCGCCCTGGTGGGTTGTGCCTGATGTCTGCTAGAACTACGCCGGTATTTACCCAAAGAGGAAGGGATGATGCAGTATAGCAGCCGTAGGTATTTCCCTCAGGGATGAGACCAAGGTTATTGAACCAGTAGGAGAACCAAGCAACACAACGTAAACAACACCTGCACACAAATACAAATACTCACAACCCAACATGTAAAAGGGGTTGTCAATCCCTTTCGGGTAACAGACGTGATAGAGTTGTAAATATTGATAGATTGGATGATAAATAAGATAAATTGCAGCAAGTTATTTTTTGGTTTTTGGTTTAGTAGATCTAAAAATAAAAGCAAACAAAAATAGATCACAAAGGCAAATAATATGAGAAAGAGACCTGGGGGCCGTAGATTTCACTAGTGGCTTCTCTCGAGAAAATAGCAAACGATGAGAAAACAATTACTGTTGGGCAATTGATAGAACTTCAATTAATCATGACGATATCCATGCAATGATCATTATATAGGCATCACGTCCATGATTAGTAGATCGACTCCTGCCTGCATCTACTACTATTACTCCACACATCGACTGCTATCTAGCATGCATCTAGTGTATTAAGTTCATGGAGAAACGGAGTAATGCAATAAGAACGATGACATGATGTAGACAAGCTATATTTATGTAGAAATAGACCCCCATCATTTTATCCATAGTAGCAACAATACATACGTGTCAGTTCCCTTTCTGTCACTGGGAGCAAGCACCGTAAGATCGAACACACTACAAAGCACCTCTTCCCATTGCAAGATAAATAGATCAAGTTGGCCAAACAAAACCCAAATATCGGAGAAGAAATACGAGGCTAAAAGAAATCATGCATATAAGAGAACAAAGAAGACTCAAATAATTTTCATGGATATAAAAAGATAGATTTGATCATAAACTCAAAGTTCATCAAATCCCAACAAACACACCGCAAAAGAGTTACATCATATGGATCACCAAGAGACCACTGTATTGATACTCAAAAGAGAGAGATGAAGCCATCTAGCTACTGACTACGGACCCGTAGGTCTACACGGAACTACTCACACAGCATCAGAGAGGCACCAATGGAGGTGGTGAACCCCTCCGTGATGGTGTCCTGATTGGGTCTGGTGGTTTTGGACTTTGCGGCGGATGGAATAAAATTTCTTAGACTCTGTTAGGATTTCTGGAATATCTGAATATTATTAGAGCGAAGAGGTGGTGCGGGAGGCCACCGAGGTGGGCACAACCCACCTAGGCGCGCTAGGGGGGCTGGCGCGCCCTGGTGGGTTGTCCCCCCTCGGGGCACCCCCAGGTACAGCTTCAGCCCATTGGGTGTCTTCTGGCCCATAAAAAATCTCCAAAAAGTTTTGCGGTGTTTGGACTCCATTCGATATTGATTTCCTGCGATGCAAAAAACATGCAGAAAACAGCAACTAGCACTTGGCACTATGTCAATAGGTTAGTACCAAAAAATGATATAAAATGACTATAAAATGATTGTAAAACATCCAATAATGATAATATAACAGCATGGAACAAGAAAAAAATTATAGATACATTGGAGACGTATGAACATCCCCAAGCTTAGAGCATCTCCAGCCGCGCCCCCAACAGCCCCCCAAGCAACTTTTTCGGCGCCAGTGCCGAATAATCGCACTAGTCGCTCCCCCAAGACGCCAAAATCCGCTGGCTCGGCCCCTTTCTAGGCTCGGTGGTCGCAGGCTGAACCCAGCGCACTTGGGGCGCTTGGGGGCTCCAGCGCACTTGGGGCGCTTGGGGGCTCTGGCGCAAGTGGAAAACACGTCTGGCCCATGCCGTTAGGCGAAAAAGCGAGCCAACCGTCCAGGTTCGCCCCCTCCCCCCGCGCGCTCGGCCGCCGGCCTGCCGATCCCGGCGCTGCCCGCCGCCCACCACCGCTAGATAGGACATTCCCCGCCGGGAAAGAGAAGAGATTTCGACGGCGGTAGGCACTCCACCACCGCCCGAGCGATTTTTCTGACGTTCCAAACGCGCAGGGCAGTGTACCAGCGGGTGTGCGTCCAACACGTCCACAACGTGTTCGGAGGTTTGTCTCATCGTGTTCGGGAATGGACTCGGACGACGAGGAGGCGCTCGCCGTGCAGTTGTCAGAGGAGGCCGAAGCCGACGTCCAGGAAGAGGAACATCTCGTGGTCATCGCCGCCCTCGCCGGCCTGCCCGCGAGCCATGAAAAGTCGCGACGAGGTGGCTCGGCTCGGGGGCGGATGAAAGCAAAGAACCAGCATCGTCTGGAAGGCTATTGCATGCTCTACTCCGACTACTTCGTCGATGCTCCACTGCACGACGACAAACTATTTCGGCGCCGTTATCGGATGAGCCAAAAGCTTTGCCTCAGGATTGTGAATTCCATTTGGGAGTTCGAGAGCTACTTCAAATGCAAGAAGGATTGCACCGGCAAACTTGGATTGACCTCAATCCAGTAGTGCACGACAGCGATGAGGATGCTTGCATACAGAGCTCCCGGTGATTCACTCGACGACAATGGGCGCATGGCCGAGTCCACCACCATTGAGTGTTTCTACAAGTTCTGCAGGGCAGTGGTGGCAGTGTTTGGACCGCAATACTTGCGAACACCCAATGTGGAAGACACTGCTCGGATCCTAGCACAGAATGCAGCGAGAGGATTCCCTAGGATTCTTGGGAGCATCGACTGCATGCATTGGAAATGGAAGAACTGTCCATTTTCTTGGCAGGGGATGTACAAAGGCGCCAAAGGCAGTTGCAGTGTGGTACTAGAGGCAGTGGCCACACGGGACCTCTAGATTTGGCACTCCTTCTTTGGTATGCCAGGAACTCACAATCACATCAACGTGCTGCAATGCTCCCCTTGTTGGGGAACATAGTATTTTAAAATTTTCTTACGATCACGCAAGATCTATCTACCAGATGCATAGCAACGAGAGGGAAGACTGTGTCTACGTACCCTCGTAGACCGGAAGCGGAAGCGTCAAGTGACGCGGTTGATGTAGTCGAACTTCTTCGCGATTCAACCGATCAAGCACCGAACGTACGGCACCTCCGCGTTCAGCACACGTTCAGCTTGATGACGTCCCACGAGCTCTTGATCCAGTTGAGCTTCACGGGAGAGTTTCGTCAGCACGCCGGCGTGGTGACGGATATGATGTATTCACCGGCGCAGGGCTTCGCCTAAGCACTGCAACGGCATGACCGAGGTGTGTTTCTGTGGAGGGGGGCACCGCACACGGCTGGAACAATTCAACTTGTGTGTCTTTGGGTGCCCCCCTGCCCCCGTATATAAAGGAGCAAGGGGGGAGGCCGGCCGGCCCCTCTATGGTGCGGCTAGGGTGCAATCCTACTAGGAATAGGATTGCAATCCTATTCCTAGTAGGAACTACCAAAGAAGGAAGAGAGGGAAAGGAAAAGAAGGAGAAGTGGCGCCCCCCAATCCTAGTCCAACTAGGAACCCTAGGTGGGGCGCCGGCCAGCCCCTATGGGCTGCCTCTCTCTTTTCCACAAGGTCCACTATGGATCATCCCCCTCGTAGGGGGTTCCGGTAACCCCCTCCGGCAATCCCGTTAAATCCGAAACTTTTCCGGAACACTTCCGGTGTCCGAATATAGTCGTCCAATATATCAATCTTTATGTCTCGGACATTCCGAGACTCCTCGTCATGTCTGTGATCTCATCCGGGACTCCGAACTACCTTCGGTACATCAAAACTCATAAACTCATAATACCGATCGTCATCAAACGTTAAGCGTGCGGACCCTACGGGTACGAGAACTATGTAGACATGACCGAGACTCATCTCCGGTCAATAACCAATAGCGGAACCTGGATGTTCATATTGACTCCTACATATTCTACGAAGATCTTTTATCGGTCAAAACCGCATAACAACATACGTTGTTCCTTTTGTCATCGGTATGTTACTTGCCCGAGATTCGATCGTCGGTATCTCTATACCTAGTTCAATCTCGTTACCGACAAGTCTCTTTACTCGTTCCGTAACACATCATCTCGTGACTAACTCATTAGTCTTTTGCTTGCAAGGCTTATTATGATGTGTGTTACCGAGAGGGCCCAGAGATACCTCTCCGACACTCGGAGTGACAAATCCTAATCTTGATCTATGCCAACACCACGAATGCTTTCGGAGACACCTGTAGAGCATCTTTATGATCACCCAGTTACGTTGTGACGTTTAATAGCACACAAGGTGTTCCTACGGTATTCGGGAGTTGCATAATCTAATAGTCATAGGAACATGTATAAGTCATGAAGAAAGCAATAGCAGTAAAACTAAACGATCATAGTGCTATGCTAACGGATGGGTCTAGTCCATCACATCATTCTCCTAATGATGTGATCCCGTTGATCAAATGACAACTCATGTCTATGGTTAGGAAACATAACCATCTTTGATCAATGGGCTAGTCTAGTAGAGGCATACTAGGGACACTCTGTTTTGTCTATGTATTCACACATGTACTAAGTTTCCGGTTAATACAATTCTAGCATGAATAATAAACATTTATCATGATATAAGGAAATATAAATAACAACTTTATTATTGCCTCTAGGGCATATTTCCTTCAGTCTCCCACTTGCACTAGAGTCAATAATCTAGCTCACATCGCCATGTGATTTAATACCGATAGTTCACATCGTTATGTGAATAACACCCATAGTTCATATCGCCATGTGACCAACACCCAAAGGGTTTACTAGAGTCAATAATCTAGTTCACATCTCTATGTGATTAATACCCAAGAGTAATAAGGTGTGATCATGTTTTGCTTGTGAGAGAATTTTAGTCAACGGGTCTGTCACATTCAGATCCGTATGTATTTCGCAAATTTCTATGTCTACAATGCTGTGGATAGAGCTACTCTAGCTAATTGCTCCCACTTTCAATACGCATCCAGATTGATACTTAGAGTCATCTGGATTTAGTGTCAAAGCTTGCATCGGCGTAACCCTTTACGACGAACTCTTTATCACCTCCATAATCGAGAAACATTTCCTTAGTCATCCAGTTCCTAAGGATAATTTTGACCGCTGTACAGTGATCTACTCCTGGATCACTATTGTACCCCCTTGAAAAACTCATGGCAAGGTACACAACATGTTTGGTACACAGCATGGCATACTTTATAGAACCTATGGCTGAGGCATAGTGAATGACTTTCATTCTCTCTATATTTTTCTGCCGTGGTCTGGCTTTGAGTCTTACTCAACTTCACACCTTACAAGTCAGGCAAGAACTCCTTCTTTGACTGATCCATTTTGAAATACTTCAAAATCTTATCAAGGTATGTACTCATCGAAAGTCTTATCAAGCGTCTTGATCTATCTCTATAGATCTTGATGCCCAATATGTAAGCAGCTTCACCAAGGTCTTTCTTTGAAAAACTCCTTTCAAACACTCCTTTATGCTTTCCAAAAAATTCTACATCATTTCCGATCGACAATATGTCATTCACATATACTTATCAGAAAGGTTGTAGTGATCCCACTCACTTCTTATAAATACAGGCTTCACCGCAAGTCTGTATAAATCTATATGCTTTGATCAACTTATCAAAGCGTATATTCCAACTCCGAGATGCTTGCACCAGTCCATAGATGGATCGCTGGAGCTTGCACATTTTGTTAGTACCTTTAGGATTGACAAAAACTTCTGGTTGCATCATATACAAGTCTTCTATAATAAATCCATTAAAGAATGCAGTTTTGTTATCCATTTGCCAGATTTCATAAAATGCGGCAATTGCTAACATGATTCGGACAGACTTAAGCATCGCTACCGGTGAGAAAGTCTCATCGTAGTCAACTCCTTGAACTTGTCGAAACCCTTTCGCAACAAGTCGAGCTTTGTAAACAGTAACATTACCGTCTGTGTCGGTCTTCCTCTTGAAGATCCATTTATTTTCGATGGCCTGCCGATTATCGGGCAAGTCAACCAAAGTCCATACTTTGTTCTCATACATGGATCCCATCTCAGATTTCATGGCCTCAAGCCATTTTGCGGAATCTGGGCTCATCATCGCTTCCTCATAGTTCGTAGGTTCATCATGGTCCAGTAACATTACTTCCAGAACCGGGTTGCCGTACCACTCTGATGCGGAATGAACTCTGGTTGATCTACGAAGTTCAGCAGAAACTTGATCTGAAGTTTCATGATCATCATCATTAGCTTCCTCACTAATTGGTGTAGGAATCATTGGAACTAGTTTCTGTGATGTTCCACTTTCCAATTCGGGAGAAGGTACAATTACCTCATCAAGTTCTACTTTCCTCCCACTCACTTCTTTCGAGAGAAACTCCTTCTCTGGAAAGGATCCACTCTTAGCAACAAAGACCTTGCCTGCGGATCTGTGATAGAAGGTGTACCCAACAGTTTCTTTTGGGTATCCTATGAAGATTTACTTCCCCGATTTGGGTTCGAGCTTATCATGTTCAAACTTTTTCACATAAGCATCGCAGTCCCAAACTTAAAGAAATGACAGCTTAGGTTTCTCGTCAAACCACAGTTCATACGGTGTCATCTCCACGGATTTAGATGGTGCCCTATTTAACGTGAATGTAGCTGTCTCTAATGCATAACCCCAAAAGCGATAGTGGTAGATCGGTAAGAGACATCATCGATCGCACCATATCCAATAAAGTACGGTTACGACGTTCGGACACACCATTACGCTGTGGTGTTCCGGGTGGCGTGAGTTGTGAAACTATTCCACATTGTTTCAAATGAAGACCAAACTCGTAACTCAAATATTCTCCTCCATGATCAGATCGTAGAAACTTTATTTTCTTGTTACGATGATTCTCTACTTCACTCTGAAATGCTTTGAACTTTTCAAATGTTTCAGACTTGTGCTTCATTAAGTAGATATACCCATATCTGCTTAAATCATCAGTGAAGGTCAGAAAATAACGATACCCGCCGCGAGCTTCAACACTCATTGGCCCACATACATCAGTATGTATGATTTCCAATAAATCTGTTGCTCGCTCCATAGTTCCGGAGAACGGAGTTTTAGTCATCTTGCCCATGAGGCATGGTTCGCATGCACCAAGTGATTCATAATCAAGTGATTCTAAAAGTCCATCACTATGGAGTTTCTTCATGCCTTTTACACCAATATGACCTAAACGGCAGTGCCACAAATAAGTTGCACTATCATTATTAACCTTGCATCTTTTGGCTTCAATATTATGAATATGTGTATCACACGATCGAGATCCAACAAACCATTTTCATTGGGTGTATGACCATAGAAGGTTTTATTCATGTAAGCAGAACAACAATTATTCTCTAACTTACATGAATAACCGTATTGCAATAAACATGATCAAATCATATTCATGTTCAACACAAACACCAAATAACACTTATTTAGGTTCAACACTAATCCCGAAAGTATAGGGAGTGTGCGGTGATGATCATATCAATCTTGGAACTACTTCCAATACACATCGTCACTTTATCTTTTAACTAGTTTCTGTTCATTATGCAACTCCCATTTCGAGTTACTACTCTTTAGCAACTAAACCAGTATCAAATACCGAGGGGTTGCTATGAACACTAGTAAAATACACATCAATAATCTGTATATCAAAATATACCTTTGTTCACTTTGCCATCCTTCTTATCCGCCAAGTATCTAGGGCAGTTCCACTTCCAGTGACCATTTCCTTTGCAGTAGAAGCACTTAGTTTCAGGCTTGAGTTTTAGCTTTGGGTTTCTTCACGGGAGTGACAACTTGCTTGTCATTCTTCTTAAAGTTCCCCTTTTATCCCTTTGCCCTTTACTTGAAACAAATGGTCTTGTTAACCATCAACACTTGATGCTCTTTCTTGATTTCTACATTCGCCGATTTCAGCATCGCAAAGAGCTCGGGAATTACTTTCGTCATCCCTTGCATATTATAGTTCATCACGAAGTTCTGCTAACTTGGTGATAGTGTCTAGAGAACTTTGTCAATTACTATCTTATCTGGAAGATTAACTCCCACTTGATTCAAGCAATTGTAGTACCCAGACAATCTGAGCACATGCTCACTGGTTGAGCTATTCTCCTCCATCTTGTAGGCAAAGTACTGTCAGAAGTCTTCTACCTCTCGACACGGGCATGAGTATGAAATACTAATTTCAACTCTTGGAACATCTTATATGCTCCGTGGCGTTCAAAACGTTTTTGAAGTCCCGGTTCTAAACCGTAAAGCATGGTGCACTTAAACTATCAAGTAGTCATCATACCGAGCTTTTGTCAAAACGTTCATAACGTCTGTATCAGCTCCTGCAATAGGTCTGTCACCTAGCGGTGCATCAAGGACATAATTCTTCTGTGCAGCAATGAGGAAAGTCCTCACATCACGGAACAATTCCGCATCATTGCTACTAACATCTTTCAACTTGGTTTTCTCTAGGAACATATAAAAAATAAACATGGAGCAACACCGCGAGCTATTGATCTACAACATAGATATGCTAATACTACCAGGACTAAGTTCATGATAAATTAAAGTTCAATTTAATCATATTACTTAAGAAGTCCCATTTAGATAGACATCCCTCTAGTCATCTAAATGATCACGTGATCCAAATCAACTAAACCATGTCCGATCATCACGTGAGATGGAGTAGTTTCAATGGTGAACATCTTTATGTTGATCATATCTACTATATGATTCATGCTCGACCTTTCGGTCTCCAGTGTTCCGAGGCCATATCTGCATATGCTAGGCTCGTCAAGTTTAACCCGAGTATTCTACGTGTGCAAAACTGTCTTACACCCGTTGTATTTGAACGTAGAGCCTATCACACCCGATCATCATGTGGTGTCTCGGCACGACGAACTTTCGCAACGGTGCATACTCAGGGAGAACACTTATACCTTGAAATTTAGTAAGGGATCATCTTATAATGCTACCGTCGTTCTAAGCAAAATAAGAAGCATAATAAGATAAACATCACATGCAATCAAAAAATGTGACATGATATGGCCATCATCATCTTGTGCTTTTGATCTCCATGTCTAAAGCACCGTCATGATCACCTTCGTCACCGGCGCGACACCTTGATCTCCATCGTAGCATCGTTGTCGTCTCGCCAACTATTGCTTCTATGACTATCGCTACCGCTTAGTGATAAAGTAAAGCAATTACATGGCGATTGCATTTCATACAATAAAGCGACAACCATATGGCTCCTGCCAGTTGCCGATAACATTACAAAACATGATCATCTCATACAAAACCGTATAACTCATCATGTCTTGACCATATCACATCACAACATGCCCTGCAAAAACAAGTTAGACGTCCTCTACTTTGTTGTTGCAAGTTTTACGTGGCTGCTACGGGCTTAGCAAGAACCGTTCTTACCTACGCATATAAAACCACAACGATGTTTCGTCAAGTATGTGCTGTTTTAACCTTCACAAGGACCGGGCGTAGCCACACTTGATTCAGCTAAAGTGAGAGAGACAGAAACCCGCCAGTCACCTTTAAGCAACGAGTGCTCGTAACGGTGAAACCAGTCTCGCGTAAGCGTACGCGTAATGTCGGTCCGGGCCGCTTCATCTCATAATACCGCCGAAGCAAAGTATGACATGCTGGTAAGCAGTATGACTAGTATCGCCCACAACTCATTGTGTTCTACTCGTGCATATCATCTACGCATAGACCTGGCTCATGATGCCACTGTTGGGGAACGTAGTATTTTAAAATTTTCCTACGATCACGCAAGATCTATCTACCAGATGCATAGCAACGAGAGGGAAGAGTGTGTCTACGTACCCTCGTAGACCGGAAGCGGAAGCGTCAAGTGACGCGGTTGATGTAGTCGAACTTCTTCGCGATTCAACCGATCAAGCACCGAACGTACGGCACCTCCGCGTTCAGCACACGTTCAGCTTGATGACGTCCCACGAGCTCTTGATCCAGTTGAGCTTCACGGGAGAGTTTCGTCAGCACGACGGCGTGGTGACAGATATGATGTATTCACCGGCGCAGGGCTTCGCCTAAGCACTGCAACGGTATGACCGAGGTGTGTTTCTGTGGAGGGGGCACCGCACACGGCTGGAACAATTCAACTTGTGTGTCTTTGGGTGCCCCCCTGCCCCCGTATATAAAGGAGCAAGGGGGGAGGCCGGCCGGCCCCTCTATGGTGTGGCTAGGGTGCAATCCTACTAGGAATAGGATTGCAATCCTATTCCTAGTAGGAACTACCAAAGAAGGAAGAGAGGGAAAGGAAAAGAAGGAGAAGTGGCGCCCCCCAATCCTAGTCCAACTAGGAACCCTAGGTGGGGCGCCGGCCAGCCCCTATGGGCTGCCTCTCTCTTTTCCACAAGGCCCACTATGGACCATCCCCCCTCGTAGGGGGTTCCGGTAACCCCCTCCGGCAATCCCGTTAAATCCGAAACTTTTCCGGAACACTTCCGGTCTCCGAATATAGTCGTCCAATATATCAATCTTTATGTCTCGAACATTCCGAGACTCCTCGTCATGTCTGTGATCTCATCCGGGACTCCGAACTACCTTCGGTACATCAAAACTCATAAACTCATAATACCGATCGTCATCAAACGTTAAGCGTGCGGACCCTACGGGTTCGAGAACTATGTAGACATGACCGAGACTCATCTTCGGTCAATAACCAATAGCGGAACCTGGATGTTCATATTGGCTCCTACATATTCTACAAAGATCTTTTATCGGTCAAAACCGCATAACAACATACGTTGTTCCTTTTGTCATCGGTATGTTACTTGCCCGAGATTCGATCGTCGGTATCTCTATACCTAGTTCAATCTCGTTACCGGCAAGTCTCTTTACTCGTTCCGTAACACATCATCTCGTGACTAACTCATTAGTCTTTTGCTTGCAAGGCTTATTATGATGTGTGTTACCGAGAGGGCCCAGAGATACCTCTCCGACACTCGGAGTGACAAATCCTAATCTTGATCTATGCCAACACCACGAATGCTTTCGGAGACACCTGTAGAGCATCTTTATGATCACCCAGTTACGTTGTGACGTTTGATAGCACACAAGGTGTTCCTACGGTATTCGGGAGTTGCATAATCTCGTAGTCATAGGAACATGTATAAGTCATGAAGAAAGCAATAGCAGTAAAACTAAACGATCATAGTGCTATGCTAACGGATGGGTCTAGTCCATCACATCATTCTCCTAATGATGCGATCCCATTGATCAAATGACAACTCATGTCTATGGTTAGGAAACATAACCATCTTTGATCAATGGGCTAGTCTAGTAGAGGCATACTAGGGACACTCTGTTTTGTCTATGTATTCACACATGTACTAAGTTTCCGGTTAATACAATTCTAGCATGAATAATAAACATTTATCATGATATAAGGAAATATAAATAACAACTTTATTATTGCCTCTAGGGCATATTTCCTTCACCCCTGTCTTTGCCAAGCTTGTCGAAGGTCATTCTCCTCCGGTGAACTTCGAGGTCAATGAGCGGCAGTACAACAAGGGGTACTACCTAGCTGATGGCATATATCCAAGATGGTCGACATTTTTGAAGACTATCTCAAACGTTGTGCCAGGAGGCAAGAAGTCCCACTTTGCCAAGGTCCAGGAGTCTTGCAGGAAGGATGTCGAGCGGGCATTTGGTGTGCTCCAGTCTCGATTTGTTTTTGTCTCGTACCCTGCTCACACATGGTCCGAAGATCAAATGTGGGAGATCATGACTTGCTGTGTCATCATGCACAACATGATCATTGAGAGCGAGCAGGAAGAACCAGTGTTTGACACTGAACCATACTACATGCAGGGTCCTCTTGCCCAAGTCGATCACCAGCTACCGGCAACCTGGACTGCCTATCTCAATATGAGTCAGGAGATCCGAGACCCACAAGTGCATTAACAACTGCATGAGGATCTGGCGGAGCACTATGGAGGATCAAAAGCAACGCCTATCTCGACGTGTGATGAACTATATAATTTGTGTTGAACTATTTGTTGTTGAACTATATAATTTCTATTGATTTTTTGTGGCGATAACAAATTTATTTGTGTTGAGAATTCACGCTGAATCACGCCCAACCTCGCTGAATATGGGCCGATTCGCACCGATATCGGGCCATTTTCGCCGAAAATGGGCCGAGAAATGGGCCGGCATCGGCGCCTGGGGGCGACGACTCGGTGCCAAACCGCCCCCAGAGCCAATTATACCGCCGGCTCACCCCTAGGCGGCGGTTTTTATGCTTCCTGGGTGCTCCAACGACTGGAGATGCTCTTAATTCCTGCTCGTCCTCGAGTAGGTAAATGATAAAAACATATTTTTTGATGTGGAATGCTGCCTATCATGTCATATCATATTCTTTTCTTTATAGCATGGACATTTGGACTTTTATATGGTTTAGAGCAATAATCTAGTTTTGACATGGGACTTAAATACTCAAGCATATCAACAAGCAACCATATCTTTCAAAATATCAATGCTAAAATAACTTATCCCTAGCCCATCATGCTCAACCATTGATCCATTCATGAAACACATTTGCATATTAGTTACACCCAATGCTCAAGTACGATCATAGTGTTTCCTAGTTGGTGCTTTATAATAGAAGATGGAGACTCAAATTCAAAAATAAAAATTGCATAAGTAAAAGAAAGGCCCTTTGCAGAGGGAAGTAGGGATTTGTAGAGGTGCCAGAGCTGAAAGCTTACATTGAGAGATAAAAAAAATATTTTGGGAGGTATACTTTTCCCACCAATGATAACGACTTGAGGTTCCCAACACTTTCCATGATAGATATATCATAGGCGGTTCCCAAACATAAAGTAAAGTTTATTCCTTTCCCACCAAACTTTCACAAGCCATGGCTAGCCGAATCGAAGGTTGCTTTCCATACCAACAGTTTCCAAGGAATTTATTATTTGATAACATAAAGTTTTTTTTTTCATTTCGGGACTGGGCATCCCTAATACCTTTGCCTTACTCTCGTGCAATGACAAGTGAATAAACACTCATCGTGAGAATAACACATCTAGCATGGAAAATATGGCCACCCCTCACCGCCTCGCGAGCGGTACGGGAACACAAAAGGGAAATTTATTTTGGAAATTAGATATGGCATGTACAAATTTGCTTACAACGGCAAGGAAATACCGCATATAGGTAGGTATGGTGGACTCATGTGGCAAAACCGGGATAAAGGATTTCAGATGCACAAGTAGTGATCATACTTAGTGCACAATGAAGGCTAGCAAAAGATTGGGAAGTGACCAACCATGAAACAAATAATCTCATAAGAAAACATTGAGCATAAATAACACCGAATAATGCACCACAAGTAGGATCTAATTTCATGTATGATTATTGACTTTCGTGCTTGCATAGGGAATCACAAACTTTGACACTAATATTCTTACTAAGCATAATTACTCATTAACATGACTCACATATCATATCATCATGTCTCAAAACTATTACAAGGAATCAAGTTTATTTTGTACAATGAGCTTCATGAAAGTTTTTATTATATCCTTCTTGGATATCTATCACTTTGGAACTAATTTTCATGTGTTGCTTTTGATAAGCTCAAACAAATATAAGTGAAGATCATGAGCATAATTTTTCTTTCTCTCAAAATAGTTTAAGTGAAGCAAGAGATAATTTCTAAAAATTTACCAACTCTCAAATAAATCTAAGTGAAGTAAGAGAGCATTTCTTCAAAAATACTAAAGCACACCGTGCTCAAAAGGATATAAGTGAAGCACTAGAGCAAATCCATAGCTCATAAAAATTTAAGTGAAGCAAAGAGAGCTATTCTAAGAAGTCATGGCATAATTTTGGCTCTCTCTAATAGGTGTGTACAGCAAGGATTGATAACTTAAAAAGCAAAAAAACAAAAAAACAAAGACTCATATCATACAAGATGCTCCAAGCAAAACACATATCATGTGACGAACAAAAATATAGTTTCGAGTGAAATACCGATGGTCGTTAGAAGAAAGAGGGGATGCCACTCGGGGGCATCCCCAAGCTTAAATGCTTCCTTCTCTTTTGATAATAGCTTGGGATGCTGGGGCATCCCCAAGCTTAAATGCTTCCTTCTCTTTTGATAATAGCTTGGGATGCTGGGGCATCCCCGAGCTTAGGCTCTTCTTAGTCCTTACTAGTGGTTGGGGCGCCACCTGGTGGCGCCTCATGAGGTGAGATTGTACACGCCAATCAAACTGTCATATTTGTTAACTCATATGATAGTAGATTTAATTTAGTGAGAAGAGAGGCAACGCAACAACAACAGAAATTCGTTACGGGCAATCCACATGCATAGTGTGCGTTACGGATATTAGAAACAAAGAGAAGCACCATAGATAATGATAGGCACATATGAACAAGGGCAATGGTGGTGAATGGATTGGCGCATTAAGGATAGATAGGGGCACGCTTTTGTCCTGTCGATCAGAAGTAGTAGCGGGAGCATAGATATCCCTTATTAATTGCAAGACAGATCGCATTGCATGCCGGTTCAGTGTATAAAAATACTGCAACAACAAGGACAAAGAAAACCACGCCCATACTCCTCTCAGGCCGTTGGGAAGAAGGGATTGGTGGGCGAGAGGACCACCCCGGCGTCGCCTGGTCTCTAATCTTGCAGAAGCAGATTGATCTTCTTGACTGGATACATACTAACTGAATTATGGGATGACCTCCTATATCAATCTTTAATTAATTATATCCAACTCGATGCAAAGTAACTTTACCTACAGAGGGTACTCCATTAGACATGATTTTGAGAAATCAGGAAAGTTGATATAAATTAAACTGTTAGATATAAAATCTCGAGATTTTTTTTTTCAAATTCTAGGCATCATACCTCCTTTAATGATGAAAGACAAAATAATATGATATACCATTGAGATAATAAATGATTAGAATGTGCTCAGAAGTCAGAAGAAACAACATTCGACATTTAAATCCTCGAAATATCGAAAGCGTTCGCATCTTGACTTCCGTCAAATCAATGGTGCGAGTCAGATTGAGAATACATATAACTGAACATTTACCGTGTATTTTGAAAAAAATGCAACATCCATATCCTCTAAATATGAATTAGCAACTAAATCTTTTAGCTAACATTATATGACATGGAAAATCACATTTTCTTTATATTAGCCCCCAAGGTCAATTCCAGGAAAGGAAGCACACTAAAGGGCCTTCGGTTCTTCCTGATAGAAATAAACATGACTAAAATTCATTGCACTACACAGCCCTGTACATAACCATAGAGTGCATGCATTGTTGTCCATGTAGATTCTTGGTCCCTAAATACAAAGTTGTGAATATGATTAACCTTCATAACAGATGAAATAAGTTTATGACCTAGAAAGAACTCACGGCCAACACACTTCATCACCACTATATTGATTTCAAGACAAAGGGCCTATAGCACGGTACAAATAGAACCAACCATTGGCCCCAGCCGACCATTTAGAGCAATCATTTACCATAATGAGCAAAGCCTTTTTTCCTTAATATGACATCAACAAAAACTAAAAACCCGAACGAGTCACATGATCATAGAAACTTAAGGGCATTTCATGGAAACATGCATAATTTAACACTCTGAACTTTAATCATGATCTCCGGTCATATAACCCTGAACTCTCAATTCTGATTCTAGGCAAGTACAAAATAAAAGAGCAATGCATTCATATGGCTAGATTTAAATAACCTAAGCTTGTCACACGGCAATTGTTTACCATTTTATATCAATTCTGAGTGGATATGCTCTAGAAGGCGGCTTTCGATTTCAAGCAAGAAGCAAGTAAAAGGGCAATGCATTAGGCGGCAACCGAGTGAATACTCGAAACCTGAACCGAGGAGGGTCGCCATAGAGCTCACCGGGATATGGATGAACTAAAGAAATGCATACAAATTGAATCTTGTTGAAGGAAGATGATTCTTAACCTGGAAATTAAGAAGTATAGCGAGGCTTTGCACAAGAATCATGCCTTCCATAGGACCAAAATAATAATTCTTGCATAGCTTTGCTCACAATCTTTTGCCTGAAGTGGCTTGCGAGTCTTTCGCAAGTAACCGTCATCAGGTTTTCAAATTCCACCTACGCGAAGAGTGGAAATCTTTACATGTCTCAGCAGCTAAACAACTTCTCTTGGCTTACGAGGCAGCTCTGTTTCATGTAGGGTAGTGGCATTGAAACATAACTAGTTGATGGGAAGATCACCAATGTCTAAGCCTCTACTGGCTGAATGTTTTCACATGCATCAGATGTTCACAAAGAGAAAAAAGTGGGATATGCAGTATACGAAACCTGATAGGGGCTTACCAGGGGACAAATGGGCAACGTCTTCAGTTCTATTGGCCGTAAGAACATTCTTCGAATACAATGTCTGTTATGGGTGCTTGCATCATGGCTCCACCAATGGACACCCTACCATTTACACTGCCCATCAAGTGTCTAGGCGCCTTCTTTATATTCTGAGGCTTGGATGGACTTGTTTTGAAGTGTAGAAAGCTTCCGGCTCACCTTTGAGTTGATCCTGGAGCTTCTTCTGACCCTACAGTTATGTAAATTTGTGGAATTCGAACTTTTGACTGTGATGCAAAATAGATACTGCAAGGAATTTTGGTAGTAAAATGCAACTGCATAGTACCCTCAAAACATCTACAATTCTTGCCCAAGGTGAAGAAAGTGTAAATCAGAGGAAGTTATAATAGAAAATAAGGAGTACATCATCTGAAATTAATAAGTACCTGGAATCTTGTCAACCAAAATACAAGCTTTTTCGGCCCTCTTGAGCATAAGATGTGCCCCAGCCCCTCCCAGCATTGTAATGATTGTCATCCTAAATATTCCCGGTAAAGGGAACAATCAATAGTCGCAAAAAAAGGGGACAACAATTATCCGAAAAACAAATATGTGAAGCGCAAGTGAATATAAAATTGGTTAACGTTTATACTTGTTGTAATCTTCCAGCCAACAACAAATCAAATCATGTAAACTTGACTCACCCCTAATCAATACCTCCAGGAAACCACAATGACACCCTTTGATGCAACACTCACTTAGAACATTCAGGGGAAATGAAAATTCAAGCCAACAATGTAGCCACCACTTGACGTACCAAAACAACATCTATGACTACTGGTAACTGAGAATCTCCACATGCGTGCTACAACTATGGCTTGACTAAGGCTATACTACATCCTAACATCTGTTTCGTTTCTAATCAACCAAACCAGCGACGAGGGTACAGTCAAAAGTTCTTGGCCATTGATCTACCTCTTCCTGTGAAGATTGTTTTTATTATAAAGAACAACGCCACAAAATTCATTATGCATTAAAAAGTGTAAAAGATGGGGGAGATTGAGAGTAAAACGTATACATGTGTAGTAGTATAAATCTGAAGAGGAGAGAGAGGAGGAAGGTGTGTGACAGCGTGAAGTAGATTCCCAACAGTAAACTCTAATCAGTACTCCCTCCGTCCGGAAATACTTGTCATGAAAATGTGCATGACGGCGAGAGAGGATTGAGGCGAGGATGCAGGGACTGACCTCATGGGTTGACTGACGGCGACACGAATCAACATCAGCAGCTAATGCTTCTCTTTCCCTGGTCAGAGGTATCTTTTGTAGTCCATCCAATACCCCTGACCCCTCAATCTGCTGTACAGTTCAGCCGGTGTCATTACGTCCTCCAGATCTATGTGCTCCCAAGAACCTAATACACAACATTGATTTGTGGCTGTGTTAAATTCTTCTTGCTGAAGCAACATCCGACCTTCTAGCTGTTTAACTTCAGAAAGTATATCCTCCTTCAGCCTTGCCTCTATGTTCTCTACCTGCATATGATAGAATTTAAGGATTGCTAAAAGAAAACGAACATGTGAATATTGAAGGAGCATGTCACCAGTTTCTTACTCAAATCTAGGAACACAAAATTAGTTACCTGCAACCTCCCCAAATTAGAATTATTGGGCTAAGGCAACGAATGGGTCATAGAGAGGCATGAAACCATATCCAAATTTGACCATGGTGGCCACGGCGTCGGAAGAGGCCATGCTGTGCAACAACGTCCCAGAGGTCCTTGCTGCCGAAGGCGAGGACGACACCGGAGGGAGCGAAGCATACGGTGGAAGCAGCAGAGCGGTGGTTGTGGAGTATCACCTCGCAGGACATGAGGCGCGCCCTTGGTCTCGTCGAGATGGACACGGACGAACGAGGCGGCGGCTGGAGGTGATGGCGGGATCCAGTCCGGACAACCGCCCAGCCACCACGCCATCTTCACTCTGCTCTGCCTGACGGCCGCCGTGTCTGCTCCCGTGACGCGCCGATCTGCCGTTGGGCGCTACTGCTCCTCCACTGCCGGCCGCCGCAGCTCTCTCCAATTGTTGCGGGCACGAGCTTTCCTCACCCACCGAGGAGGAATAGGAGGCGGCGGCTGCGGCTGAGGGAGGAGAGGAGGCGGCGTGTGGGGGAGAGGTGGACACGACCTGCGGGAGCGACCCAATGAGGAGATGCCTTCGTTCGGAAGGAAACAAATTAATCGGTGCATTTATCTCTTGCCTTATTTTTCTCCTCGCACTTGACCTGAATAGTCCCTCGATGATGTGGCTAGCGCGAGGGCTCGCCCTTTGCGCCACCGTTAATGAGTTGTATTCCTTCATCCATCGTAAGATAACCCAAAACCTGAAAACTTCAATCACATAAAACTCAACACAACTTTCGTGAGATCCGTTAGTATAAGAAAACAAATCACTACTATAAGTGTTGTAGTAAAGCCATTCATATTTTGTATTTGTAATATATCTATTGTATTCCAACTTTTCTATGGCAAAATCTCATAAAAAACATAGAATCATCAAAACAAGCACATGACACAATAAAAATAGAATCTGTCAAAAACAGAACAGTCTGTAGTAATATGGAAGTTTCTAATACTTCTGCAACTCTAAAAATCTTGAAAAAATAGGGCCACGTGGGAAATTTTTATATTAATATTCTGCCAAAAGAATCAACCTAAAAGCATTCTCATGTTAAAAATGAGAATTTTTCTCATGAGCGCAAAAGTTTCTGTTTTTTAGCAAGATCAAATCTAGTAACACCCAACGTGTTCCTAAGGCTTTGCTTGGCACAAACCTTTATTCAAACCACAAAAACACATCTCAACAGAGGTATTAAAGGGTATTTTATTAAAAATAGCAAGGAAATCAAAAAGCAAAAAGATACAAGTTGGGTTGCCTCCCAACAAGCGCTATCGTTTTACGCCCTTAGCTAGGCATAAGGCAAGGATCTAAGTGTTGTCATCCTTGTTGGATGTTCCTTAAGTTGCCCTCATTATAGATTCATAATGCATTTTGATCTTGGTTCTAGGGAAGTGTTACATGTCATTTCTCAAGGGAAATTGGAATTTAATATTCCCTTCTTTCATGTCAATCACCGGGCCAATAGTGCCAAAAACGGTCTACCAAGTATAATTGGACAAGACGGATTGCAATTGATGTCAAGAACAATAAAGTCTATGGGTACATAGTTCCTATTTGCAAGAATAAGAACATCATTGATCCTTCCCAAAGGCTTTTTAAAAGTGTAATCCATCAAATGCAAATTAAGAGAGCAATCTTCAATATTGGTAAGACCAAGAACATCGCAAAGAGATTTCAGAATCGTGGAAACACTAGCACCCAAATCACACAAAGCAAAACACCCATAATTTTTCATTTTGATTTTTATAATAGGTTCCCATTCATCATGCAACTTCCTAGGAGTTGATACTTATAATTCCAACTTATCATCCAAAGCTTTCATCATAGCATCAACAATATGTTTAGTAAAAGCTTTATTTGGTTCATAGGCATGGGGTGAATTAATTATGGTTTGCAACAAAGAGATACAGTCAATCAAAGAACAACTATCATAATTAAAGTCTTTGTAATCCAAGATAGTGGGCACATCACTAGTTAAAGTCTTGACCTCTCCAAACCCACTTTTATCAATTTTCTCAATAAGATTTTCAATCTCCGAAATATTGGGACGCCTTCTACCTATAGTTGACTCTTCTCCAGTCCCTTTATCATCAAGTTGAACTTTACTGAACAAAGAATCAATAGAAGAAACTCCAATCATTTTGATGTCTTCATCATTTTTATGAAAGCCATCACTAGAAAACGCCTTTTCTAAAAATTCTCGTTTAACTCTAAGCATGGCGGTTCTTTTCTTGGTTTCATCCATAGAAACATAAAGACCTTTAATTGATTCTTCTACTTTAGGCACAAAAAATTTCAGCTTGATATTCTCTACATCATGAGAAATTCTATCAATACTCATAGACATATCATCAATCTTATTCATTTTTTCTTCTATGGAAGCATTGAAAACTTGTCGAATATTGACAAATTCCTTAATATTATTTCCTAGATCAGAGGTGTTCCTATTATTATTGTAAGATTGATTTCCATAGGAATTACCATAATTATTAGAGGAATTGCTAGGAAAATGCGTAGGATTAAAATTACCTCTATAAGCATTGTTGTTAAAATTATTTCTAGAGATAAAGTTCACATCTATAGCATCACTGGTTTGCTCCATCAACGTAGACAAAGGTATGTCATTAAGATTAATAGGAGAACTTTTACTAGCAACCATTTTCATAAGAGCATCAACCTTTTCACTCAAAGAATCAATCTCAACCGAATTAATTTTTTTGCTAGTCGGCGCATGCCATTGCGAAAAATTCGCCATAATATTATCAAGCAACTTGGTGGCCTCACCAAAAGTAATTTCCATAAAAGTACAACCCACGGCAGAATCCAAAAGATTTTGAGAAACAAAATTCAACCCCGCATAAATTTTTTGTATGATCATCCAAAGATTTAACCCATGAGTTGGGAAATTCCTTAGCATCATTTTCATCCTTTCCCAAGATTGTGCAACATCCTCATGTTCAAGTTGCTTGAAATTCATGATGTGGGTTCTAAGGGATATAATTTTTGCGGATGAAAAATATTTAGGGATAAAAGCGTCTTTGCATTTGTTCTAAGAATCGATACTATTGCGAGGTAAAGAAGAAAACCAAATTTTTGCATGATCTAGCAAAGAAAACAGGAATAATTTCAATTTCACAATATCATTGTCCACATATTTTTTCTTTTTCATATCGCATAATTCCACGAAGGTAGTAAGATGGGACGCGGCATGCTCATTAGGAGTGCCGGAAAAATGATCTTTCATGACAAGATTCAACAAAGCAGTATTAATATCATAAGTCCACGCACTAGTGGCGGGAGGAGCAATCGGAGTGCCAATAAAATCATTGTTGTTGGTATTGGAAAAATCACACAACTTAGTGTTCTCTTACATCATTTTTGAGCAATTGTAAACAAGAACACAAGCAGGCGATAGATCCGACCGGAAAAAGGCAAAGGAAAAGGAGGGTGAATAAAAACGGCAAATGTTTGTGAAGCGGGGGAGATGAAAACGAGAGGCAAATGGAAAATAATGTAAATTGTGAGGAGATGAGATTTGTGATTAGGAACCTGGTATATGTTGAAGGTGCTCCCTGGCAACGGCGCGAGAAATTCCTTTTGATGTATGCTAGAACTACGTCGGTATTTCCCCAAAGAGGAAGGGATGATGCAGTATAGCAGCGGTAGGTATTTCCCTCAGTGATGAGACCAAGGTTATTGAACCAGTAGGAGAACCAAGCAACACAACGTAAACAACACCTGCACAAAAATAACAAATACTCGCAACGCGACATGTAAAAGGGGTTGTCAATCCCTTTCGGGTAACAGACGTGATAGAGTTGTAAATATTGATAGATTGGATGATAAATAAGATAAATTGCAGCAAGGTATTTTTGGGTTTTTGGTTTAGTAGATATGAAAATAAAAGCAAAGGAAAATAGATCGCAAAGGCAAATAATATGAGAAAGAGACCCGGGGGTCGTAGATTACACTAGTGGCCTCTCTCGAGAAAATAGCAAACGGTGGGAAAACAATTACTGTTGGGCAATTGATAGAACTTCCAATAATCATGACGATATTCATGCAATGATCATTATATAGGCATCACGTCCAAGATTAGTAGACCGACTCCTGCCTGCATCTACTACTATTACTCCACACATCGACCGCTATCTTGCATGCATCTAGTGTATTAAGTTCATGGAGAAACAGAGTAATGCAATAAGAACGATGACATGATGTAGCCAAGATCTATTTATGTAGAAATAGACGCCATCGTTTTATCCTTAGTAGCAACGATACATACGTGTCGGTTCCCTTTCTGTCACTGGGATCAAGCACCGTAAGATCGAACACACTACAAAGCACCTCTTCCCATTGCAAGATAAATAGATCAAGTTGGCCAAACAAAACCCAAATATTAGAGAAGAAATACGAGGCTATAAGAAATCATGCATATAAGAGATCAAAGAAGACTAAAATAACTTTCATGGATATAAAAAGATAGATCTGACCATAAACTCAAAGTTCATCGGATCCCAACAAACACACCGCAAAAGAGCTACATCATATGGATGTCCAAGAGACCATTATAGAGAGAGAGGAAGCCATCTAGCTACTGACTACGAACCCGTAGGTCTACAAGGAACTACTCACACATCATCGGAGAGGCGCTAATGGAGGTGGTGAACCCCTCCGTGATGGTGTCTAGATTGGATCTGGTGGTTCTGGACTTTGCGGCGGATGGAATAGAATTTCGTTGACTCCTTTAGAGTTTCTGGAATATCTGAGTATTTATAGAGCGAAGAGGCGATGCGGGAGGCCACCGAGTTGGGCACAACCCACCTGGGCGCGCCAGGCGGTCTTGGCGCGCCCTGGTGGGTTGTGCCCCCTCGGGGCACCCCCCCCCCCCCAGGTGCAACTTCAGCCCATTGGGTGTCTTCTGGTCCATAAAAATCTCCAAAAAGTTTCACGATGTTTGGACTCCATTTGATATTGATTTCCTACGATGTAAAAAACATGCAGAAAACAGCAACTGGAACTTGGCACTATGCCAATAGGTTAGTACCAAAAAATGATATAAAATGATTGTAAAACATCCAAGAATTATAAAATAACAACTTGGAACAATCGAAAATTATAGATATGTTGGAGACGTATGAGTGCCCCCCTCGAGGTACCCCCCGGGTGCTACTCTGGCCCATCGGGAGTCTTCTGGTCCATCAACATCTGGCACTTGGCACTATGTCAATAGGTTTGTACCCAAAAAAATGATATAAAATGATTGTAAAACATCCAAGAATGATAATATAACAACATGGAACAATGAAAATTTATTCATACGTTGGAGACGTATCAGACACTCTAGCCGAATGCCAACTTAATGATTGTGGATACTTAGGGGACAAGTTTGCGTGGCATCGCGGGAATATACGGGAAAGGCTTGACCGGGCTTTGGCCAACGATGCTTGGAACAATTTATTTGTAAATTCAGTGGTTCAGCACCTGGACTCTTACAAGTTCGATCACAGGCCGATCCTCATGTCGCTGGATGAGGATTTGGCACAGGAAAGAGATGGTCATAAGTTACTGAGGTTTGAGTCTAGATGGTTAAAGGAGAAGGACTTTGCTGCGATTGTACAAAGTGCATGGGAACGTTCAGGGCCCACAGGGAGGACGGACTCACTGGAAGCAAGACTATCGATAGTGCATGATAGTTTGCATACGTGGGATAAAGCTGTTTTGAAGAGAACAAAAAACAAGCTGCGGGGCACTCAAAAAGAACTAGAGAAGGTAGCCACACAAGCACTTACTCCATAAAATATCGCACGTCAACAGGAATTAACATATGAGATTGAGAAGCTTTTAGAGCTTGAGGAAATGCATTGGGCCCTTCAGAGTAGAGTGGATTGGCTCAAATTTGGCGATCGAAACACTGATTACTTCCATAATGTTGCATCTGCTCGCCGGAAGAGGAATATAATTTCAATATTGAAGGATACCCAAGTAGTCTGGCACGAGGGGTATGCATATCTAAACCCGCACATTAGTGATTACTTTGCTGGACTATTCTCAACAGAAATTGAAGAGCCTGACCCTGTTTTCTTTTAAAAGGTGGTCCCAAGGGTATCCGCTAGTATGAATGATGCTCTACTTAGACCATTTACGGTTGATGAGGTAAAAATGTGTTGTTTTCTATTGGTGATACTAAAGAACCAGGTACGGATGGTTTACATGCTATCTTTAAAAAAATGTTGGCACATCATTGGGGAGAGTCCCACAAATGAAGTTCTGGATGCTTTGCAACAAAGAAAGTCCCAGAAGTTGGAATGAGACAACTATTGTTTTAATTCCTAAAGTTGAAAATCCTGAAAACATCTCCCAGTTCAGACCGATTAGTCTGTGCAATGTTTTATATAAGGTCATTTCTACTATGATCGCTCTGAGACTGAAAGTTATATTGGATGAAGTGATCTCCCAACTACAAAATGCCTTTGTGCCGGGAATATTGATAACAGACAATGTGCTCATTGCCTATGAGAGTATGCATACCAACAAAAATAAGAAGTTTGGAAAGGCTGGCTACTGTGTAGGGAAACTTGACATGTACAAAGCATATAATCATGTTGAATGGATCTTTCTGGAAAGAATGATGAGAAGATTGGGTTTTCATGATGATTTTACTTCTCTAGTTAGTATTGGCATGCATTAAATCTATAAATTACAAAGTCAGGTTTAATGGACAGGAAGCGGATATGTTCACACCTACCAGGGGGCTACACCAAGGTGATCCCATTTCCCCTTATCTATTTTTACAGTGTGCAGAAGGTTTATCTAGTGCTTTGGCTCATAAGGAGGAGGTTCCTAGCATTGGAGGTGCCAGGGTGTGCAGGAATGCACCATCAATTTCCCAATTACTTTTTGCTCATGATTCCCTGATATTTATGAAAGCTGATATGAAATCCAACCTCATTGAGACAAGTACTTGCCGAATACTGTGCAAATTTAGGTCAGTTGGTGAGTGAAGCAAAATGCATCATCTTTTTTAGTCCTAATGTGAATGTTGATGTGAAGGAAGAGGTCTGTGCTGATCTTAACATTATCATAGAATCTATCTCTGATATTTGGACTTCCATCCATGGTTGGTCTGGATAGAAGTGATAGTTTTGTTTATCTTCTTGAAAGAGTCATCCAACATTTGAAAGGGTGGAAAGAAAAAACATATGTCTCTGGGAGCGAAGGAAATCTTAATTAAAGTAGTGATACAATCAATCCCAGTTTATGCTATGGTTGTTTTTAAGATACCAAAGAAGTTATGTAAAGAGATAAATGATGCAATGTCCACTTTCTGGTGGGGAGATTTGGATGATCAAAAAAGGATGCATTGGTTCGGATGGCGGAGGATGTGCATGCCCAAGAAACTAGGTGGAATGGGTTTTAGGGATCTTTACTCTTTCAACCTTGCCATGCTTGCTAAGCAATCATGGAGAATTATGAACAACCCAAATTCCCTCTGTTCACAAGTGTTGTGATCCAAATACTTTCCCGATGGGAATTTTCTCAAAGCTGGACCAAAGAGAGGTTCATCCTTCATTTAGCATAGTATACTAGCAGGATTACAAACATTACGTTGAGGGTATATCTGGAGAGTAGGTCCGAGAACAAAAATCAATATATGGGAAGACCATTGGGTGCCAAATTCTCATAATAGAAAGATTCTAACTAGAAGAGGAAATATACTTCTGCGAACAGTGGATGAACTGATCAACCGAGACACCAGAGCTTGGGATGAGGAGATGATAAAAGATGTGTTTTTGCCAGTGGATGTTGAAAATATTCCGAGGATTCCCTTGAGCGAGTTTTTAACAGAATACGACGAAGACGAGCTTGTTTTTTGTCCGGCCTGCGTATTATACAGAATGGGATCATCAGTTTGGAGCTCGAGTGCGAAGAGAGGATGGACATCGATAGTCCACGGTGAACCCAATATGGGACATTGTTTGGAAGTTGAAGATCCCAAGTAAAATCAAAATATTCATATGGAAAGCTGTGACACCCCCGATTTTCCGTACACTAATCATGCATGCAAATGTGTATGACCAAGATCAGGGACTCGCCAGATGATATCACAACACAACTCTAGACACAAATTAAAATAATACAAGCTTTATATTACAAGCTAGGGGCCTCGAGGGCTTGAATACATAAGCTTGAATACAAATAGAGTCAGCGAAAGCAACAATATCTGAGTACAGATATAAGTTAAACATGTTTTGCCTTAAGAAGGCTAGCACAAACATCAACGATCAAAGAGGCAAGCCCCCCTGCCTGGGATCCTCCTAAACTACTCCTGGTCGTCCGCAGACTCCACGTAGTAGTAAGCTCCATCAGGGTGGTAGTAGTCGTCGGCGAAGGGATCTGGCTCCTGGGCTCCACCATCTTGTTGCATCATCCAGGAAGAAGAGAAAAGGGAGAAAGGGGGAGAAAAGCAACCGTGAGTACTCATCCAAAGTACTCGCAAGCAAGGATCTACACTACATATGCAATGGTATCTGTGTAAAGGGGTAATATCTATAGGCTAAACTACAGAATGCTAGAATAAGACGGGGATAGCTAGGCCTATCGAAGACTATGCTTCTGGCAGCCTCCATCTTGCAGCAGTGGAAGAGAGTAACTGGAAAGTAACAAGTATCATCGCTTCTGGCAGCCTCCATATTGAGTAGTTAGAAAGTTCACCAAGTAACATCATATAGCATAATCCTACCCGACGATCCTCCCCTCGTTGCCCTCTGGGAAAGCGATCACCGAGTTGTCTCGGGAACTTGTCTGGGTGTGTTTTATTAAGTATTCGGTTCTAGTTGTCATGAGGTTGGAGTACAACTCCGGGTCATCCTTTTACCGAGGGACACGGCTATTCGAATAGATAAACTTCCCTGCAGGGGTGCATCACATTACCCAACATGGTCGACCCCCTTTGGCCGGACACACTTCACTGGGTCATGCCCGGCTTCGGAAGATCAACACGTCGCAACCCTACCTAAGCATAACAGAGAGGTCAGCATGCCGGTCTAAATCCTATGCGCGCAGGGGTCTAGGCCCGTCGCCCATTGCACACCTGCACGTTGCGTGGGCGGCTGGTGAGCAGACTTAGCAGCCTCCATTACAAAGGAACTTGCTTTACTCGGTCCAACCCGGCATGCACCCCTCAGTCGGTGACGTCAAGAAGGCTTCGGCTGATACCGCGATGTCGAGTGCCCATAACTGTTCCCGCGTAGCTGGTTAGTGTGTATAGGCCAGTGGCCAGACTCAGATCAAATATCCAAACTCATTAAGCATGTTATTATGAATCAACCGAGGACAACGACCAGGGACCAGGCCGCCTCTCAACTGGGTATCTCAATCCGCCCTATCGCTCCGCCATAAAGAATCACTCAGGGGGCCGTCGAGAACCCAGGCCCACCACTACCTGGATGGCTCCACATGTCCTTTCATCCTCCACATCAGAATCACTTGCGGGTACTCTACGAGCCGACCCAACTTTAGTCACACCATGTATCATGTAAAGTATGTATTTAGTATATACATGTGATCACATCCCGACGTGATCACGACCCGACAGTATAGCATGGCAGACGAACAAGAATGTAGGGCCACAGATGGAATTCTAGCATCCTATACTAAGCATTTAGGATAGCAGGTAAAGGTTTCAATTGTTGTAGCAACAATGACAGGCTATGCAACAGAATAGGAGCTATCGAATCAACAACAGTAGCAAACCTAATGCAAGAATAATAGAGAAGAGAATGGGCGATATATTGTGATCAAAGGGGGGATTGCCTGGAAGCTCTGTTGCACAGGAAGAAGGGTCGTCGGTGATGTATTCGTACTCAGTGGCATCAGCGTCGGTCTTGGGGTCTACCGGAGAAGAAGAGGGGGAAGAAAGAGTAAATACGGAGCAAACAAAGCATCACAAAACATAACATGACAATACGCGGTGTTAGGGGTGACCTATCGCAGTGCTCGGTGATACAGACGAAGAGGGATAACATCCGGGAAAGTATTCCCGGTGTTAGGCATTTTCGGACGGATGGACCGGAAGGGGACGGTTCCGTGTTCTCTATGTTAGCGACGTGTGGTGGACGAACCGACTGCGTATTCGGATTTGTCTCGTCGTTCTGAGCAACTTTCATATATAAATTATTTTCATTCGAGTTACAGATTAATTTATATGATTTTCCAAAGTTTTAATCATTTTCTGGAACCATTATAACTTTTAAATTCGATAGAAAAGGAATATGACGTTAGCATGAGGTTAGAATGATGTCAGCAGTCAAACCCAGCTTGTCCAGGTCAAACCTAACCAGTGGGACCCACCTGTCAATCACATTGTGTTAACAGAATCTAATTTAAACTAAACTAGAGTTAATTAGGGAAAGGGGCCCCACATGTCAATGACTATTTAGTACAACAAATTAAGTTAAAAACATATTTAGACTAATTAATAGAGGGGGGCCCACTTGTCGGGGTCAACCTTGCACAGTCAGCACAGTTGACCGGTCAACTAGCCAACTGGGCCCGTGGGACCTAGCTGCCAGTGACCCAGACGCGGCCACGTGGGCGCCACATCGGCGCCGGCGCCGGAACTGCTTTGGTGAGGCCTTTTACGGCGGCCGAATGCCGGCGAGCCTCGGATTCACGATACGGTGGGTCTCTGGACCCGTGGCTAGGCGCATCGACACGGCTCGACATCGCGCATGTGATGGTGCTACCAGTTGGACTCGGGGAAAACCAAAACGTCACCTGCGACGAGAGTTGCGGGGACCTGAAGCACGGTGAGCTCGCGCGCGATGAACACGGCTACAAAATGGGCAGCACACAACTTCTATAGTGTCTACTCGACGCCACAAACACGTTGGTGAGCTCGACGGACCATGACAGGCACTGCCGCGACAGCAGCAAGCTCGACAGCAGAGCCAGAGCACATCAATGGCACCGCGTCGCGCATGGCTAGCTACGGCGCGGAAACAGAGCAAGACGGGGAGAGGAAGGGGTGGAGCTCACCGAGCGGCTCACAAAAGGCCCATAGGGGAACGGGAGCAGAGAGGCGAGGTGGAATCGACGGTGATCGATGGTGGCAAGGCGAAAGGGGAACGCATCGATCCGGCACTGTAGGGTTCTCCAGCTCCAACGGCTAGACAAAGAAGATGAGGACGAGCACGGCTAGGCCTCTTGTCTCGGCGGAGGGAAGCGGGGGTGGCTGTTGATAACCCACAAGTGTAGGTGATCAGTTCTAGCCTCTTTCGATAAGTAAGAGTTTCGAACCCAACGAGGAGCTAAAGGTAGAACAAATATTCCCTCAAGTTCTATCGATCACCGATACAACTCCACACACACTTGACGTTTACTTTACCTAGAGCAAGTATGAAACTAGAAGTACTTTGTAGTTTTTGTGGGATAGGTTTGCAAGAATATAAAGAGCACGCAAATATAAACTAGGGGCTGTTTAGATAAAGAAACAATGAAGTTAATATAGCGAGTGTGGAAAAGTGGTGGTAGGAGTTGCGAAATTGCCCCTAAGCAATTGACTACGTTACTAGACCGATAGCAAGTTTTATGTGGGAGAGGCCACTGCTAGCAGGTCATCCCTTACATAGAATTCTATGCACTTATGATTGGAACTATTAGCAAGCATCCACAACTACTAACGTTCATTAAGGTAAAACCCAACCATAGCATTAAGATATACTGGCCCCCCTTCAATCCCGTATGCATCAATTTCTACGCTAGGTTGAAGCTTCTGTCACTCTTGCCCTCCAATATGTAGTCCTACAACATACAACTAACCCTATGGTGTGATCCATGCGCGCGCTCATATGATGGGCACCAAAGGACAGCAACATAACCACAAGCAATTTAAATCAATCATAGCAATTCACCAATCACCGACAGGGCAACGATAATCTACTCAGACATCATAGGATGGCAACACATCATTGGATAATAATATGAAGCATAAAGCACCATGTTCAAGTAGAGGGTACAGCGGATTGCGGGAGAGTGGACCGCTATAGATAGATGGGGGAAGGTGATGGAGATGTTGGTGAAGATGACAGAGGTGTTGGTGTAGATCGCCGTCACACGATGATGGCCCCGGTGGCACTCCGGCGCCACCGGAAGCGAGGGGGGGAGAGCCCCCCTCCTTCTTCTTCTTCCATGACCTTCTCCCTAGGTGGGAGAAGGGTTTCCCCTCTGGTCCATGGCCTCCATGGCGGCAGAGGGGCGAGAGCCCCTCCGAGATTAGATCTGTCTCTCTGTTTCTGCGTTCCCAGATTCTGGCCCTTCATCGTTTCTCATATTCCCGGAGATCCGTAACTCCGATTGGGCTGATTTTTTGACACAATTTTTATCCGGATATTAGCTTTCTTGCGGCGAAAGAACGGCATCAACCGCCTTACAGTGTGGCCACGAGGGCCCAAGGTGCGCCCCCTGCCTCGTGGCCCACTCGGGCATCATCTCATGTTGGTTCCACTTCCCAAAATTCACATATATTCCAAAAAAAATCTCCGTCCGTTTTTATTCTGTTTGGACTCCGTTTGATATGGATATTCTGCGAAACAAAAAACATGCAACAAACAGGAACTGGCACTGGGCACTGGATCAATATGTTAGTCCCAAAAAATAGTATAAAAAGTTGCAAAAGTATATGAAAGTTGTAGAATATTGGCATGGAACAATCAAAAATTATAGATACGACGGAGACGTATCAGCTGTCACCGCGGTGGTGCGCGCCGATGTCCTCAAGAGGCATTCGAGCCTATGTATCTGGCGAAGAAGGGGGAACCTGGGAGGAGCCTAGGGTTAGGGTTGCGCCAAGGAGGGTGGTCGGCGTCTTGAGGTCACCGTGGAGTCGTCGGATGGCCGCCCCATGGTCCATCTATGCCGTGGACGGCGCACAGATGTCCACCACGCTGCGATGAACAGAGGTAAGGGATGGCTTGGATGTTGGACTGGGTTGGCCACTGGGCTGACAGGCCTAAGTGCGTAGTGCACTTAGGCCTTTTACATTTGTTTCTTTTCTTTTTATTTGTTCTGTTTCTAGTTTTACTTTGACTTGGGCTATGAATTATACTTTGTTTGTTATGATACTCAACTCATTAATTACTTTGGAATATTCTTGTTGGGGAACGTAGTGATTAAAAAAATTCCTACGATCACGCAAGATCTATCTACTAGAAGCATAGCAACAAGTGGGGAGAGTGTGTCTACGTACCCTCGTAGACCGAAAGCGGAAGCGTCTAGTGATGCGGTTGATGTAGTCGAACGTCTTTGCGATCGAACCGATCCAAGCACCGAACGTACGGCACCTCTGCGTTCAGCACACATTCAGCTCGATGACGTCCCACGTGCTCTTGATCTAGTTGAGCGTCACGGGAGAGTTTCTTCAGCACAACGGCGTGGTGACGGTGATGATGAAGCTACCGGCGCAGGGCTTCGCCTAAGCACTGCAACGATATGACCGAGGTGTGTAACTATGGGGAGGGGCACTGCACACGGCTAAAATCAACTTGTGTGTCTATGGGGTGCCCACTCCCTACATACATAAAGGAGGGAGGGGAGGAGGCGGCCAGCCTAGGGGGCGCGCCATGAGGGGAGTCCTACTCCCACTAGCAGTAGGACTCCTCCTTTTCCTAGTAGGAGTAGGAGAGGGGGAAGGAAGGGAGAGGAGGAGAAGGAAAGAGGGGGTCGGCCTCCATTGCCCTAAACTAATTCGGTTTCGGCCTTGGGGGGCGCGCCCCCCCACTCCCCTTGATGCCCTCTATTTCCACTAAGGCCCATGTAGGCCCATTAACCCCCCGGGAGGTTCCGGTAACCTCCCGGTACTCTGGTATTTATCTGATAACCCCTGAAACTCATCTGGTGTCCGAATATAACCTTCCAATATATGAATCTTTATGTCTCAGACATTCCGAGACTCCTCGTTATGTCCGTGATCACATCCGGGACTCCGAACTACCTTTGGTACATCAAAACACATAAACTCATAATACCAATTGTCATCAAACGTTAAGCGTGTGGACCATACAGGTTCGAGAACTATGTAGACATGACCGAGACTCATCTCCGGTCAATAACCAATAGCGGAACCTGGATTCTCATATTGGTTCCTACATATTCTACGAAGATCTTTATCGGTCAAACCGCATAACAACATACGTTGTTCCCTTTGTCAACGGTGTGTTACTTGCCCGAGATTCGATCGTCACTATCATCATACCTAGTTCAATCTCATTACCGGCAAGTCTCTTTACTCGTTCCTTAATACATCATCTCGTGACTAACTCATTAGTCATTTGCTTGCAAGGCTTATTACGATGTGTATTACCAAGAGGGCCCGGAGATATCTCTCCGACACTCGGAGTGACAAATCCTATTCTCGATCTATGCCAACACCACAAACACCTTCGGAGACACCTGTAGAGCATCTTTATAATCACCCAATTACGTTGTGACGTTTCATAGCACACAAGGTGTTCCTCCGGTATTCGGGAGTTTCATAATCTCATAGTCATAGGAACATGTATAAGTCATGAAGAAAGCAATAGCAGTAAAACTAAACGATCAAGTTGCTAAGCTAACGGATGGGTCTTGTCCATCACATCATTCTCCTAATGATGTGATCCCGTTGATCAAATGACAACTCATGTCTATAGTTTGGAAACATAACCATCTTTGATCAATGAGCTAGTCTAGTAGAGGCATACTAGGGACACTCTGTTTTGTCTATGTATTCACACATGTACTAAGTTTCCGGTTAATACAATTCTAGCATGAATAATAAACATTTTCATGATATAAGGAAATACAAATAACAACTTTATTATTGCCTCTTGGGCATATTTCCTTCAGTCTCCCACTTGAACTAGAGTCAATAATCTAGATTACATTTTAATGATTCTAACACCCATGGAGTCTTGGTGCTGATCATGTTTTGCTCGTGGAAGAGGTTTAGTCAACGGGCCTGCAACATTCAGATCCGTATGCATCTTGCAATTTTATATGTCTCCTTCCTTGACTAGATCGCGGAAGGAATTGAAGCGTATTTTGATGTGCTTGGCTCTCTTGTGAAACCTGGATTCCTTCGCCAAGGCTATTGCTCCAGTGTTGTGATATGTCTCCAACGTATCTATAATTTTTGATTGTTCCATGCTATTATATTATCTGTTTTGGATATTTAATGGGCTTTATTATACACTTTTATATTAGTTTTGAGACTAACCTATTAACCCAAGGCCTAGTGCAAATTGGTGTTTTTTTTGCCTATTTCAGTGTTTCGTAGAAAAGGAACATCAAACGGAGTCCAAACGGAATGAAACCTTCGGGAGAGTCATTTTTGGAACAAATACAACCCAGAAGACTTGGAGTACACGCCAGGGAAGGAACGAGGCGGCCACGAGGGCAGGGGCGCGCCCAGGGGGTAGGCGCGCCCCCACCCTCGTGGGCCCCTCGTGGCTCCCCTGACGTGCCTCTTCCTCCTATATATACCTACGTATCCTGAAAACATCCGAGAGCACCACGAAACCCTAATTCCACCACCGCGCAACCTTCTGTACATGTGAGATCCCATCTTGGGGCCAGTTCCGGAGCTCCACCGGAGGGGGAATCGATCACGGAGGGCTTCTACATCAACACCATAGCCTCTCCAATGAGTTGTGATTAGTTTACCACAGACCTTCGGGTCCATAGTTATTAGATAGATGGATTGTTCTCTCTCTCTCGATCTCAATACAAAGTTCTCTTCGATCTTCTTGGAGATCTATTCGATGTAATTCTTTTTGCGGTGTGTTTGTCGAGATCCGATGAATTGTGGGTTTATGATCAAGATTATCTATGAACAATATTTGATTCTTTTTTTGAAATATTTTATGCATGATTTAAATATATTTGCAAGTCTCTTCGAGTTATCAGTTTGGTTTGGCCTACTAGATTGATCTTTCTTGCAATGGGAGAAGTGCTTAGCTTTGGGGTCAATCTTGTGGTGTCCTTTCCCAGTGACAGCAGGGGCAACAAGGCACGTACTATATAGTTGCCATAGAGGATAAAAAGATGGGATTTATATCATATTGCTTGAGTTTATCCCTCTACATCATGCCATCTTGCTTAAGGCGTTACTCTGTTCTTATGAACTTAATACTCTAGAAGCATGCTGGATAGCGGTCGATGTGTGGAGTAATAGTAGTAGATGCAGAATCGTTTCGGTCTACTTGTCACGGACGTGATGCCTATATACAGTGATCATGCCTAGATATTCTCATAACTATGCGCTTTTCTATCAATTGCTCGACAGTAATTTGTTCACCCACCGTAGAAATCTGCTATCATGAGAGAAGCCACTAGTGAAACCTATGGCCCCCGGGTCTATCTTGCATCTTATAAATCTTCCATCTACTATTTATCTTTACTTTACTTTTGTTTTGCAATCTTTACTTTAAATCTATAATAAAATACCAAAAATATTATCTTATCATCTCTATCAGATCTCACATTTTGCAAGTGGTCGAAAAGGGATTGACAACCCCTTTATCGCGTTGGTTGCAAGGTTCTTATTTGTTTGTGTGGATGCGAGGGACTCGCGCGTGGTCTCCTACTGGATTGATACATTGGTTCCCAAACACTGAGGGAAATGCTTACGCTACTATGTTGCATCACCCTTTCCTCTTCGAGGGAAAACAACGCAAGCTCAAGAGGTAGCATGTTGTCACAAAATATTTTCATTGAACCCGATGCACTAGGTATTACACCTAGATCGGATATGAACTCCTTCATCCAGACTCCTTCATTTGTTGCTTCCGAAGCAGCTATGTACTCCGCTTCACACGTAGATCCCGCCACGACGCTGTGCTTGGAATTGCACCAACTCACAGCTCCACCGTTCAACAAACATACATATCTGGTTTGTGACTTAGAGTCATCCGGATTAATGTCAAAGCTTGAATCGACGTAACCATTTATGACGAGCTCTTTGTCACCTCCATAAACGAGAAACATATTCTTTGTCCTTTTCAAGTACTTCAAGATGTTCTTGACTGCTGTCCAATGGTCCACTCTTGGATTACTTTGGTACCTCCCTGCTAAACTTATAGCAAGGCACACATCAGGTCTGGTACACAGCATTGCATACATGATAGATCCTATGGTTGAGGCATAGGGAATGACTTTCATTTTCTCTCTATCTTCTGCAGTGGTCGGGCATTGAGTCTTACTCAACTTCACACCTTGTAACACAGGCAAGAACCCTTTCTTTGACTGATCCATTTTGAACTTCTTCAAAACTTTATCAAGGTATGTACTTTGTGAAAGTCCAATTAAGCGTCTTGATCTATATCTATAGATCTTGATGCCTAATATATAAGCAACTATACTGAGCTCTTTCATTGAAAAAATCTTATTCAAGTATCCTTTTATGCCATCCAGAAATTCTATATCATTTCCAATCAACAATATGTCATCCACATATAATATCAGAAATGCTACAGAGCTCCCACTCACTTTCTTGTAAATACAGGCTTCTCCAAAAGTCTGTATAAAACCATATGCTTTGATTATCTCATCAAAGTGTATATTCCAACTCCGAGATGCTTGCACCAGTCCATAGATGGATCGCTGGAGCTTGCACACTTTGTTAGCACCTTTAGGATCGACAAAACCTTCTGGTTGCATCATATACAACTCCTCTTTGAGGTATCCATTAAGGAATGCAGTTTTGACATCCATTTGCCAGATTTCATAATCACAAAATGCGGCAATTGCTAACATGATTCGAACAAACTTAAGCATCACTACGGATGAGAAAGTTTCAACGTAGTCAACTCCTTGAACTTGTTGAAAACCTTTTGCAACAAGTCGAGCTTTGTAGACAATAACATTACCATCAGTGTATGTCTTCCTCTTAAAAATCCATTTATTTTCAATGGCTTGCCGATCATCGGGCAAGTCAACCAAAGTCCACACTTTGTTCTCATACATGGATCCCATCTCAGATTTTATGGCCTCAAGCCATTTTGCGGAATCTGGGCTCGTCATCGCATCCTCATAGTTCACATGTTCATCATGGTCTAGTAACATGACTTCCAGAACCGGGTTACCATACCACTCTGGTGCAGAACATATTCTGGTTGACCTACGAGGTTTAGCAGTAACTTGATTCGAAGTTTCATGATCATCATCATTAGCTTCCTCGCTGATTGGTGTACGAATCACTAGAACTAGTTTCTGTGATGTACTACTTTCCAATTCGGGAGAAGGTACAATTACCTCATCAAGTTCCACTTTCCTCCCACTCACTTCTTTCGAGAGAAACTCCTTCTCTAGAAAGGATCCATTCTTAGCAACAAATATCTTGCCTTCGGATCTATGATAGAAGGTATACCCAACAATTTCCTTTGGGTATCCTATGAAGACACATTTCTCCGACTTGGGTTCAAGCTTATTAGGTTGAAGCTTTTTCACATAAGCATCGTAGCCCCAACCTTTAAGAAATGACAACTTTGGTTTCTTGCCAAACCACAGTTCATAAGGCGTCGTCTCAACGGATTTAGATGGTTCCCTATTTAACGTGAATGCAGCTGTCTCTAAAGTATAACCCCAAAATGATAGTGGTAAATCGGTAAGAGACATCATAGATCGCACCATATCTAATAAAGTACGATTACAACGTTCGGACACACCATTATGTTGTGGTGTTCCGGGTGGCGTGAGCTGTGAAACTATTCCACATTGTTTTAAATGAAGACCAAACTCGTAACTCAAATATTCGCCTCCGCGATCAGATTGTAGAAACTTTATTTTCTTGTTACGATGATTGTCTACTTCACTCTGAAATTCTTTGAAGTTTTCAAATGTTTCAGACTTGTCCTTCATCAAGTAGATATACCCATATCTGCTCAAATCATCAGTGAAGGTCAGAAAATAACGATACCCGCCGCGAGCCTCAACACTCATCGGTCCACATACATCAGTATTAATGATTTCCAACAAATCAGTTGCTCGCTCCATTGTTCCAGAGAACGGAGTTTTAGTCATCTTGCCCATGACGCATGGTTCGCAAGCACCAAGTGATTCATAATCAAGTGATTCCAAAAGTCCATCTGCATGGAGTTTTTTCATGCGCTTTACACCAATATGACCTAAACGGCAGTGCCATAAATAAGTTGCGTTATCATTATCAACCTTGCATCTTTTGGCTTCAATATTATGAATATGTGTATCACTACGATTGAGATCCAACAAGAATAGACCACTCTTTAAGGGTGCATGACCATAAAAGATATTACTCATAAAAATAGAGCAACCATTATTCTCTGATTTAAATGAATAATCGTCTCGCAATAAACAAGATCCAGATATAATGTTCATGCTCAACACTGGCACCAAATAACAATTATTTAGGTCTAAAACTAATCCCGGAGGTAGATGTAGAGGTAGCGTGCCGACGGCGATCACATCGACTTTGGAACCATTTCCCACACGCATCGTCACCTCGTCCTTAGCTAATCTTCGTTTAATCCGTAGCCCCTGTTTTGAGTTACAAATATTAGCAACCGAACCAGTATCAAATACCCAGGTGGTACTACGAGCATTAGTAAGGTACACATCAATAACATGTACTAGATCATCGATGGCGCGCGTTGCTGCGCCCGTCTATTTGTACAATGAAATGATATGATTTTTCATAAATATAAGAGCACATGAAACATACTGAATTTTCATAAACATAACAATGCATTAGTTGGTAATCTAAGAAAATATCACATATATAATCCGTAAGATAAGGTTCAAATATACAGATTGGGTTGGTATGACAACATACACAAAGATTTAGATAGTAAATACAAAAAATCATACTCCCTCTGTCCCAAAATATAAGAACGTTTTTAACACTACAGTAGTGTCAAAATTGTTCTTATATTATGGGACGGAGGAAGTAACTGCCAAGAGAGATAGCAAGCCATAAGTACTAGTAGATTGTATAGATGGTGCATAAATGAAATCTTCACATGGCTCTACCAGAGGGCCATCATGTTCGGAACAGAGAAGAATTAGGTTAGCATGATGCACGGGCCATTCCGTGTAGAGGGCACTGCAATAATGGCAGAATGCTAACAAGGATTACCTGGTCATGCATTAGTAAAATAAATTTCAGCAAAGAGTCAATCAAATTTTATTGCATGTATACGTATGTACTCCCTCCATCCCAAAATAAATGTCTCGACTTTGTACTAACTCTAGTACAAAGTTATACTAAGATGGAGACACTTATTTTGGGACGGAGGGAGTACGTAGAAGACAAAACTTGAATCCTCTTTGTCAACACAAAATCTGTTCAACTGGCAACAACCAAGTTTTCTGCAGCACTGTTGAATAAGTTTGAGCAATAATAGTCTAGGTTTGACTGGCGCGCTTGCTTCTTGTGTTACTTTTTTTCCATCTGGCATAAAGCTATCCCAATTTTGAATATCGCTACCATGGTAGTGCAACCTTGTTCGACAACCAAAACTAATGTCCTAAATTTAAACCAGCTAGAGCTATTAGGATTTTTTTATCTCTAGGAATTACACACTAAGGGTTTGACATTCCAAAGAAATATGCACTTACATGAATCTGTAGCAAATATTGCTTTATGATTAAAATTTTGGCATGCCTTAGAACTGTAATAAGAAAAATGGTTATTTATTTATGAGGACCGAGAAAATCGCATGGAATATACCTTTGTGTTCTTGAGGCAAGCTTATAAGAGCATCTCCAGCCGTTGGCCCCCCAGGGAGCGTCTAAAAGCGCCGCCTGGGGGTGAGCCGGCGCAAAAAATAGAACTGGGGGCGAGTCGGTCCCCTGCCGTCGGCCCCCAGGGCCGCCCCCAGGCGCGTATTCAAATAAAAAAAAGGACCGTTCGGCGAAGATATGATAAAAACTAGTTAAATTTCGGCCAAACATGGCAAATTTCGGTGAAATTCGCGCATTTTCATTACATTCACCTAATCTAGAAAAGGAAGGGGCTGAAGTCGTCACCGTCGCCACCATCGTCGTCGTCGGCCTTCTCCTCCTTGACGTGGGCGCCCCTGCTAGACCCCTGCCCGGCGTCGCCATGGCGGACTGGCGGCGGCGCGTCGTCGTCGTCGTCACTGTCGCATAGGACGACGACCCCGTCTTCATCGCGGCCGCGTCGGCGCTCCTCGAAGCGGCGCAGGGCGGCGCGCTGGCGCTCCTTCTCCTTCTCCCAGCGCGCCTTCTCCATCGCAGTGAAGTCATGGCGCGCCCATTCCAGGGCCGCGTTGTCGTCGCCGAACTCGGCCTTCACCGGCGCCAGCCCCGGCTCCGTCTTTGGCTTGACGAAGCACGGAGGAGCCGACGAGGAGGAGGCGCGCCAGCCGCCCTCGTTGATGGCGATGCCGACGCTGCGAGTGCGCCGGCCGATTGGCATCTCCGCCGCGGGCTCGGCCTTGACGCCGAGAAGCGCCGGAGAACCGGAGGAGTGGGAAGATGAGCGAGAGGAGGAAGAAGAGGAGGAGGCGAACCTCCTTGGCGCCCATGCGCGTCGGTGTTGTGACGGGGCGACCCTCGTCGCAGGATAGGTCAACGGCGGGTTGTTGCCGCCGTCGAGGTGCGCCAGCACGCCATCCAGCGTGCGGCCAGGGACGCCCCACCATAGGTGGCGCCCCTCGCTGTTCTTCACGCCGCCGACCACCAGCGCGCTGTTGGTGGAGGCCAGACGCTGCTGCTGGCGGCGTTGGAAGTACGCCGCCCAAGCCGTGTGATTGTCGGCAGCGTACTCGGGGAGGGAGCGCTCGTCGTCGCTTAGGGCGGCGCGTGCGACCTTGACCTCCTCGGCGAAGTACCTGGGCTTCGCCACGGCGTCGGGTAACGGGGGAACAGGCACTCCCCCGTCGCTGAGCCGCCACCCCGTCGGCCCGGCATGCATGTCCGGCGATGCCGGGATGTTTGCCTCGAACAGGAGCCAGGACTCCTGTTCGCGGAGCGAACGGCGGCCGAAGCCGTTCGCCGCCGCCTCGTCACCGGGGAAGCGTTCTGCCATGGCGGCGGTGGAGAGAGGGGCTGCCGGTGGCGCTCGGGAAAGGAAGACGGGGACGGAGAGAGAGGGGCTGGGCGGCGGCGAGGGGCGAGTCTGGTGTGGGCATGGGCGACTGAGAGACCGCCGACTTTTATAGCTGCTCCGCGCCCGTGTGTACGCGTGCGAGGGAGGGGAGGCGTCGGCGCGCCGTCCCGTGATGCGCCGCCCGTGAGGAATCAATGGCAAGGCTGACCGGTAGGAACCGAGGCAGTTGGGGGAAGACGAGCCGCCGTGTCGCTGAGGTGGCTGGCCCGCGGCTTTTTGCGCCAAAACAGTTCGCCGCGGCGCCCCCGGGCGTCCCCCAGCGCGTCGGGTTCGGCCTGGGTCCGCCGACGCTGTTTTCGGCCCAGGCCGGCAAAAATCGGGCTCCCGGGGGCGCGACTGGGCCGTTTTTTCGGCGCCGGCGCAAAAAAACGCCTAGGGAGGCCTTCCTGGGGGCGCGGCTGGAGATGCCCTAAGGTTCAATCATGTTCACCACACGGTTGCCGTGCCATCACATGGTAATTATTAGATACTAAGTATGTACTAAAGCACGTATGAATTAGTGAGCAAATAATTCGTAACTTTCTAATCTGGTTTTAGGTATAATTTATAATCTTCATGTAGTAGTACTACTGCAGTACTACTACTCATAACTGAAAAAAGGACCACACGATTTAAAAACAAATAATCTATAGGATGTGTGGAAATAAATTTTGGATGCTGACATATATTGCAACAAACTTCAAGATGCTGATAGACTCTAGTTTATTATTGATAATCTGAACTCCTGCATGTATAGAAAATGGTTTGCTTTCAGGCACTTATAATCAGCAAATCTACAGAAGAGGGACAAAAAAAATATATGGAAAATGCAAATGGAACTACTAAATGTTTTTAGCTGAGAAACTCCAGAACAATGTACTTACGCAGGAACCAAGTAGGTGCCCTATTGCTACATTAGCATCCATCTGAAACTCAGTAGATGGTACACATAGAAATCGCTTGGCTTATATAACATGAAAGAAATTTAGGAATTAGAAATTAGAACCACATAAAGTAATTGATTACCTTAAGATTTGAAATAATAATATAAAACAATTGCTTGCGCTAATGTTTATAACATCAAAATATTGGCATGTACAAGATTTATGATATCTCAGGTAGATGATTGAAAAGTTTTTTGCTCTTCTTCTTTCCTTCCATCAAACTAATCCATGATAATATGGTAGGCATATTTCTCTCATAGCACATCCAATGGATGAGCGACCAGATGAAGGTGCTCCTGGACAGTACCCATTCTTCTTCAGCGAAATATTACATTGAATTTCTGTGACCTTGGAAAAATGACTGCAGCCAATTTCTATGATTGAGATAGTAACTACCTAGAGTGTTGTCTTTTGGGCCGGTTGCAACTATGGATATTTATGTATGTTATTATAAATTCATGTGGTGTTTGCAAATAGTTGACTGCTGACATGATGTGGATTACTGACTCATTCAATCATTTCCAACATAATCTGTTTAATTACGATACAGTCTGAAGTGACAAAAACAAGTACGAAACCAAAGACTCCCTTTGTTGGTTAAAGCATTGGAAAAAAGACCTTGCAAACTGCATTGTGTCTCCGCAAAAAGATAGAGAAAATCATCTTAGTTCTTCACAGGCAAAAGATTGACACATGATTTTCTCTGTCTAGAAACAAAATAACTGATTGGCTGGATATATATAAAAGCGACCCATGTTATCATGCAACAAAACTTGGAAACAAAGTAAGTACCATCTTCAGAGACAGTGAAAACACCACCAAACACCGGGGCTCGCCATCAACATCAACGGAGTTGTCAGGAAGGAGGAGCAAACGTGCCGTGGGGTTACACAAATCGAGTAGAGTTCTACCGCGAACAACGGAGGAACGACCCTCCCTATATCACGCCAGCAGCAGCACCACCCAAGCAGCAACACGAAGAAGACGAGAAAGATCCAACACCAAGCATAAGTGGAACAAGGAGACATGTACAACACCCCACCTCCAGGAGCCCAGATCCAGCAACAAAAGCATCCAGACACACACCGCCGGTACCGATGAAGACACCAACGGGACGGGAACGGCGCGAGGAGATATTCTTTAGACGAGAGACTGGCGGCCGCCTCGCTGACCTCATCGGGAGACCTAAACCTACAATAAGCAGGACCACCTCCCTCCCACCGACGAAGAGCTTGGGTCCACCGCAAGCCGCACCTCCAAAGCTCACTGGGCCCCCGCGGCCTGGGCGGACCGCCGCCGCCGACGAGATGAGCAGAATTCTCGATCGCCTCTAGTGTAGACGAGAAGGGGCGGTTCTGTTTCGCCCAGCCGCTCAGATTCGTAGAAAGTGGAGAGGAGAGGTCGGGGACGGGGAGGAGTCGAGGAGCGCGGCGAGAGATTGAGGGAGGGGATGCTGGATCGTGATTAAGTTCCGCGGCTCAGTGGGCCATGCGGCCCAATCAACCAGCATAACCCAATTTTGCCACCGGAGTAGCTGACCTTTAGGACAGTCGGCCCACTTAGTGGTAAAACGTGCAATAGCAAATGAATCCAACGGCCAAAAATGACTCGGGTGTTAGATCGGACGGCCAAAATGGCTAATGACGTGAGAGGGCTGGGAGGGTGCTCAGTTTTAATATATCTAAATATCAAATATACCTTTGTTCACTTTGCCATCCTTCTTATCCGCCAAATACTTGGGGCAGTTCCGCTTCCAGTGTCCAGACCCTTTGCAGTAGAAGCACTCAGTTTCAAGCTTGGCTCCAGACTTGGGTTTCTTTGCTGGAGTAGCAACTGTTTTGCTATTCTTCTTGAAGTTCCCCTTCTTTCCCTTGCCCTTTTTATTGAAACTAGTGGTCTTGTTAACCATCAACACTTGATGCTCCTTTTTGATGTCTACCTCCGCAGCTTTGAGCATAGCGAAGGGCTCAGGAATTGTCTTCTGCATCCCTTGCATATTATAGTTCATCATGAAGCCTTTATAGCTTGGTGGCAGTGACTGAAGAACTCTATCAATAACACTATCTTCGTCAACTTTGCAACCAAGTTGAGTCATATGATTGTAGAACCCGGACATTATGAGCAAGTGTTCACTGATAGAACTGTTCTCCTCCATCTTGTAGCTATATAACTTATTGGAGACTTCATATCTCTCAATTCGGGCATTTGCTTGAAATATTAACTTCAACTCTTGGAACATCTCATATGCTCCATGACGTTCAAAACGTCGTTGAAGTCCCGATTCTAAGCCGTAACGCATGGCACACTAAACTATCGAGTAGTCATCAGACCGCGTTTGCCAGACGTTCAAAGCGTCTACATTAGCGGGAGGGGCTTGTCACCTCGCGGTGCTTCAAGGACATAATTCTTCTGTGCAGCAATGAGGATAATTCTCAAGTTACGGACCCAGTCCGTGTAGTTGCTACCATCATCTTTCAACTTAGCTTTCTCTAGGAATGCATTAAAATTCAAGGGAACGGTAGCACGGACCATTGATCTACAACAACATAGATATGCAAAAACTATCAGGACTAAGTTCATGGTAAATTAAAGTTCAACTTAATCATATTACTAAAGAACTCCCACTTAGATAGACATCCCTCTAGCCATCTAAATGATCACGTGATCCAAATCAACTAAACCATGTCCGATCATCACGTGAGATGGAGTAGTTTTCAATGGTGAACATCTTATGTTGATCATATCTACTATGTGATTCACGCTCGACCTTTCGGTCTCCAGTGTTCTAAGGCCATGTCTGTACATGCTAGGCTCGTCAAGTTTAACCTGAGTATTCTGCATGTGCAAAACTGTCTTACACCCATTGTATTTGAACGTAGAGCTTATCACACCCGATCATCACGTGATGTCTCGACACGACGAACTTTCGCAACGGTGCATACTCAGGAAGAACACTTGTACCTTGAAATTTTGAAAGGGATCATCTTATAATGCTACCGCCGTACTAAGCAAAATAAGAAACATAATAAGATAAACATCACATGCAATCAAAATATGTGACATGATATGGCCATCATCATCTTGTGCTTTTGATCTCCATCTCCAAAGCATCGTCATGATCTCCATCGTCATCAACTTGACACCATGATCTTCATCGCAGCATCATGGTCGTCTCGCCAATTATTTCTACTACTACTATCGCTAACTCATAGTGATAAAGTAAAGCAATTACATGGCCTTCGCAATTCATACAATAAAGAGAAAACCATAAGGCTCCTGCCGGTTGCCGATAACTTTACAAAACATGATCATCTCATACAATAACGTATAACTCATCACGTCTTGACCATATCACTTCACAACATGCCCTGCAAAAACAAGTTAGACGTCCTCTACTTTGTTGTTGCAAGTTTTACATGGCTGCTACGGGCTTAGCAAGAACCGTTCTTACCTATGCATACAAAACCACAACGATTTTTTGTCAAGTGTGATGTTTTAACCTTCACAAGGACCGGGCGTAGCCACACTCGATTCAACTAAAGTGAGAGAGACAAACACCCGCCGGTCACCTTTAAGCAACGAGTGCTCGTAACGGTGAAACCAGTCTAGCGTAAGCGTACGCGTAATGTCAGTCCGGGACGCTTTATCTCACAATACCGCCGAATCAAAGTATGACATGCTGGTAAGCGGTATGACTATTATCACCCACAACTCATTGTGTCTACTCGTGCATATCATCTACGCATAGACCTGGCTCATGATGCCACTGTTGGGGAACGTAGTAATTCACAATTTTCCTACGATCACGCAAGATCTATCTACTAGAAGCATAGCAACAAGTGGGGAGAGTGTGTCTACGTACCCTCGTAGACTGAAAGCGGAAGCGTCTAGTGACGCGGTTGATGTAGTCGAACTTCTTCGCGATCCAACCGATCCAAGCACCGAGCGTACGACACCTCCGCGTTCAGCACACGTCCAGCTCGATGACATCCCACAAGCTCTTGATCCAGTTGAGCGTCACGGGAGAGTTTCGTCAGCATGTCGGCGTGGTGATGGTGATGATGAAGCTACCGGCGTAGGGCTTCGCCTAAGAACTTCAACGATATGACCGAGGTGTGTAACTGTGGGGAGTGATATGTCTCCAATGTATCATTGTTCCATGCTATTATATATTCTGTTTTGGATGTTTAATGGGCTTTATTATACACTTTTATATTATTTTTGGGACTAACCTACTAACCCAAGGCCCAGTGCCGATTGTTGTTTTTTTTGCCTATTTCAGGGTTTCGCAAAAAAGGAATATCAAACGGAGTCCAAACGGAATGAAACCTTCGGGGGAGTTATTTTCGGAACCATATCTTCACGGAAGACTTGGATTACACACGAGGGAACGAAGGAGGCAGCCACGAGGGTCCAGGGTGCGCCCCAACCCTCATGGGCCCCCTCTGGCTCCCCCGATGCCCTCCTTCCTCCTATATATACCCATGTACCCTGAAAACATCAAGTCAACAGAGAAAACCCTAATTCCACCGCCGCAACCTTCTCTTCCCATGAGATCCCATCTTGGGGCCTGTTCCGGAGCTCCGCCGGAGGGGGGATCTACCACGGAGTGCTTCTACATCAACCATAGCCTCACCATGAGTTGTGATTAGTTCACCACACACCTTCGGGTCCATAGTTATTAGCTAGTTGGATTCTTCTTACTTTTTGGATCTCAATACAAAGTTCTCCTCGATCTTTGAGGAGATCTATTCGATGTAATCTTTTTGCGGTGTGTTTGTCGCGATCCGAAGAATTGTGGGTTTATGATCAAGATTATCTATGAGAAATATTTGGTTCTTTTATGAAATCTTTTATGTATGATTATAATATCCTTGCAAGTCTCTTTGAATTATTGTTTTGGTTTGGCCTACTAGATCTATAGTTCTTGCAATGGGAGAAGTGCTTGGCTTTGGGTTCAATCTTGTGGTGTCCTTTCCTAGTGACAGCAAGGGCAGCAAGGCACGTATTGTATTGTTGCCATCGAGGATAAAAAGATGGGGTTATATCATATTGCTTGATTTTATCCCTCTACATCATGTTCTTATGAACTTAATACTCTAGATGCATGCTGGATAGCGATCGATGTGTGGAGTAATAGTAGTAGATGCAGAATCATTTCCGTCTACTTGTCACGGACGTGATGCCTATATATAATAATCATGCCTAGATATTCTCATAATTATTCGCTTTTCTATCAATTGCCTGACAGTAATTTGTTCACCCACCGTAGAATTATGCTATCATGAGAGAAGCCACTAGTGAAACCTATGGCCCCCGGGTCTATTCTCAAGATATTAATATTTCATCTACTTTACTTTGTTTTATTTACTTTCTGTTCTTATATCAAAAATACCAAAAATATTATACTATCCTATCTATCAGATCTCACTTTCGTAAGTGACCGTAAAGGGATTGACAACCCCTTATCGCGTTGGCTGCGAAGTTCTTATTTGTTTGTGCAGGTGCGAGGGACTCGCGCGTGGTCTCCTACTGGATTGATACCTTGGTTCTCAAAAACTGAGGGAAATACTTACGCTATTGTGCTGCATCACCCTTTCCTCTTCGAGGGAATACAACGCAAGCTCGAGAAGTAGCAAGAAGAATTTATGGCACCGTTGCTGGGGAGGCTTACGCAAAAGTCATATACCAAGTACCTATCACAAGCCCTTATCCTTCGCATTACATTTATTTGCCTCACGTTTTCCTCTCCCCCACTTCACCCTTGCCGTTTTATTTGCCCTTCTTTTTGCTGTGTGTTTATCGTTCGCTTGCCCTCATGTCTGAGATGGGGAAAGATTTTATCTAAAAGGCTAGTAATGTTGAGGGCAACGTCTATGTTGATCGTCCGGATGAAACTAGCACTTTACATATTAAGAAGTTTCGGGTTGGTAGTGGTAATATTATTGGAAAAGGAGTTCTTCAAGACTTCTTTACTTGTGCCGGTGCTTTACCCACTATGGGTGGATCTATTCTTAATAGAACTAGTAGCCTTGTGGATGTCATATATATATGCTTGTAGTTGAAATTTAAAGGCAATTTATCCATATGCATCCTTGCATTCAGAGAATCTTTTTGGAATTTTCCAATATTGAGCATTCTTCTGTTAAGCGCGCTGCTACTATCTTTTTGGCTCATGAGTTCATATTTATCATGAAAGAGGCCAAAGAAATCTTTGCTCATTACGGAGCGGATGCTGGTCGTCCTCCTATAGAAGCTATCTTATTCAACCAAGAGGACATAATGCGCTTGCGATCTCTAGATCATGTTGCTTTTAATGAAAACCTTAGAAAAAAGGTTCCTACCGATGTCTTGGTTGATAGAATTTCTGAATTGAATGATGATTTTGCTATTCAAAACAATGGGTTAGGTTATTCCCTTGAGCGAAGGCTCATGACCTTTTGCCAAAAGAATGTTTATAACGATGAATTGGTTGTGCAATATAAAGGGCCAAAGGAGGAACCTATACCTCCTAAGTTTGATATGGGGGACTTTTGTCCTATTAAATTTAGCCCTTTTGATTACTTTTGCTTGCCACAAAGAAAAGTTGCTGCTGAACGTAGGGAATATGAGATGAGTTTTCGCGATATATCTTATCATTATGGCAATATCTAGATCCATTCCTGTATCGTGCCTAGCTAGGGGCGTTAAACGATAGCGCTTGTTGGGAGGCAACCCAATTTTATTTTGTTTGTTTTTGCTTCTTTTTAGGAATAAATATTGCATCTAGCTTCTGTTTAGATGTGGTTTTGTGTTTTAGTTAGTTTTTGAGCCAAGTAGAACCTTTGGGAAGACTTGTGTTAAGTTTATATGATCATGTTGTAAAAAACAGAACTTTAATGCTCACGAGATTAGTCACAAGATTTTACTGGAGAGTGATATTTATTTGATTATTTTTGAAGATGATTGATAGACAAATTCCCCATGTTTACCAATTTATTTCAATTTTTTTGGAGTTACAGAAGTATTCGAAAGTTACAGATTACTACAGACTGTTCTGTTTTTTACAGATTCTATTTTTCGTGTGTTGTTTGCTTATTTTGATGCATCTATGAGTAGTATTGGGGAGTATGAATCATAGAGAAGTTGGAATACAGTAGGTTTAACACCAATATAAACAAATAATGAGTTCATTACAGTACCTTTGAGTGGTGGTTTGTTTTCTTATACTAACGGAGCTCACGATATTTTTGGCTAAGTTTTGTGTTGTGAAGTTTTCAAGTTTTGAGTATGGCTTTGATGGACTATGGAACAAAGAGTGGCAAGAGCCTAAGCTTGGGGATTCCCAAGGCACCCCAAGGTAAAATTCAAGGACAACCAAAAGGCTAATCTTGGGGATGCCCCGGGAAGGCATCCCCTCTTTCGTCTTCATCTATCGGTAACTATACTCGGGGTTATATTTTTATTCACCACATGATATGTGTTTTGCTTGGAGCGTCATGTATGATTTGAGTCTTTAATTTTTTTTTGCCACAATCATCCTTGCTGGACATACCTTTTGAGAGAGATAAATATGGTTTAGAATTTATTAGAATACTCTATGTACTTCACTTATATCTTTTGAGCTAGATAGTTTTGCTCTAGTGCTTCACTTATATCTTTTAGAGCACGGTGGTGGTTTTATTTTGTAGAAATTATTTATCTCTCATGCTTCACTTATATCTATTTGAGAGTCTTTTAGAACAGCATGGTAAACTGCTTTGGTTATGAAACTAGTCCTAATATGATAGGCATCCAAGATGAGTATATTAAAAACTTTCACATAAAGTGCATTGAATACTAAGAGAAGTTTGATACTTGATGATTGTTTTGAGATATGAGGATCGTGATATTAGAGTCATGCTAGTAGAGTAGTTGTGAATTTGAGATATACTTGTGTTGAGGTTTGCAATTCCCATAGCATGCACGTATGGTAACCGTTGTGTGACAAATTTGAAGAATGAGGTATTTCATTGAGTGTCATCCTTTGTGTGGAGGTCGAGGGCGCGCGATGGTTAACTCCTACCAACCTCCCCCCTAGGATCATGCATGTAGTACTTTGTTTTGATGATTTGTAGATTTTTGCAATAAGTATGTGAGTTCTTTATGACTAATGTTGAGTCCATGGCTATACGCACTCTCACCATTCCACCATTGCTAGCCTCTCTTGTACCGCGCAACTTTCGCCGGTACCATACACCCACCATATACCTTCCTCAAAACAGCCACCATACCTACCTATCATGGCCTTTCCATAGCCATTCCGAGATATATTGCCATGCAACTTTCCACCGTTCCGTTTGTTATGACACACTTCATCATTGTCATATTGCCATGCATGATCATGTAGTTGACATCGTATTTGTGGCTAGGCCACCATACATAATTTTTCATACATGTCACTCTTGACTCATTGCACATCCCAGTACAACGCGGGAGGCATTCGTATAGAGTCATACTTTGTTCTAAGTATCGAGTTGTAATATCGAGTTGTAAATCAATAGAAGTGTGATGATCATTATTATTAGAGCATTGTCCCAAAGAAAAAAAAAGAAAAAAAGAAAAGGGACAATGCTACTATCTTTTTCCACACTTGTGCTTCAAAGTAGAACCATGTTCATCATGATAGAGAGTCTCTTGTTTAGTCACTTTCATATACTAGTGGGAATTTTCAATATAGAACTTGGCTTGTATATTCCAACGATGGGCTTCCTCAAATGCCGTAGGTCTTCATGAGCAAGCAAGTTGGATGCACACCCACTTAGTTTCTTTTGTTGAGCTTTCATACAGTTATAGCTCTAGTGCATCCATTGCATGGCAATCCCTACTCACTCACATTGATATCTATTGATGGGCATCTCCATAGCCCATTGATACGCCTAGTGGATGTGAGACTATCTTCCTCCTTTTTGTCTTCTCCACAACCACCACTCTATTCCACATAGTGCTATGTCCATGGCTCACGCTCATATATTGCATGAAAGTTGAAAGAGTTTGAAAAAATTTAAGTATGAAACAAGTGCTTGGCTGAAACCGGGGTTGTGCATGATTGGAGTATTTTGTGTGACGAAAATGGAGCATAGCCTAACTATATGATTTTGTAGGGATGAACTTTCTTTGGCCATGTTATTTTGAGAAGACATGATTGCTTTGTTAGTATGCTTGAAGTATTAATATTCTTATGTCAATATGAACTTTTATCTTAAATCTTTCGGATCTGAACATTCATGCCACGACAAAGAGAATTACATTGAGAATTATGTTAGTTAGCATTCCACATCAAAAATTCTGTTTTTATCATTTACCTACTCGAGGACGAGCATGAATTAAGCTTGGGGATGCTTGATACGTCTCCAACGTATCTATAATTTTTGATTGTTCCATGCTATTATATATTCTGTTTCGGATGTTTAATTGGCTTTATTATACACTTTTATATTATTTTTGGGACTAACCTACTAACCCAAGGCCTAGTGCAGATTGCTGTTTTTTTTTTGCCTATTTTAGGGTTTCGCAGAAAAGGAATATCAAACGGAGTCCAAACGGAATGAAACCTTTGGGAGAGTTATTTTCGGAACCATATCTTCACAGAAGACTTGGAGTACACACGAGGGAACGAAAGAGGCGGCCATGAGGGTCTAGGGCGCGCCCCCTCCTACAGGGCGCGCCCCCACCCCCATGGGCCCCCTCTGGCTCCCCCGATGCCCTCCTTCCTCCTATATATACCCATGTACCCTGAAAACATCGAGGCAACAGAGAAAACCCTAATTCCATCGCCGCAACCTTCTGTTCCCGTGAGATCCCTTCTTGGGGCCTGTTCCGGAGCTCCGCCGGAGGGGGGATCTACCACGGAGTGCTTCTACATCAACACCATAGCAACACCATGAGTTGTGAGTAGTTTACCACAGACCTTCGGGTCCATAGTTATTAGCTAGATGGCTTCTTCTCTCTTTTTGGATCTCAATACAAAGTTCTCCTTGATCTCCGAGAAGATCTATTCGATGTAATCTTTTTGCGGTGTGTTTGTCAAGATCCGATGAATTGTGGGTTTATGATCAAGATTATCTATGAGAAATTTTTGGTTCTTTTCCGAAATCTTTTATGTATTATTATAATATCCTTGCAAGTCTCTTCGAATTATTGATTTGGTTTGGCCTACTAGATATATAGTTCTTGCAATGGGAGAAGTGCTTGGCTTTGGGTTCAATCTTGCGGTATCCTTTCCCAGTGATAGCAGGGGAAGCAAGGCACGTATTGTATTGTTGCCATCGAGGATAAAAAGATGGGGTTTATATCATATTGCTTGAGTTTATCCCTCTACATCATGTCATCTTGCCTAAAGCATTACTCTGTTCTTATGAACTTAATACTCTAGATGCATGCTGGATAGCGGTCGATGTGTGGAGTAATAGTAGTAGATGCAGAATCGTTTCGGTCTACTTGTCACGGATGTGATGCCTATATATAATGATCATGCCTACATTTTCTCATAATTATTCACTTTTCTATCAATTACTCGACAATAATTTGTTCACCCACCGTAGAATTGTGCTATCATGAGAGAAGCCACTAGTGAAACGTATGGCCCCCGGGTCTATTCTCAACATATTAATCTTTCATCTACTTTACTTTGCTTTATTTACTTTCTGTTCTTATATCAAAAATACCAAAAATATTATACTATCATATCTATCAGATCTCACTTTCGTAAGTGACCGTAAAGGGATTGACAACCCCTTATCGCGTTGGCTACGAAGTTCTTATTTGTTTGTGCAGGTGCGAGGGACTCGCGCGTGGTCTCCTACTGGATTGATATCTTGCTTCTCAAAAACAGAGGGAAATACTTACGCTACTTTGTTGCATCACCCTTTCCTCTTCGAGGGAATACAACGCAAGCTCGAGAAGTAGCAGGGAGGGGCACCACACACGGCTAAAATCAACTTGTGTGTCTATGGGGTGCCCCCTCCCCACGTATATAAAGGAGGGAGGGGAGGAGGAGGCGGCCGACCTAGGGGCGCGCCATGAGGGGAGTTCTACTCCCACTAGGAGTAGGACTCCTCCTTTTCCTAGTAGGAGTAGGAGAGGGGGAAGGAAGGGAAAGGATGAGAAGGAAAGAGGGGGTCGGCCCCCCTTGCCCTAAACCAATTCAGTTTGGGCCTTGGGGGCGCTCCCCACACTCCCCTTGCTGCCCTCTATTTCCACTAAGGCCCATGTAGGCCCATTAACCCCCCGGGAGGTTCCGGTAACCTCCCGGTACTCCGGTATTTATCCGGTAACCCCCGGAACTCATCTTGTGTCCGAATATAACCTTCCAATATATGAATATTTATGTCTCGGACATTCCGAGACTCCTCGTCATGCCTGTGATCACATCCGGGACTCTGAACTACCTTCGGTACATCAAAACACATAAACTCATAATACCGATCGTCATCAAACGTGAAGTGTGCGGACCCTACGGGTTCGAGAACTATGTAGACATGACCGAGACTCATCTCCTTTCAATAACCAATAGCAAAACCTGGATGATCACATTGGTTCCTACATATTCTACGAAGATCTTGATCGCTCAAACCACATACAACATACGTTGTTCCCTTTGTCATCGGTATGTTACTTGCCCGAGATTCGATCATCGGTATCATCATACCTAGTTCAATCTCGTTGCCGGCAAGTCTCTTTAACCATTCTGTAATACATCATCTCGGGACTAACTCATTAGTCATTTGCTTGCCAGGCTTATTACCATGTGTATTACCGAGAGGGCCTAGAGATACCTCTCCGAGACTCGGAGTGACAAATCCTATTGTCGATCTATGCCAACACAACAAACACCTTCGGAGACACCTGTAGAGCATCTTTATAATCACCCAGTTATGTTGTGACGTTTGATAGCACACAAGGTGTTCGTCTTGTATTCGGGAGTGGCATAATCTCATAGTAATAGGAACATGTATAAGTCATGAAGAAAGCAATAGCAGTAAAACTAAACGATCAAGTTGCTAAGCTAACGGATGGGTCTTGTCCATCACATCATTCTCCTAATGATGTGATCCCGTTGATCAAATGACAACTCATGTCTATGGTTAGGAAACATAACCATCTTTGATCAATGAGCTAGTCTAGTACAGGCATACTAGGGACACTCTGTTTTGTCTATGTATTCACAAATGTACTAAGTTTCCAGTTAATACAATTCTAGCAGGAATAAGAAACATTTATCATGATGTAAGGAAATATAAATAACAACTTTATTATTGCCTCTAGGGCATATTTCCTTCAATTTTGTAAGTTTAGGGCCAAAATAATTTACAAATTTTTAAGTTTATATTTAAATGGGATAAAAAGGTGTTGTTGGTCTACTGTTTTAACTATATTAGAGGCATATAAACATGCCCAAAGTGTTTTTTATATTTGTTAATTAGTTCATGAATATTTAAAACCTTTTGAAAATTTTAATTCACTGCTTTATGAAATTATAATTTGACTTGTTAGTTGAATTTGAATTTGATCTCAGTGTGAAACAAGTGAGGTTTAGCAAAAGTTTAATTATGATGGTCTGGCATCGTTAGCAAAGTTTTACTATAGCTTAACTATCGGGGTGTCACAAATCTCCTCCACTACAAGAAATCTCATCCCGAGATTTAAGAGGTGGAGCAAGGGGGAAATATTTCCCTACGAACTTCTATCAAGTCTTCTTGTTCTTGGTTGCTCTTCTCGAAGAGGTCGATCCAGTACATTGATGTCTTCATTTCTCTGCTTCAGGTCATCATGATGAAGTCGGCATCCTTTCTTCGGTTCTCCATCGAACTTATGAAAGAATAAAGGTTGGGTATTCCGAGAGAACGGACCTCTGCAAGGTTGACTATCTGGTCGATTACATTGAGGAAGGTGGCGGAAAGTAACTCTCGAATTGAAATTTAAGAAATTATCGAGAGCAATGCAAGGAGGTATCATGGGAAGTTTTGAGCGGGTAGGCAATCGTTCGATGCCTGAAATAGGGCGTGAAAGGGGTTCAAAGTAATGGGAATAAGTATTGTGTCTGATAACAGAATTGATGATCTCTCAGAAGGTGGCTCGTGAATTACATACAAGGCCACACGCAAGGAACAACCTTGGGAACATGGGGTGCAGGAGAGTCATGTTTCGATCCTGTGAAACTATGGGTTATGGGCCCACCATGTGGGTTAAAAGTAGGAAGGCGATGACGTCTTACACGATCATGTAAGCAAGGCATGTCAGAGGATAGCATGTCAGTTATGTCGGCAACAACGTCGGTGCCACGGGCGAGGGACGAAGAGAACCATTTTCCTGCTCGTTGAAACGAGGCGGACTTGTAGGCAAAGTTCTCGTCCATTGGTGGTTACCGGAATGTTATCAGCAATAGCAACAGGGTCTTACTGACAGAGTTGTACACCGAGGTGTTTACATAAGCAAAAAAATTATTACTGCTTAGATTATATGTAGATCACAAGAAAGGTTAAACAAACCAACAGAAAGGAAAATGTGTTTAAACACAGGTAATGGAAGTATATCCTTCCTAAAGATAAGCAGGGCATGATATACGTGACAAGAGATCAAAGACATGACCATTTGGATAAAAGGGTTAATAAGAATCATGATATCTACCCATACACGGTGTTTGGATAACTGATCAAGAAACACTTAGCATTGAGCTTTCAATGTTCTGGTTCATGTCTGAGTACCACCGTCATGCTTCAAGATAGCATCGACATGGTCAACAGGTAAAGGTCGGACTTTGGAAACACAAAAAGATCCAGACGGAACTGCTAGAACAGCTCGTACAATTTTATCATGGAAAAGATGAGGATGTGGCCGATGGGATTAGCAACAACTCATCGTGATTTCCATAAACATGGATTTCCACAATTAAGTGAACAGGGTGAAAATATTGGACACACTAGGGTATATAATGAAGTATATTCATGGAGAACGTCCACAATTAAGCACTGAATGAAATGCACCTGGAAATATGGACCAAGTAGCACGATCGATGTTAGAATGGAGATCCAATAACCAGAAGGGTTGGAATGAAACTATCGTCCATTCACTTCAAAGCAATAGGGTTGCCAGAAGTTTTGGAAATCACACATCACAGTTCAATGGTCGGTATTCCGGTTAGAAGCAACACGGGGACCAATATATGAACAGGGATGGCGAGAAGTATTACTATATCAAGACTTAACAGGTGGAGCAATTATCATGACATCCTTGACATAAAAGATGGTAATACTCAAATGTAGAATATAACATGAGTTGGATAGCAAGGAGATCAACGTACAACACAAAACATGAACAAGTTTGTGTTGGAGGGAGGGCAATAAAGTTGTCGAAGATAACTGTGACACCCCGAGACCGATGCGCCAGGTGTCTTCCAGTTATTCGCTGTCGTTGCCATGCCATTTGCTTGCGTGTTGAATTTTGCCATGTCATTATGTGCATGTCATCAGCATGTTTTCAAAACTTGCATTCGTTCGGGTCCCCCAGTCCTCTTTGTTGTCTGTTCTGAGCCCAGACACACTCGCATGTGCCCGCGGCACCTCCGAAATATTATTTTATAAGTGGCCATAAAATGTTATCGAAATGAGGTTATACTTGGCGTGTGGTCTTATTATAGTGTAGATAGACTGCCAGCCAAATTTCGTCGCATTCGGAGTCCGTTTGATAGCCCAATCGTTAAACAAGTAGTGGCACCATTGCCGGACTGATGTCACATGTTTTCGGTCTCTGAAAACCCCCACCGGGCCTCTCTCCCTCTTTTCTCCCCTCACCTCACCTCCTCTCATAGCCACTAACACAGCCCACCTGGCCCATCCTACCCCTCCTCGCGTCCGGAACCGTCCGATCGTCATCGGAGGGTCCAAAAACCCCCCTAGACCGAAACCCTAGCCAAAAACTGCTATATAAAGCCTTCACCTCGGCCAAAAATGGCATCCCTAGCCATCCCCTACCTCCTAGCCACTCTCCTTCGTTTTCAGCGCCGATCCAACCCCTCCCCGCCAGTTGGCCAGCCTCCAGCCGCCGGTCGCCGCCACTTGGCGACTTCCCTGTGGCCAGCCTCGCCTCGCCAGTGCGCTCGGCCTCTCAGCGCGCTCCACGTCGCCCTCCCTCTCTCCCCGCACCGCCAAGCCCGTCGGGGCCCGGGGCCGGCCCGCCCGGGCCCGAAGCTCCGCCGCCGCGCGCCCGTCGCCCGCTCGCCCCTCTGCCCCACGGCGCTCGCCTCCCGCTCGCACGCCCTGCTCCCGAGCGAGTGCAGCCCCGCCGCCGGCTGAACCCCGCCTCGCCGGCCAGCTACTAAATCCACCACACACGCCCGCCGGTGACCCCCCAGGCTAGATCAGCCCGCTCCCCGCCGCCAGTGGATGACGCCACCCCATCGCCGACGAGCGCCGCCGCCTCCCTGTGCGCCGCCAGCTGCCATCCCGTGAAGCTTGCGTCCGCCGGCCACCCAAGCTCCGCGTCATCAGGAATGGGCTCCTCTACCCCGCATCCGGCCGCCTCTGTCGTGATCTTCCCAGATCCGGCCACCCGCGGTTCCGCCCCGCCTTGCCGATGTCAAGCCGCTGCCGTTGCTGCCCCGCCTCACTGCTCGTGCGAGTGCACACGGAGGACGACCGCGTCAGCCTGGCCCCTGCGGCCCGCATCGTCCCAGCCACCTGCGGCCCATCATCGCCCGGCCCACCTCCCTGTCGTCCTAGGCCGAGCCCACTGGATAGGCAGCCCCTAACCCCCGCCCGTGCGAAGTTTAGTTATCCAGCACCCACTTTTACTGTGTGCGATTTTCACAAAGTCCCTAAAATGTCATAATATGTATGCATGTTTGAGGTGCCATATCTTTGTGCATGATTGTCCAAATTGAGCATATGATATGTCAAAATGTTCATCTCTAAATGCTCTACATGATAGTTGCATTTGCATGCATGTTAGGATGCATTTTGACATGTTAATCTTTGTTGCAAAATTGTAAGTGTTGTTAACTGCTGAAAGTAATATAACTTGCTGATTTGTCTTTTTCATACCTTTTCACTAAGTCCCTAAAATGTCATAATATGTATGCATGTTTGAGGTGCCATATCTTTGTGCATGATCGTCCAAATCGACCATATGATATGTCAAAATGTTCATCCCTGAATAATCTACATGATAGTTGCATTTGCATGCATGTTAGGATGCATTGTGACATGTTAATCTTTGTTGCAAAAGTGCTAAGTCTTGTTAACTGCTGAAACTAATATAACTTGATGATTTGTCATTTTCATATATTTTTATGTGATTTTTGTTGGAGCATCATGTCAACATGTTTTAGGAGCACAATCATGTCATCTTTGCAATGCTGTAATTAGTTTTTCATGATATGCCCTCTGTTGAGTGGAACAAGCTTGAAAAGTGGCCCACTCGCTGTTTGTTGTTTCCCGAGACTTGTGAAACTGCTAAGTCTGTATCTGTTATATTGTGATGCCATGTTTGCTTGATGCTACACTCACATCTATGCATAATCAGGAGATGTTCAGTGATCATGTTTTCTTTTACATGTAATGCTCTATCCATCCATGCCCTTGTTTGCAATTATGGCCTGCTGTTGCTTGTGATTATCATGCTCTCAAATTGTTAAATAATGTTTCTGTCGGCCTGTTAACAGTAAGTTCAGTTTTGCCATGTGAATAGCTAGTGCTCTATGCATCCTATGACCATCTTCTTGACATGAGTAGCTGCATAAACATGTCTTCTTGTTGTTGGTTATATTTACATGCCATGATATGCTTTGAGATGAGTTGCACAAGCTTGCAAATATGTGTACTTGTCGATGTTTCTGCCATGCCCAGTTTTCACCAAGTCTGTTATTTCATATTGCCATGTTCACTTGAAGCTATCATCAAATCTGTTGCTCCAATAATCATGCTCAGTAATGATGTTTTGTAATGCTTGAAATGTACATGATTTCCATGCCCTTTGATGCCATGAAATGTTCTTGTAGCATGTTGTTTTGATGATTGCAAAGTGCCTAGTTGTTGTTTTGGACAGATTATTGGTATGTCTTGTATTGGGTGTATGTGTTGATCCGTTGCTATGTTTTGAGTGTGCTCTATATGACACTTGCTTGGTTTTGCATGTAGATGCATCATGTCATGTTACATACATGTTTTGAGTGTTGTGCTTGATGTTTGAATGCATTTTGCATGAATGCCATGTGTAACTTGTTTTTCTCATATCTTCTAGGTCGTAGCTCCAAATTTAATGAACTTTATATATAACTTGACTAGAAATTCATGTAGATCATCATGGTGCATGTTAAATTGCTGTTTAACAACTCTAACATAAGGTGTGTTCGGATCTGGACCAATTCCAAAATTTTCATATGAAGACTTACCGGAATTGTTATATGTTGTTTCCGGCCTCATTTAAGCTTGCCTTGATGTGATGTTCTTGTATCCATCATCTCTTGCCATGAGTTGCATCATGTAGTATTGTCATGCATCATACTTGGTTGAGCATCATGTCTTGTTTATGTGTGGTGTGTTTACCATGTTGTTTGCTTCTTCTCGTTAGTTCCTGTTTCGTTGCGATCGTGAGGATTCGTTCAACTACGCTTGGTTCGACTTCGTGTCTTCGTCTTCTTCATGGACTCATTCTTTTTCCTAGCAGCATCTCAGGCAAGATGACCGTCACCTTGGATCTCATTACTATCATTGCTATGCTAGTTGTCCCGATGCTATCGCTATATGTTGCACTACCTATCTATTTGTTGTCAGCATCTCATTGTTACCATGAAACGCCCTCTAACCTTTGACACCATCCCAACAAACCGTCGTATGGGTATGTTACCGCTTGATCAGCCCCTCTTATAGTGTTGTTAGTTGCAGGAGAAGATGAAGATTGCTCCATGTCGGAACTTGGATTGTTGGAATATCACAATATATCTTACTTAAATTAATGCACCTATATACTTGGCAATGGGTGGAAGGCTTGGCCTTTTGCTCAGTGTTTTGTTCCACTCATGCCGCCTTAAGAACCGATAAACCGGTGTTATGTTCCTTGATTTTGCGTTCCTAAGGCGATTGGGTTTATGGGGACCCCTTGACAGTTCGCTTTGAATAAAAGTCCTCCAGCAAGGCCCAACATTGGTTTTACCATTTGCCTAATAACTAAAACTTGCATAGGGAGTTAGCGCTACCCGCGAACTTAATTACAACCCGGGCCAATACTCCTCATGAGTGTTGGTCCAAACTAGAGCACTTTGCGGGGCCTCCCCTTGGCAACTTGGGGTATCTGGCTCCCGTACGCGTCGCTCATCCGAACGTGGCCTGAGATGAGATATGTGCGGCTACTATTAGGGTGTCGGCGCGCTGGGAGGTCTTGTTGGACTTGTTTTACCATTGTCGAAATGTCTTGTGCACCGGGATTCCAAGTCTGATCGGGTTGTCCCTAAGATAAGAGGTTTTACCTCTGCTGATCGTGAGAGCTTGTGATGGGCTAAGTTGGGACACCCCTGCAAGGTTATGATCTTTCCAAAGCCATGCCCACGGTTATGTGGCAGATTGGAATTTGTTAATGTCCGGTTGTAGAAAACTTGATAGAGGATCCGAAATAAAATACACCAACCGTGTGAGTAACCGTGACCATCTCTTTTCATTTTGAGAAGAGAACACGGTGGGGTTATGTTTGACCCGTAGTTAGTTCAGGATCACCTATTGATCATTACTAGTTTGCAACCGTTTGCGTAGATGCTCATCTTATTCTTGTACTCGTAAATTAGCCACCATATAATGCTTACCCGCTGCTGCAACCTCACCACTTAACCTCTCCATACCCATTAAGCTTTGCTAGTCTTGATACCCATGGTTATGGGATTGCTGAGTCCTCATGGCTCACAGATACTACAACCATAGTTGAAGGTGCAGGTTTCTGATGACTTGACGCGAGAGAGATGTTCACTTGTGTTGGAGTTATTTCTTCTTCTTCGTCTTCAGTCTTGGGTTAGGTTCCTAGTCGGCAGCCTAGGATAGCAGGATGGATGTCATGTGTTTTCATGTGTTTTCATCCGTAGACGAATGTCTTGTGTATGATGTGTTGTATTCATGTGGCTATTGTATGACTTGTATGTATCCCCATATATTTATGTAATAGTACGATGTAATGATACCCATCTTGCTAAGTGCCCGAAATGCGGTTATGCCCTAATCATGAAGTTATCACGTGATCGGGATAGAATCACATCTTGGGCGTGACAAGTTGGTATCAGAGCCTCGACCGACCATAGGAGCCCCCTTGATTGATCGTAGTTTGGCCATTGTCAAGTCTAGAAAAACTTTTTCGGAGTCTAGTTATATCGGAGAGTAGGAATTCTTTTTACTCCTCAGCCCCTTCGTCTCTCTGGTGAGGAATCTTGTCGTAGATGTTTTGAATTACTCCTCTTCCCCTTCAAATTTTTTTAGGATCACGTAGTTAGTTTTCCGATCGTTGCGATGTCAGCTCTTGTCATCCGGTGCACTTCTCTTCAGTGGATTCGATCCTCTTCAGCTTTGCAAGTTCAATCCTCGGTTATTTCCAACCGGCGTCGTTTTCCTCGTCCGAAGTAGTCTATCTTTTCCTGCCCGCCCACCCTTTTTATTCTCGGAGCCGGAGCCCTTAATCGAGTATCCATCCTACTCATGCGAAGCCTTTGTTTTTCTTTCCTCAATTATTTCAACCGGTGAATTCTCGTCTCGTTCTGCATTCTTTATCTCGTTTCTCCTCCGGTGGATCCAATTCAATTTGTTTCCGGTGTGGATCATATTCTTTTTCGTCGGTTCAAATGTTTCCTCTTGCTCATTCGCCTCTCGCCACTTAATTGTTCCAGAGTTCTGAAGACATCACAGGAGTTTCGTCTGTGTTCCAACTAATTCAAGGTTGTCAGCTCATTCGAGTCTTTGAATCGTTCCAGTGCATCATCTCCTTTTCAATCTTTTCCAACGGTGTTATCTCTTCGGTGGGATCATAACCCACAGGTCTTTTCCCATGATCTTACATGACTCTTCCAATTTTCCGGAGTTATTCCCAAAAAAAATTCAAGCGTGACATAAGAATGGACTCCATCGGTCACATGCCTTCTCCAAGATCGCTTTCCAATTCTTTTCATCGTTGGTTCAACCTCCCTCTTTTCATTCTTTCGGATTATCTCACAAATTCTTCATGGTATTCTCGTCGTCATTCTCAATATTTGAAGACCGAAGAAGAGTTCCTGTAAATCTTGTTTGTTTTATCGACCATTCATTGTTCAAGCTTAATGCCATCCACCCAAATTGTTCCGATCATGACAAATTCTTGTGTACACATCCGGAGTATTTCAGGAATTCTTTCCATTGTGATCCTCCGAAGGCCATCATTCAGAAGATTTCTTCGTTCTCAGTTTTTCAACTTCGTCCTCCAACTATTCTTAATTGGTACCTCTTCATTCGTCTCCATATTCTTTCGGTGCTTCGTCCAAGTATCATTTAGTCAGCTCGCGATATCTTCATTCTCTTGTATTTAAATTCCCTCAGTTCTTCATTCGTTTACTAATTCTTCTCGGCGATTCATTGTCTTTTCTTCATTCATTTTCCAAATCCTTCCCGGTGGTTGATTCTTTCATCACTCGGTTTCAATTCTTATGGTGGTTCGCTCAAGATTCATTTTCCTTGGTCATCATATCAACTCATTCGTTCTTTCCAATCCTACTAGTGGTTCATGAAGACTTTCTCAAGTTTTGTGCTATATCCCTCTTTATCCAATTTCAACGAGAATAAGTGATATGCAAATCCATTGTTTCTCGTCAGTTTAATCGATGGAGGATAACCATAACATAATTTGTATTCCTTTCATCAACTTGATTAATCCCCTTTCTTCGGAGTTTGTTCATGATGAATAAATCCTAATCCCAAATGTTGTCATATTTTTTTCAGAGTTCGAAGTTTCCTCGGCCATCTCGTCGGAACATCCGTCTAAATCATCGCAAGGCTTTATTCTTATTCTTTTCATACTCCGTTCCGACCTCATCATCCTTTTGTTATCGGAGTACTTCACGGTGGTTCGTCATGAATTAATTCATTATTCAAATGTTCATCATAATTCTTGTTGGAGCAACTCTAGTATTCTCATTCTTCTTGCGTCTCGAGATGCAAATAATTCTCCGTATTCTTTTGAAGTGGTGTTTTGCATTTCTTCGTTCTTCTAAGCTAATCAATCATTTGGTCGTGGCATGATTTCACCTCAAGTTTTGGGATGATTTCCATAAGTACACAACAAGCTTATTCTTTTGTTGTTGATTTTCTCAACAACTCCGTTCAAGCCTTACTCTTGAAGATTCTCGTTCAAATTCATTCGGGGTAGAAGTTTTCATCCTCTTCTCCGTTATTTTCTTTTCACTCTTTCAATTCTTCCGGAGGCATTGTTTTGTTCCTCTCGTCAAGTATCGTTTCATCTTTTCAAGTCCATATTCCTTCCATGTTAAACAGGAGTGGTATCTAAATTTTCTTTTTCTTATTTCTTGTCTATCTCGCTTAACCGGAGTGGTTTTCGAATTCATTCTTGTTCCTTCAGCCCTTGTTCTTGTCTTTCAATAGTCAGTGCTCTCGTACTCTTCATTGTTTCCTCATGTTAGCGAAGCTTCTCAATCTCATTCATCTTTGTTGTATTCTTCCTTTCAAGTTGTTCAACCTCTTGAGATTCTTTTGTTTCACTCATTTCTCGAAGAAGAACTTGGTTCTTCCTCTTCATCTTCTGTCTCGTTCCTAAGATATCGGGACGAGATCTCTTGTTAGTAGGGGAGTGTAGTGGCACCCCGAGACCGATGCGCTAGGTGTCTTCCAGTTACTCGCTGTTGTTGCCATGTCATTTGCTTGCGTGTTGCATTTTGCCATGTCATCATGTGCATGTCATCAGCATGTTTTCAAAACTTGCATTTGTTTGGGTCCCCCAGTCCTCTGTGTGGTCCATTCTGAGACCATACACACTCGCACGCGCCCGCAGCACCTCCGAAATATGATTTTATAAGTGGCCGGAAAATGTTCTCGAAATGAGGTTAAACTTGGCGCGTGGTCTTATTATAGTGTAGACAGACTGCCTGCCAAATTTCGTCGCATTCGGAGTCCGTTTGATAGCCCAACCGTTAAACATGTAGTGGCACCATTGCCGGACCAACGTCGGATGTTTTCGGTCTCCGAAAACCCCCGCCGGGCCTCTCTCCCTCTTCTCTCCCCTTAGCCCACCTCCTCTCACAGCCACTAATACAGCCTACCTGGCCCATCCTACCCATCCTCGCGTCCGGAGCCGTCTGATCGTCATCGGAGGGTCCAAAAGACCCCTAGACCCAAACCCTAGCCAAAAAATGCTATATATATGTTGGAAATATGCCCTAGAGGCAATAATAAATTGGTTATTATTATATTTCCTTGTTCATGATAATTGTCTATTGTTCATGCTTTAATTGTATTATCCGGAAACAGTAATACATGTGTGAATACATATACCACAACATGTCCCTAGTAAGCCTCTAGTTAACTAGCTCGTTAATCAATAGATGGTTACGGTTTCCTGACCATGGACATTGGATGTCATTGATAACAGGGATCACATCATTAGGAGAATGATGTGATGGACAAGACCCAATACTAAGCCTAGCACAAGATCATGTAGTTCGTATGCTAAAGCTTTTTCAATGCCAAGTATATGTTCCTTAGACCATGAGGTTGTGCAACTCCCGGATACCATAGGAATACTTTGGGTGTACCAAACGTCACAATGTAATTGGGTGGCTATAAAGGTACACTACGGGTATCTCCGAAAGCATCTGTTGGGTTGGCATGAACCGAGACTGGGATTTGTCACTCCATATGACGGAGAGGTATCTCTGGGCCCACTCGGTAAGACATCGTCGTAATGAGCTCAATGTTACTAAGGGGTTGGTCACGGGATGATGTGTTACAGAACGAGTAAAGAGACTTGCCATAACAAGATTGAACAACGTATCGGTATACCGACGATCAAATCTCGGGCAAGTGCTATATCGATAGACAAAGGGAATCGTATACGAGATTGATTGAATCCTTGACATCATGGTTCATCCGATGAGATCATCGTGGAACATGTGGGATCCAACATGGGTGTCCAGATCCTGTTGTTGGTTATTGGCCGGAGAGAGGTCTCAGTCATGTCTGCATGGTTCCCGAACCCGTAGGGTCTACACACTTAAGGTTTGATGACGCTAGGGTTATAGGGAATAGATGTACGTGGTTACCGAATGTTGTTCGGGGTCCCGGATGAGATCCCAGACATCACGAGGAGTTCCAGAATGGTCCGGAGGTAAATATTTATATATGGGGAGTCATCATACGGTCACCGGAATAATTCAGGGGTTGCCGGTATTGTACCGGGACAATCGAAGGGGTTCCGGGGGTCCACCGGGAGGGTCCACCTGCCCCGGAGGGCCCTATGGGTTGTATGTGGAGAAGGACCAGCCCCAAAGTGGGTCGGGCGCCTCCCCCCTAGGGCCCATGCGCCTAGGGTTTGGGAGGAAACCCTAAGGGGGGCGCCCCCTTGCCTTGGGGGCAAGGCACCCCCCTGGCCACCGCCCCCTCCTCAGATTGGATCTGAGGGGCCCGGGGCCCCTCTTCCTTGCCCCTATATATATGTGGGGGTGGGAGGGCAGCCACACCCAAGCCCTGGCGCAACCCTTCCCCTCTCCAAACTACTCCTCCTCTCACGCGGTGCTTGGCGAAGCCCTGCAGGATTGCCACGCTCCTCCATCACCACCACGCCGTCGTGCTGCTGCTGGACGGAGTCTTCCCCAACCTCTCCCTCTCTCCTTGGTGGATCAAGGCGCGGGAGACGTCACCGGGCTGCACGTGTGTTGAACATGGAGGCACCGTTGTTCGGTGCTTAGATCGGATTCGGCCGCGATCTGAATCGTTTCGTGTATGACTCCACCGACCTCGTTCTTGCAACGCTTCCGCATCGCGATCTTCAAAGGTATGAAGATGCACTCCCCTCTCGTTGCTAGTAATCTCCATAGATAGATCTTGGTGATGCGTAGGAATTTTTTTATTTTCTGCAACGATCCCCAACAGTGGTATCAGAGCTAGGTCTATGTGTAGTTACTATGCACGAGTAGAACACAAGTTGTTGTGGGCGTAGATCATGTCAATTTACTTGCCGCTACTAGTCTTATCTTGATTCGGCGGCATCATGGGATGAAGCGGCCCAGACCGAACTTACACGTACGCTTACGCGAGACAGGTTCCACCGACTGACATGCACTAGTTGCATAAGGTGGCTAGCGGGTGTCAGTCTCTCCCACTTTAGTCGGATCGGATTCGATGAAAAGGGTCCTTATGAAGGTTAAATAGTAATTGGCATATCACGTTGTGGTTTTTGCGTAGGTAAGAAACATTCTTGCTAGAAACCTATAGCAGCCACGTAAAAACTTGCAACAACAATTAGAGGACGTCTAACTTGTTCTTGCAGCATGTGATGTGTGATGTGATATGGCCAAAAGGATGTGATGAATGATATATATGTGATGTATGAGATTGATCATGTTCTTGTAATAGGAATCACGACTTGCATGTCTATGAGTATGACAACCGGCAGGAGCCATAGGAGTTGTCTTATTTTATTGTATGACCTGCGTGTCATTGAAAACGCCATGTAATTACTTTACTTTATTGCTAACCGTTAGCCATAGTAGTAGAAGTAATGTTTGGCGAGACAACTTCATGAAGACACGATGATGGAGATCATGGTGTCATGCTGGTGACAATGATGATCATGGAGCCCCAAAGATGAAGATCAAAAGGAGCAAAATGATATTGGCCATATCATGTCACTATTTGATTGCATGTGATGTTTATCATGTTTCATATCTTATTTGCTTAGAACGACGGTAGTAAATAAGATGATCTCTCACTAAAATTTCAAGAATTGTGTTCCCCCTAACTGTGCACCGTTGCTAAGGTTTGTTGTTCTGAAGCACCACGTGATGATCGGGTGTGATGGGCTCTAACGTTCGCATACAACGGGTGTAAGCCAGATTTACACACGCAATACACTTAGGGTTGACTTGGCGAGCCTAGCATGTACAGACATGGCCTCGAAACACGGAAGACCGAAAGGTCGAACAGTCGTATAGAAGATACGATCAACATGAAGATGTTCACCGTTGATGACTAGTCCGTCTCACATGATGATTAGACACGGCCTAGTCGATTTGGATCATGTATCACTTAGATGACTAGAGAGATGTCAATCTGAGTGGGAGTTCATTAAATTTGTTTAGATGAACTTAATTGTCATGAACATAGTCTACAATCTTTACAATATGTCTTGTAGATCCAATGGCCCACGCTAATGTTGCCCTCAACTTCAACGCGTTCCTAGAGAAAACCAAGCTGAAAGACGATGGTAGAAACTATACGGATTGGGTCCGTAACTTGAGGATCATCCTCATAGCTGCCAAGAAAGCATATGTCCTTGAAGCACCGCTAGGTGATGCACCCGTTTTCCCAGCAACTCAAGACGTTATGAATGCCTGGCACTCGCGTAGTGATGATTATTCCCTGGTTTAGTGTCGCATGCTTTACAGCTTAGAATCGGGGCTCCAAAAGCGTTTTGAGCAGCACGGAGCATATGAGATGTTCCAAGAGCTGAAAATGGTTTTCCAAGCTCATGCCCGAGTCGAGAGATATGAAGTCTCCAACAAGTTCTACAGTTGTAAGATGGAGGAGAACAATTATGTCAGTGAACATATACTCAAAATGTCTGAGTTGCACAACCACTTGTCTCAGCTGGGAATTAATCTCCCAGATGACGCGGTCGTTGACAGAATCCTCCAATCGCTCCCACCTAGCTACAAGAGCTTCGTGATGAACTTCAATATGCAGGGGGTGGAGAAGTCCATTCCCGAGGTGTATTCAATGCTGAAATCAGCAGAGGTGGAGATCAAGAAAGAACATCAAGTGTTCATGGTGAATAAAACCACTAAGTTCAAGAAAGGCAAGGGTAAGAAGAACTTCAAGAAGGACGGCAAAGGAGTTGCCACACCCGGTAAGCCAGTTGCCGGGAAGAAGCCAAAGAATGGACCCAAGACTGAGACTGAGTGCCTTTATTGCAAGGGAACGGGTCACTGGAAGCGGAGCTGTCCCAAATACTTAGCGGACAAGAAGGCCGGAAACGTCAAAGGTATATGTGATATACACGTTATTGATGTGTACCTTACCAGTGCTCGTAGTAGCTCCTGGGTATTTGATACCGGTGCAGTGCTCACATTTGTAACTCAAAGCAGGAGATGCGGAATAAGCGAAGACTGGCGAAGGACGAGCTGACGATGCGCGTCGGGAATGGTTCCAAGGTCGATGTGATCGTCTCTGCACGCTACCTCTACATCTACCTTCGGGATTGGTGTTAAACCTCAATAATTGTTATTTAGTACCAGCTTTGAGCATGAACATTGTATCTGGATCTTGTTTAATGCGAGATGGCTACTCATTTAAATCTGAGAATAATGGTTGTTCTATTTGTATGAGAGAAATGTTTTATGGTCATGCCCCACTGGTCAATGGTTTATTCCTAATGAATCTCGAACGTGATGTTACACATATTCATAGTGTGGATGCCAAAAGATGTAAGGTTGATAATGATAGTCCCACATACTTGTGGCACTGCCACCTTGGTCATATTGGTGTCAAACGTATGAAGAAGCTCCATGCAGATGGACTTTTGGAGTCTCTTGATTATGAATCATTTTACACGTGCGAACCATGCCTCTTGGGGAAGATGACCAAGACTCCGTTCTTCGGAACAATGGAGCGAGCAACCAACTTGTGGGAAATCATACATACCGATGTGCGCGGTCCAATGAGTGTTGAAGCTCGCGGTGGCTATCGTTATGTTCTCACCCTCACAGATGACTTAAGTAGATATGGGTATGTCTACTTGATGAAACACAAGTCTAAGACCTTTGAAAAATTCAAGGAATTTCATAATGAGGTTGAGAATCAACGTGACAGAAAAATAAAGTTCTTACGATCAGATCGTGGAGGAGAGTATTTAAGTCACGAATTTGGCACGCACCTAAGGAACTATGGAACTGTTTCACAATTGACGCCGCCTGGAACACCTCAGCGTACTGGTGTGTCTGAACGTCGTAATCATACTCTATTGGACATGGTGCGATTATGATGTCTCTTACCGACTTACCGCTATCATTCTGGGGTTATGCTTTAGAGACTGCCGCATTCACTTGAAATAGGGCACCGTCTAAATCCGTTGAGATGACACCGCTAAGTTGTCGTTTCTAAAAGTTTGGGGATGCGATGCTTATGTCAAGAAACTTCAACCTGAAAAGCTCGAACCCAAATCGGAAAAATGCGTCTTCATAGGATACCCTAAGGAAACTATTGGGTATACCTTCTACCTAAGATCTTAAGGCAAGGTCTTTGTTGCCAAGAATGGATCCTTTCTGGAGAAAGAGTTTCTCTCGAAAGAAGTAAGTGGGAGGAAAGTGAAACTTGATGAGGTGATTGTCACCCCTTCCGAACCGGAAAGTAGCGCAGCGCACGAAGATGTTTATGTGGTGCCTGCACCGACTAGGGAGGAAGTTAATGATAATAATCATGAAACTTCGGATCAAGTTACTGCTGAGCTTCGTAGGTCCACAAGGACACTTTCCGCACCAGAGTGGTATGGCAACCCTGTCATGGAAATCATGTTGTTAGACAACGGTGAACCTTCGAACTATGAAGAAGCGATGGCGGGCCCGGATTCCAACAAATGGCTTGAAGCCATGAAATCCGAGATAGGATCCATGTATGATAACAAAGTGTGGACTTTGGTTGACTTGCCCGATGATCGGCAAGTCATAGAAAATAAATGGATCTGTAAGAAGAAGACTGACGCGGATGGTAATGTGACCATCCATAAGGCTCGGCTTGTCGCTAAAGGTTATCGACAAGTTCAAGGAATTGACTACGATGAGACTTTCTCTCCCGTAGCGATGCTGAAGTTCGTCTGAATCATGTTAGCAATTGCCGCATTCTATGATTATGAGATATGGCAAATGGACGTCAAAACGGCATTCCTTAACGGTTTCCTTAAGGAAGAACTGTATATGATGCAGCCAGAAGGTTTTGTCGATCCTAAGAATGCTAAAAAAGTATGCAAGCTCCAGCGCTCCATCTATGGGCTAGTGCAAGCATCTCAGAGTTGGAACATTCGCTTTGATGAGGTGATCAAAGTGTTTGAGTTTATACAGGGGAGAAGCCTGTATTTACAACAAAGTGAGTGGGAGCTCTGTAGCATTTCTCATATTATATGTGGATACATATTACTGATGGGAAATGATGTAGAACTCTTGGAAAGCATAAAGGCCTACTTGAATAAGTGTTTTTCAATGAAGGGCCTTGGAGAAGCTGCTTACATATTAGGCATCAAGATCTATAGAGATAGATTGAGACGCCTCATTGGTCTTTCACAAAGCATATACCTTGACAAGATATTGAAGAAGTTCAATATGGCTCGGTCCAAGAAAGGGTTCTTGCCTGTATTGCAAGGTATGAGATTGAGCACAGCTCAATGCCTGACCTCGGCAGAAGATAGAGAAAAGATGAGTGTCATCCCCTATGCCTCGGCCATAGGTTCTATTATATATGCCATGCTGTGTACCAGACCTGATGTGAACCTTGCCATAAGTTTGGTGGGGAGGTACCAAAGTGATCCCGGTATGGAGCACTGGACAGCGGTCAAGAACATCCTGAAGTACCTGATAAGGACTAAGGATATGTTTCTCATTTATGGAGGTGACGAAGAGCTCGTCGTAAAGGGTTACGTCGATGCTAGCTTCGACACAGATCTGGATGACTCCAAGTCACAAACCGGATACGTGTATATTTTGAATGGTGGGCAGTCAGCTGGTGCAGTTGCAAGCAAAGCGTCGTGGCGGCATCTACATGTGAAGCGGAGTACATAGCTGCTTCCGAAGCAGCGCAGGAAGGAGTCTGGATGAAGGAGTTCATCACCGACCTAGGAGTTATTCCAAGCGTGTCGGGCCCGATGACTCTCTTTTGTGACAACACTGGAGCTATTGCCAATGCCAAGGAGCCCAGGTTTCACAAGAAGACCAAGCATATCAAGCGCCATTTCAACTCCATCCGAAATTATATTCAAGATGGAGACATAGATATTTGTAAAGCGCATACGGATCTGAATGTCGCGGATCCGTTAACTAAACCTCTTCCACGGGAAAAACATGATCAACACCAGAACTCTATGGGTGTTCAATTCATCACAATGTAACTAGATTATTGACTCTAGTGCAAGTGGGAGACAATTGGAAATATGCCCTAGAGGCAATAATAAATTGGTTATTATTATATTTCCTTGTTCATGATAATTGTCTATTGTTCATGCTTTAATTGTATTATCCGGAAACAGTAATACATGTGTGAATACATATACCACAACATGTCCCTAGTAAGCCTCTAGTTAACTAGCTCGTTGATCAATAGATGGTTACGGTTTCCTGACCATGGACATTGGATGTCATTGATAACAGGGATCACATCATTAGGAGAATGATGTGATGGACAAGACCCAATACTAAGCCTAGCACAAGATTGTGTAGTTCGTATGCTAAAGCTTTTCCAATGTCAAGTATTTCTTCCTTGGACCATGAGGTTGTGCAACTCCCGGATACCGTAGGAATACTTTGGGTGTGCCAAACGTCACAACATAACTGGGTGGCTATAAAGGTACACTACGGGTATCTCCGAAAGCATCTGTTGGGTTGGCACGAACCGAGACTGGGATTTGTCACTCCGTATGATGGAGAGGTATCTCTGGGCCCACTCGGTAAGACATCATCGTAATGAGCTCAATGTGACTAAGGGGTTGGTCATAGGATGATGTGTTACGGAACAAGTAAAGAGACTTGCCATAACGAGATTGAACAAGGTATCGGTATACCGACGATCGAATCTCGGGCAAGTGTTATACCGATAGACAAAGGGAATCGTATACGGGATTGATTGAATCCTTGACATCGTGGTTCATCCGATGAGATCATCATGGAACATGTGGGAGCCAACATGGGTATCCAGATCCCGCTGTTGGTTATTGGCCGGAGAGAAGTCCTGGGCATGTCTGCATGGTTCCCGAACTCGTAGGGTCTACACACTTAAGGTTCGATGACGCTAGGGTTATAGGGAATAGATGTACGTGGTTACCGAATGTTGTTCGGAGTCCCGGATGATATCCCGGACGTCATGAGGAGTTCCGGAATGGTCCGTAGGTAAAGATTTATATATGGGAAGTCATCATACGGTCACCGGAATATTTCGGGGGGTTACCCGTATTTTACCGGGACCACCGAAGGGGTTCCGGGGGTCCACCGGGAGGGTCCACCTGCCCCGGAGGACCCTATGGGATGTATGTGGAGAAGGACCAGCCCCTAAGTGGGCTGGGCGCCTCCCCCCTAGGGCCCATGCGTCTAGGATTTGGGAGGAAACCCTAAGGGGGGCGCCCCCTTGCCTTGGGGGGCAAGGCTCCCCCCTGGCCGCCGCCCCCTCCTCAGATTGGATCTGAGGGGGTCGGCCCCTCTCCTTTGCCCCTATATATATGTGGGGGGTGGGAGGGCAGCCGCACCCAAGCCCTGGCGCAGCCCTCCCCTCTCCCAACTACTCCTCCTCTCCCATTGTGCTTGGCGAAGCCCTGCAGGATTGCCACGCTCCTCCATCACCACCACGCCGTCATGCTGCTGCTGGACGGAGTCTTCCCCAACCTCTCCCTCTCTCCTTGCTGGATCAAGGCGCGGGAGATGTCATCGGGCTGCACGTGTGTTGAACGCGGAGGCACCGTTGTTCGGTGCTTAGATCGGATTCGGCCGCGATCTGAATCGCTTCGTGTACGACTCCACCGACCGCGTTCTTGCAACGCTTCCGCATCGTGATCTTCAAAGGTATGAAGACGCACTCCCCTCTCGTTGCTAGTAATCTCCATAGATAGATCTTGGTGATGCGTAGTAATTTTTTTGATTTTCTGCAACGATCCCCAACAATATAGCCTCCACCTCGGCCAAAAATGGCATCCCTAGCCATCCCCTACCTCCTAGCCGCTCTCCCTCGCTTTCAGCGCTGACCCAACCCCTCCCCGCCACTTGGCCAGCCTCCAGCCGTCGGCCGCCGCCACTTGGCGACTTCCCTGTGGCCAGCCTCGCCTCGCCTGCGCGCTCGGCCTCTCAGCGCGTGCCACGTCGCCCTCCCTCTCTCCCCGCGCCGCCAGGCCTGTCGGGGCCTGAGGCCGGCCCGCCCGGGCCCGAAGCGTCGCCGTCGTGCGCCCGCTCGCCCCTCTGCCCCGTAGTGCTCGCCTCCCGCTCGCACGCTCTGCTCCCGAACGAGCGCAGCCCCACCATCGGCCGGCTACCAGATCCACCGCACGCGCCCGCCGGCGACCCCCCCAGGCCAGATCCGCCCGCTCCCCGCCGCCAGTGGACGACGTTGATACGTCCAAAACGTATCTATAATTTCTGCTTGCTCCATGCCACTTTTGGGTGATATTGCTATGATATTTATACACTTCCATACACTTTTGATCATATTTGGACTAACCTACTAATCCAGTGCACCCCAGTGTCAGTTTCTGTTTTCGGCTGTTTTTGTATTTCAGGTTTTCACATTACGAGAACTGTCAGGAAAAATCCAGAAAAATTATATAAAAAATCAGCGTTCCAGAACCTACCTTGCGCCCGAAGTACAGCCGGGTGGGGGGGCCACCAGGGCCCCAGGCGCCCTGGCGGCGCGCCCCCCTGGGCCGCACCGGGGGGGCGCCTGGGCCCCCCGAGCCCCGTCTGGTGCCCCCCTTTGGCATATATTTAGAGCGTCCTTCGAAACCCTCGGGACGGGAACTCTTTTTCGCGATCTCATCTTTGTTCCGCCGCCGCCGCCGCTTCCAAGATCGGGAGCACCGGGAGAACTCTTCCCGGCACCCTGCCGGAGGGGAGGATCACCATCGGGAGCCTCTCCACCACCATGGACGCCTCCCGGATGAGTTGTGAGTAGTCTCCCCTGGACCATAAGTCCATGACCAGTAGCTAGGTGATGTTCTCCTCCCGTTCTTGTGCTTCACTAATTAGTCCTCGTGAGCTGCCCTACATGATCGAGGCACATATGTAATCCTTATGCTGTTGCTATGTTGAGTTTGCTGGGATCCGATGGATTATGAGATTATGTTCAGATTGTTCTTGAGTAATATATTTGATCTACCTCTTTTATATTTATGTTCATAAGTAATTCTTGCATGTTCTCCGTTGTTATTTATTGCTTTAGCCAAGTAATGGGTAGTGACTCCAAGAGGGAACGTTATGCTCGAATGTGGGTTCATGCCCCTCGATGACTAGTTTGAGTGACAGAAACATGAGTCTAGGGGATGTGCTGTTGCCACAAGGGGGAAAACAACGGTGCTTGTGCCCGCGGGTGCAAGGATTGTTTACTTTACGCAAAGTTCTTTTAATGCAGTTGTCTGTTGCATTGAGTTTACACTATGGGTGGGGCTCGCAACTTAATACCAGCGAGATGTTCTGGATAGATATCTCAAGGTGGATGATTAGTAGTAGATATTGATGGATTTCGGTCTACTTACTTTGGCGTACCGCCCATGCTTTGAACCTCAACCTTTCTTGAAATGTAGTCAGCATTGGTTTGCGTTCGTGGTCCTGTCAATTGCCCAGCTGTAATTCGTTTACCTCACATAGCTGTTTTATCGTCTTTTGGGAGAGAGACATCACTAGTGAACATCATGAGACTCCGGTCCATATTACCATCATTGATCACATCCGCTATTTACTTTTCGCTATTACTTACTATTGTAAACATTATCTATCACTACTATCATTTGCGTTTAATCCTTTGTGAACTACAAGGCCGGAGGGATTGACAACCTCTCTGTACTCGTTGGGAGCAAAGTTATTTGTATCTATGTGCAGGTCCACGTTGATTGCTAATATCTGGCGCCGTTAGCAGTTGACACCTACTTGTTGAACCTAGGAGTCTCTGGGGATTCGATCCTTGGCATCTTTGCTAAGGGAAAAACTTCCACAACACTGCATCTCACACCTTCCACTTGGGGTAACCAACGAGGGGTTAGAGGCCCATCAAGGAGTTTTTCTGGCGCCGTTGTCGGGGACTCCACTCTTCAGGATAGGGGAGTTGCACGCTATCTTTTACCTTTGCTTTTTAGTCTTGTTAGTTTACCTTTCATTTTTGCTTTAGTACCTTTTATCGAAAAACACAAAAATAGTTATCTTGCTTGCTTGCTACTATGGGTTCCACCGAGAACACCAAGTTGTGTGACTTCACTAGTCACAACAACGATGACTTTATCAGCACACCTATCACTACACCTGCCACTTCAGCACCTTCATATGAAATTAAACCTGCTTTACTGAACCTAGTCATGAGAGATCAATTCTCCGGTGCTGGAGATGATGCTGCTTTACACTTAAACAACTTTGTTGAACTTTGTGATATGCAAAAGTACCAAGAAATAGATGGTAATATTGTTAAGCTTAAGCTTTTTCCTTTCTCCTTGAGAGGAGGAGCTAAAATTTGGTTTCAGTCTTTGCCTAGAAATAGCATAGATTCATGGGACAAGTGCAAATATGCTTTTATCGGAAAATACTATCCACCTGCTAAAATTATTCAACTTAGAAGTAACATAATGAATTTTAAACAATTGGATAATGAACACGTTGCCCAAGCTTGGGAACGTATGAAATCTCTTATCAAGAACTGCCCTACTCATGGTTTGACTACTTGGATGGTTATCCAAACTTTTTATGCAGGCTTGAACTTTACCTCGCGGAACTTGTTAGATTCGGCCGCGGGAGGAACTTTTATGTCAACTACACTTGGTGCTGCCACAAAGCTTCTCGATGAGATGATGACCAACTATTCCCAATGGCACACCGAACGCGCTCCAATAGGTAGGAAGGTAAACTCTGTCGAGGAGATTTCCTCCCTAAATGAAAAAGTTGACTTGATCATGTCTCTACTTTCGAAGCAATCTACTGTTGATCCTCGTGATGTTCCTTTAAATTCTTTGATTGCTCAAGAACAAGTAGATGAGAACTTTATCTCTAGAAACAATTTTAACAACAATGCTTATAGGAGTAATTTTGGTAACAATCCTAGACCGTTCCCCTCTAATTCTTATGGGAACACAATGCTTATCCTAGTACCAAGAACTCCACTACTGAACTAGAGACTATGCTTAAAGATTTCATCACTACCCAAAAAGCCTTTAATAAGAATGTAGAAGAAAAACAACATAAACTAGATGATCTCTCTTTTAAGGTAGACCATTTAGCCAATGAGGTAAAATTGCTAAAAATTAAAACTTCTCCTCTTGAGGAGAGGGAAGTCACTCCTATAAATGCTATTCAAGTGCAAATTAATGAAAACATTAGGATGATGGCTAAACTTAAAGAAAGATGGGCTAGAGAAAGGGAGGAAGAGGATAGGATTAAGAGCCTTCCTACCCACCACACTGTTGCTACTATCCAAGTTGTTGAGAATATCCAAACTCTTAGCACCCAATGTACTCCTGGTCCCATTGGACCTATTAATGGTGATGCTATGACTATAGAAACTACCAAACAAGTGAACCTTAAGGACACCACTACCACTTTACTTGATACTAATGACCTTGATTTTGATAATTGCACTCTTACCGAAGTTATTGATTTCCTTCACAAGATGTCTAGAGACCCCCCGCACTAGCACGCTTAATCTTGCCTTCACAGAGCATATCACTAATGCTCTTATCAAAGCTAGGGAGGAGAAACTTAGAGTAGAAGCCTCCATACCTAGAAAGCTAGAAGATGGTTGGGATCCTATGATAAAAAATAAATTGAATGACTTCTCTTGTTATGCATTATGTGATGTTGGAGCTAGTACCTCTGTTATGCCCAAAAGAATATATGATATGCTTAAATTGAAACCTTATGATTCTTGTTCTTTTGGTGTTCGTCTCGTTGATTCTTCTATTAAGAAACCTTTGGGGAGGATCGACGATGTTATTATCGTTGTCAATGATAATTACGTTCCCGTTGATTTCACTATTATGGATATTGAATGTGATCCTTCATGTCCAATTATTTTGGGACGTCCCTTTTTACGCACCGTTGGTGCTATCATTGACATGAAAGAGGGTAATATAAAATTTCAGTTTCCTCTCAAGAAAGGGATGGAACACTTCCCTCGAAAGAAGATCAAGTTACCTTTTGAGTCCGTTGTACGGGCTAGCTATTCTTTTACTCTTGATAAAACTTGATCTCTATGCATTATGCCTAGCTTAAAGGCATAAAAGAAAGCGCTTTTGGGAGGCAGCCCACATGAATAAAATTTATATTTTGCTTTTGTTGTGTCTTGATGTTGTTTACTACAGTAGCATCATCATTGTATCTTTTCTTTTCATATTTGTGCCAAGTATAGCCTCTGATTGCTAGAAAGTTCAAAAGTTGTGAGGTGCTGTCCAGGAAACAGATTCTGTCCTTGGATAGAAAAATTCGTATAAAATCACCAGATCATCTTTTTGGTCTGAATTTTTTCGAAAGCGTTCTCTATATAATTGTCTTTCGTGCATCTGTTCTGAGTTTTTTGATTTGAGTTGCAGAAGTGCCCCGAACAAATCATTTACTACCTGCTGTTCTGTTTTTCACAGATTCTGTCCTGTTTTGCCTTTCCTTCATTTTGCAAACCAAGAGCTTGCTTTTTCTTTGCAAAAACCTTTTGGCAATCTTGAGAAACAGTAGACCTTCAAGAATATCTTTATTTCCAGCAAGGAACAATTATTTTATTAAGGGTACTAACCTCGCTAATCAGATTATGATGAGTTATGTATGAAGGGAGTTTTCAAGTGTGCGAGGGAAGATGATAAAAAGATTCAGGAGTGTCAAGCGCTCAAGCTTGGGGATGCCCCTGTGCACCCCCAAGAAATATTCAAGGAGACTCAAGCGTCTAAGCTTGGGGATGCCCCCGTGCATCCCCTTCTCCATCAACATTATCAGTTCGTCTTTCGTTCCGCTATATTTTTATCACTTCATGTGTTATGTGCTATGCTTGGAGCGTCTTGCTTTTAGTTTTCTTTTTAGTTTTTCATAACGAGTCGGAACTCAGCGTTCTTTATGTGGGAGAGAAACACGCTCCACTTCTACCTAGAACATAACATAGAATTTTCATGTCTATCTTTGCTGTGTGTGTTCTTTGTCTTTTAATAGCTACTATCATGCTCTGCTCTTAGTATTCATGCTTATCTTTTCAAAGAGCTTTTGTTTAGTTGGTTGCTTGAACTCTCTTTAATTATCATTCTCACCTTATTAAGAGAGTTTGCTTCCGTTGCATTGGTTAATATGTCTATGATAAAGATGCTACGTGCATAATAGCGCTTAGTAGTTCAGGTTTTCTTATGGTTAATCTCAAATAGCTGGGGGATTCCCAATGTGTTATTGGAGTACCAACTTGATTTGTTTGCCTATGATGTGGTATGGTTTAGTAATATCTTCCTTCAAGAATTTATTTTGATTGACTTGGCGTATGCTCACGCATATTTAAGACTGTAAAGAATGAGCCTTGATGATCTTTTATTTCTGAGTAGCGATATAACTACCATGCCTGATTCAATGTTGCTTTGTCGCTCTACATGATTATGACCGTCATTTCTCTCTTAGTTGGTCGCTCCCAGTCTTTTGCTAACCTCCACCTGTACTAAGCAGACTAACTTTGCAATATATAGCTCATGGGAAAGTAGCTTAAAAACTATTGTGGTAAAGAATATGTTGCCTCTGTATCTTATTTCTTATAAGTTGCTTGCTGAGCGGTAAACATGTTTCTGGGGACGCCATCAACTGTCACACTTTTGTTGAATATCATGTGAGTTGCTATGCATGTTCGTCTTGTCTGGAGTAAGGGTGATTTGCCATGGGTTGAATGAGTATGCATATTGTTAGAGAAGAACATTGGGCCGCCAACCAAAGCCATGTATCATGGTGGAAGTTTTAGCTTGGACATTAATCCTCAATCTCTTATGAGAATATGCTTAGGCATTAAAGAGGAGTCCATTATCTATTTTCTATGTTGTCCCGGTATGGATGTCCTCAAGTTGAGATCTATCAAAAACGAGAAATCAAATGCGATCTATCTCCTTGGACCTTTGTACAGGTGGCATAGAGGTACCCCTTTGTAACACTTGGTTGAAACATATGTAATGCAATGATAACCCATGGAAATCCGAGCTAATTAGGACAAGGTGCGAGCACTATTGGTATTCGATGCATGAGGCTTGCAACTTATATGATGTCTTATGCATGACACATATGAAGTACTACTACCGTTGACAAAATTGCTTCTATGTTTTAAAAATAAAAAGCTCTAGCACATAACCATTCTTTTACTTTTTGAGTCTCCACCTTCTTTCTTCAAGCACCAACTACTGAGAGCATGATTGTCATTCTAAGTGTAATGTGCATTGTTCCAAAGTAGCATTGTCTTTTGCATGATTGTGATATCGTTTATTTTAAAATCATTGTATCTAGTCATCACTTAAACCTTGAAGGTGCCCCTACATTTATGTTTTGCTTCACTAAAGGGGGCAAGCTAGATATCACTTTATCATATTTGCACATCATGTTCATTGCAAATCTTTTTGATGTTTCAGTTTCATATTGTAAAACTTTCAGTCCTTTGTGATTTTCTCAAGAGGCAACTTAATTACTACAAATTCATTGTCTCAGTAAGCTTTTGTCATATGACTATAAAAAGTCCTATATGGTTAATAGCATGTCACCACAGAAATTATTCTTGTTATCATTTACCTACTCGAGGACGAGCAGGAATTAAGCTTGGGGATGTTGATACGTCCAAAACGTATCTATAATTTCTGCTTGCTCCATGCCACTTTTGGGTGATATTGCTATGATATTTATACACTTCCATACACTTTTGATCATATTTGTACTAACCTACTAATCCAGTGCACCCCAGTGTCAGTTTCTGTTTTCGGCTGTTTTTGTATTTCAGGTTTTCACATTACGAGAACTGTCAGGAAAAATCCAGAAAAATTATATAAAAAATCAGCGTTCCAGAACCTACCTTGCGCCCGAAGTACAGCCGGGGGGGGGCACCAGGGCCCCAGGCGCCCTGGCGGCGCCCCCCCCCCCTGGGCCGCGCCAGGGGGGCGCCTGGGCCCCTCGAGCCCCGTCTGGTGCCCCCCTTTGGCATATATTTAGAGCGTCCTTCGAAACCCTCGGGACGGGAACTCTTTTTCGCGATCTCATCTTTGTTCCGCCGCCGCCGCCGCTTCCAAGATCGGGAGCACCAGGAGAACTCTTCCCGGCACCCTGCCGGAGGGGAGGATCACCATCGGGAGCCTCTCCACCACCATGGACGCCTCCCGGATGAGTTGTGAGTAGTCTCCCTTGGACCATGAGTCCATGACCAGTAGCTATGTGATGTTCTCCTCCCGTTCTTGTGCTTCACTAATTAGTCCTCGTGAGCTGCCCTACATGATCGAGGCACATATGTAATCCTTATGCTGTTGCTATGTTGAGTTTGCTGGGATCCGATGGAATATGAGATTATGTTCAGATTGTTCTTGAGTAATATATTTGATCTACCTCTTTTATATTTATGTTCATAAGTAATTCTTGCATGTTCTCCGTTGTTATTTATTGCTTTGGCCAAGTAATGGGTAGTGACTCCAAGAGGGAACGTTATGCTCGATTGTGGGTTCATGCCCCTCGATGACTAGTTTGAGTGACAGAAACATGAGTCTAGGGGATGTGCTGTTGCCACAAGGGGGAAAACAACGGTGCTTGTGCCCGCGGGTGCAAGGATTGTTTACTTTACGCAAAGTTCTTTTAATGCAGTTGTCTGTTGCATTGAGTTTACACTATGGGTGGGGCTCGCAACTTAATACCAGCGAGATGTTCTGGATAGATATCTCAAGGTGGATGATTAGTAGTAGATATTGATGGATTTCGGTCTACTTACTTTGGCGTACCGCCCATGCTTTGAATCTCAACCTTTCTTGCAATGTAGTCAGCATTGGTTTGCGTTCGTGGTCCTGTCAATTGCCAAGCTGTAATTCGTTTACCTCACATAGTTGTTTTATCGTCTTTTAGGAGAGAGACATCACTAGTGAACATCATGAGACTTCGGTCCATATTACCATCATTGATCACATCCGCTATTTACTTTTCGCTATTACTTACTATTGCAAACATTATCTATCACTACTATCATTTGCGTTTAATCCTTTGTGAACTACAAGGCCGGAGGGATTGACAACCTCTCTGTACTCGTTGGGAGCAAAGTTATTTGTATCTGTGTGCAGGTCCACGTTGATTGCTAATATCTGGCGCCGTTAGCAGTTGACACCTACTTGTTGAACCTAGGAGTCTCTGGGGATTCGATCCTTGGCATCTTTGCTAAGGGAAAAACTTCCACAACACTGCATCTCACACCTTCCACTTGGGGTAACCAACGAGGGGTTAGAGGCCCATCAGACGTCGCCCCGCCGCCGGCGAGCGCCACCGCCTTCCTGTGCGCCGCCAACCGCCACCCCGTGAAGCTTGCGTCCACCGGTCGCCCGAGCTCCGTGTCGTCGGGAATGGGCTCCTCTGCCCCAGATCCAGCCGCCTCCGTCGTGATCTTCCCAGATCCGGCCACCCGCGGTTCCGCCCCGCCTCGCCGATGTCGAGTCGTTGTCGTCGCCGCCCCGCCTCCCTGCTCGTGCGAGCGCACGAGGAGGACGACCGCGTCGTCCTGGCCCACGTGGCCCGCATCGACCCAGCCACCCGCGGCCCAGTGGCACCTGACCCACCTCCCTGCCGTCCTGGGTCGAGCCCATTGGGTAAGCAGCCCCTAACCCCCGCCCCTGCAAAGTTTAGCTATCCAGCGCCCACTTTTACTCTCTGCGATTTTCACCAAGTCCCTAAAATGTCATAATATGTATGCATGTTTGAGGTGCCATATCTTTGTGCATGATTGTCCAAATTGAGCATATGATATGTCAAAATGTTCATCTCTGAATGCTCTACATGATAGTTGCATTTGCATGCATGTTAGGATGCATTTTGACATGTTAATCTTTGTTGCAAAAGTGCTAAGTGTTGTTAACTGCTGAAACAAATATAACTTGCTGATTTGTCTTTTTCATACCTCTTCACTAAGTCCCTAAAATGTCATAATATGTATGCATGTTTGAGGTGCCATATCTTTGTGCATGATTGTCCAAATTGAGCATATGATATGTCAAAATGTTCATCTCGGAATGCTCTACATGATAGTTGCATTTGCATGCATGTTAGGATGCATTTTGACATGTTAATCTTTGTTGCAAAAGTGCTAAGTGATGTTAACTGCTGAAACTAATATAACTTGCTGATTTGTCTTTTTCATATATTTTTTTGTGATTTTTGTTTGAGCATCATGTCAACATGTTTTAGGAGCACAATCATGTCATCTTTGCAATGCTGTAATTAGTTTTTCATGATATGCCCTCTGTTGAGTGGAACAAGCTTGAAAAGCGGCATACTCGTTGTTTCCTGTTTCCCGAGACTTGTTAGAAACTGCTAAGTCTGTATCTGTTATATTGTGATGCCATGTTTGCTTGATGCTACACTCAAATCTATGCATAATCTGGAGATGTTCGGTGATCATGTTTTGTTGTCCATGTAATGCTCTATCCATCCATGCCCTTGTTTGCAATTATGGCCTGTTGTAGCTTGTCATTACCATGCTCTCAAATTGTTAAATAATGTTTCTGTCAGCCTGTTAACAGCAAGTTCATTTTTGCCATGTGAATAGCTAGTGCTCTATGCATCCTATGAACATGTTCTTGACATGAGTAGCTGCATAAACATGTCTTCTTGTTGTTGGTTATATTTACATGCCATGATATGCTTTGAGATGAGTTGCACAAGCTTGCAAACATGTCTACTTGTCGCTGTTTTTGCCATGCCCAGTTTTCACCAAGTCTATTATTTCATTTTGCCATGTTCACTTGAAGCTATCATCAAATTTGTTGCTCCAATGATCATGCTCAGTAATGATGTTTTGTAATGCTTGACATGTACATGCTTGCCATGCCCTTTGATGCCATGAAATGTTCATGTAGCATGTTGTTTTGATGATTGCAAAGTGCCTAGTTGTTGTTTTGTGCAGATTGTTGTTATATCTTGTATTGGGTGTATGTGTTGATCTGTTGCTATGTTTTGAGTGTGCTCTATATGAAACTTGCTTGGTTTTGCATGTAGATGCATCATGTCATGTTACATCCATGTTTTGAGTGTTGTGCTTGATGTTTGAATGCATTTTGCATCAATGCCATGTGTAACTTGTTTTGCTCATATCTTCTAGGCCGTAGCTCCGAATTAAGTGAACTTTATATGTAACTTGACTAGAAATTCATGTAGATCATCATGGTGCATGTTAATTTGCTGTTGAACAACTCTAACATAAGGTGTGTTCAGATCTGGACCAATTTCGAAATTTTCATATGACGACTTACCGGAATTGTTATATGTTGTTTCCGGCCTCATTTAACCTTGCCTTGATATGATGTTCTTGTATGCATCATCTCTTGCCATGAGTTGCATCATGTAGCATTGTCATGCATCATATTTGGTTGAGCATCATGTCTTGTTTATGTGTGGTGTGCTTACCATGTTGTTTGCTTCTTCTCGTTAGTTCCTGTTTCGTTGCGATCGTGAGGATTCATTCGACTACGCTTGGTTCGACTTTGTGGCTTCGTCTTCTTCATGGACTCGTTCTTCTTCCTAGCGGGACCTCAGGCAAGATGACCGTCACCTTGGATCTCATTACTATCATTGCTATGCTAGTTGTCTCGATGCTATCGCTATATGCCATGCTACCTATCTATTTGTTGTCAGCCTCTCATTGTTGCCATGAAACACCCTCTAACCTTTGACACCATCCTAGCAAACTGTTGTATGGCTATGTTACCGCTTGCTCAGCCCCTCTTATAGCGTTGTTAGTTGCAGGAGAAGATGAAGATTGCTCCATGTCGGAACTTGGATTGTTGGAATATCACAATATATCTTACTTCAATTAATGCACCTATATACTTGGCAATGGGTGGAAGGCTTGGCCTTTTGCTCGGTGTTTTGTTCCACTCATGCCGCCTTAAGAACCGATAAACCGGTGTTATGTTCCTTGATTTTGCGTTCCTAATGCGGTTGGGTTTATGGGGATCCCTTGACAGTTCGCTTTGAATAAAACTCCTCCAGCAAGGCCCAACATTGGTTTTACCATTTGCCTAATAACTAAAACTTGCATAGGGAGTTAGCGCTACCTGCGGACTTAATTTACAACCCGGTCCAGTGCTCCTCATGAGTGTTGGTCCAAACTAGAGCACTTTGCGGGGCCGCCCCTTGGCAACTTGGGGTATCTAGCTCCCGTACGCGTCGCTCATCCGGACATGGCCTGAGAAGAGATACGCGCGGCTGCTATCAGGGTGTCGGCACGCCGGGAGGTCTTGCTGGACTTGTTTTACCATTGTCAAAATGTCTTGTGCACTGGGATTCCGAGTCTGACCGGGTTGTCCCTAAGATAAGAGGTTTTACCTCTGCTGATCGTGAGAGCTTGTGATGGGCTAAGTTGGGACACCCCTGCAGGGTTATGATCTTTTGAAAGCCGTGCCCGTGGTTATGTGGAAGATTAGAATTTGTTAATGTACGGTTGTAGAAAACTTAACGGAGGATCCGAAATAAAATACACCAACCGTGTGAGTAACCGTGACCGTCTCTTTTCATTTTGAGAAGAGAACACGGTGGGGTTATGTTTGACTCGTCGGTAGTTCAGGATCATCTATTGATCATTAATAGTTTGCGACCATTTGCGTAGATGCTCATCTTATTCCTCTACTCGTAAGTTAGCCACCATATAATGCTTAGCCGCTGATGCAACCTCACCACTTAACCTATCCATACCCATTAAGCTTTGCTAGTCTTGATACCCATGGTTATGGGATTGCTGAGTCCTCGTGGCTCACAGATACTACAACCACAGTTGCAGGTGCGGGTTTCCGATGAGTTGACGTGAGAGCGATGTTCACTTGTGTTGGAGTTCTTTCTTCTTCTTATTCGCCAGTCTTGAGTTAGGTTCCTGGTCGGCAGCCTGGGATAGCAGGATGGATGTCGTGTGTTTTCGTGCGTAGTCTGATGTCTTGTGTATGATGTGTTGTATTCATGTGGCTATTGTATGACTTGTATGTATCAGTTACGAGAACCTAGTGTTAAAGTTAATAAATTCATTTAACCCGAATAGAAGATAGATCAGAGTCCTAGAAAAAAGGCAAGGAATAAAAGATCCTAATAACACCCAAATGGCAACGTGGGCCCGTAAGCCACACAACCATGTTAGTAAAAGTTTTGAATGACTAGACTCAACTTTTGTCAAGGAGTTGGGAAGGGGGATTCCTATAGGTAGTCGGCTCTGATAACAACTTGTGACACCCCTGATTTATTCGTACACTAATCATGCACGCAAATGTGTACGACCAAGATCACAGACTCACGGGATGATACCACAACACAACTCTAGACACAAATTAAAATAAAACAAGCTTTATAGTAAAAGCCACAGGGCTCGAATACATAAGCTCGAATACAAACAGAGTTAGCTGAAGCAACAATATCTGAGTACAGACATAAGTTAAACATGTTTTGCCTTAAGAAGGCTAGCACAAACATCAACGATCGAAGAGGCAAGGCCTCCTGCCTGGGATCCTCCTAAACTACTCCTGGTCGTCGGCAGACTCCACGTAGTAGTAAGCTCTGTCAGGGTTGTAGTAGTCGTCGGCGAAGGCATCTGGCTACTGGGTTCCACCATCTGGTTACATCATCCGAAAATAAGAGAAAAGGGAGAAAGGGGGAGCAAAGCAACCATGAGTACTCATCCAAAGTACTCGCAAGCAAGGATCTACACTACATATGTAATGGTATCTGTGTAAAGGGGTAATATCTGTGGGCTAAACTGCAGAATGCCAGAATAAGAGGGGATAGCTAGGCCTATCGAAGACTATGCTTCTGGCAGCCTCCATCTTGCAGCAGTAGAAGAGAGTAGCTGGAAAGTAACAAGTATCATAGCTTCTGGCAGCCTCCATATTGTGTAGTTGGAAAGTTCACCAAGTAACATCGTATAGCATAATCCTACCCGGCGATCCTCCCCTTGTCACCCCATGGGAAAGCGATCACCGGGTTGTCTCTGGAACTTGTTTGGGTGTGTTTTATTAAGTATCTGGTTCTAGTTGTCATGAGGTCGGAGTACAACTCCGGGTCGTCCTTTTACCGAGGGACACGGCTATTCGAATAGATAAACTTCCCTGCAGGGGTGCACCACATTACCCAACACGCTCGATCCCCTTTGGCCGGACACACTTTACTGGGTCATGCCCGGCCTCGGAAGATCAACACGTCGCAGCCCTACCTAGGCACAATAGAGAGGTCAGCACGCCGGTCTAAATCCTAAGTGCGTCGGGGTCTGGGCCCATCGCCCAATGCACACCTGCACGTTGCGTGGGCGGCCGATGAGCAGGCCTAGAAACCTTCATTACAAAGGAAGTTGCGTTACGCGGTCCAACCCGATGCGCGCCGCTCAGTCGCTGACGTCAAGAAGGCTTCGGCTGATACCACGACGTCGAGTGCCCATAAATGTTCCGTGTAGCTGGTTGGTGCGTATAGGACACTAGTCAGACTCAAATAAAATATCCAAACTCGTTCAGCGTGTTATTATGAATCAACCGCGGACAACGACCAGGGACCAGGCCACCTCTCAACTGGGTGTCTCAACCCGCCCTGTCGCTCCGCCATAAAGAATCACTCGAGGGGCCGTCAGGAACCCATGCGCACCACTACTTGGATGGAACCACCTGTCCTTTCAGCCCCACATCGGAATCTCTTGCGGGTACTCTACGAGCTGACCCGACTTTAGTCACATCATGTATCATGTAAAGTATGTATTTAGTATATACCTGTGATCACATCCCGACATGATCACGGCCCAATAGTATAGCATGGCAGACGAACAAGAATGTAGGGCCACTGATGGTATTCTAGCATCCTATACTAAGCATTTAGGACAACAGGTAAAGGTATTAACAGTTGTAGCAACAATGAAAGACTATGCAACAGAATAGAAGCTATCGAATCAACAACAGTAGCAAACCTAATGCAAGAATAAGAGAGAAGAGAATGGGTGATACCTTGTGATCAAAGGGGGAGGCTTGCCTGGAAGCTTTGTTGCACATGAAGAAGGGTCATCGGTGATGTAGTCGTACTCAGTGGCATCAGCGCCGGTCTCGGGGTCTATCGGAGAAGAAGAGGGGGAAGAAACAGTAAATACGGAGCAAACAAAGCATCACAAAACATAACATGACAATACGCGGTGTTAGAGGTGACCTATCGCAGTGCTCGGTGATACAGACGAAGAGGGATAACATCCGGGAAAGTATTCCCGGTGTTAGGCATTTTCGGACAGATGGACCGGAGGGGAAGGTTTCATGTTCTCTATGTTATGGACATGTGGTAGACGAACGGACTGCGTATTCGGATTTGTCTCGTCGTTCTGGGCAACTTTCATATATAAATTATTTTCATTCGAGTTATGGATTAATTTATATGATTTTCCAAAGTTTTAATCATTTTATGGAACTATTATAACTATTAAATTCGATAGGAAAGGAATATAACGTCGGCATGAGGTCAGAGTGATGTCAGCAGTCAAACCCAGCTGGTCCAGGTCAAACGTGACCAATGAGACCCACTTGTCAATCACAGTGTGTTAACAGAATCTAATTTAAGCTAAACTAGAGTTAATTAGGGAAAGGGGCCCCACATGTCAATGACTATTTAGTACAACAAATTAAGTTATTTATGAAAACATATTTAGACGAATTAATAGAGGGGGGCCCACTTGTCGGGGTCAACCGTGCACAGTCAGCACAGTTAACCGGTCAACTAGCCAACTGGGCTCGCGGGACCCAGCTGCCAGTGACCCAAACGCGGCCACGTGGGCATCACATCGGCGCCGGCGCCGGAACTGCTCCGACGAGGCCTTTTGCGGCGGCCGAACGCCGGCGAGCCTCGGATTCACGCTACGGTGGGTCTCTGGACCCATGGCTAGGCGCGTTCGACGTGGGTCGACGTCGCGCGCGTGATGGTGCTACCGGTTGGACTCGGGGAAGACCGAAACGTCGCCGGCGACGAGAGTTGCGGGGACCCGAAGCACGGCGAGCTTGCGCGTGATGAACGCGGCGGCAAAACGGGTGGCGCACAACTTCTACGGTGTCTACTCGACGCCACAAACGCGTTAGTGAGCTCGACGGATCGTGATAGGCACTGCCACGACAGCAGCAAGCTCGACAGCGGAGCCATAGCACGACAACGGCGACGCGTCGCGCATGGCTAGCTACGGCGCGGAAACAGAGCAAGACATGGACAGGAAGGGGGTGGAGCTCACCGAGCGGCTCATGAAAGGCCCATGGGGGAACGGGAGCGCAGAGGCGAGGCGGAATCGACGGTGATCGACGGCGACAAGGAGAAAGGGGAACACGTCGATCCGGCGCTGCAGGGTTCTCCAGCTCCAACGGCTAGACGAAGAAGATGAGGACGAGCACGGCGAGGCCCTCGGACTCGGCGGAGGGAAGCGGGGGGTGGCTGTCGCCGCGGTGGTGCGCGCCGGTGTCTTCGGGAGGCGTTCGGGCGCATGTATCTGGCGAGGGAGGGGGAAACTGGGAGGAGCCTAGGGTTAGGGTTGCGCCAGGGAGGATGGTCGGCGTCATGAGGTCACTGGGGAGTCGCCGGATGGCCGCCCCGTGGTCCATCCGCGTCGTGGACAGCGCACAGATGTCCACCACGCTGCGATGAACAGAGGTAGGGGATGGCTTGGCTGTTGGGCTGGGCCTGCCACTGGGCTGGGCCGGCCACTGGGCTGGGAGGCCTAAGTGCATAGTGCACTTAGGCCTTTTACATTTGTTTCTTTTCTATATTTCTTTTTCTTTTTATTTGTTCTGTTTTCAGTTTTCTCTCATGTTTTACTTTAACTTGGGCTATGAATTATACTTTGTTTGTTATGATACTTAACTCATAATTACTTTGGAATATTCTGTACTTGCACAAAAAGTTTAGGGCCAGAATAATTTACAAATTTTTAAGTTTATATTTAAATGGGATAAAAAGGTGTTGTTGGTCCACTGTTTTAACTATCTTAGAGGCATATAAACATTCCCAAAGTGTTTTTTATATTTGTTAATTAGTTCATGAATATTTAAAACCTTTTGAGCATTTTTAATTCACCGATTTATGAAATTATAATTTGACTTGTTAGTTGAATTTGAATTTGATCTCGGTGTGAAACAAGTGAGGTTTAGCAAAAGTTTAATTATGATGATCTGGCATCGTTAGCAAGGTTTTACTATAGCTTAACTATCGGGGTGTCACAAAAGCACTTCATGGTACTGTCGCATGCTATGGGGTTCTCGCCTCGTGACACATTCCGGTTTCTGGCCAGTGCCCTAGTTGTTCTTCAGGCTTGGAAGACATACGCCATCTACTCTTCACATGCAATCGGTCTTGCTAGGTATGGCAGGCATTAGGGCTGGATGATATCATCAAACATGAAGTGCCCTCTAACCGCTCTGGATCTGTAATTTTGGAAGGGTTGCTATGCAGTCAGGTGAAGAAATCACCGGTTCTCGGTGGGCTCGGACTTCAGGAATCAATTGCCGTGGCTTGTTGGTATATCTGGTACCAACGTCGAGAAATGGTGAAAGGAGAACATGTGTCTGCCCTAGTGCGCACAACATTTGCAATCCAGGCGCTTACGTCAAATTTCAGTGCGGCATCGGTAACAAGTGTTCCACATGAAATCATGTGGACTAAACCTAACCCAGGATCGTATAAACTCAACATAGATGCGGCTTTTCATGATGATGGCACGAGAGCTGTGGGGGTTGTCTTACGCAACAACTCCGGTGAAGCGATTGCAGGTGCTACTGAACCTATATCCCATGTGTTGGATGCTGGATCGGTGGAGTCCTTAGCCATGCTCAAAGGATTTGAACTACTGGAAAGACTAGGATGCTCGGGAGTGACGGTGGAATCAGACTGTTTGGAATTGATTAATGCATGCACCGGAGTCATTGAATTATTTGGTCCCTCCTCAGCTATACTGGCGGAAACTTTGCAAAGGCACAACACATTGCTAGAATCTCTTTTCAGCATTGCAAGTGGGATGCAAATTTAGTTGTGCACAACTTGGCAAAACATCCGTACGAGTCGAACTCTTTTATTTTTTGGGATGATGACCCTCCTAGTTTCTTACTTCCATTTTTGATTCACGGTGTAACTTTGTTGACTCCGAAATAAAGTGCACCGAATAGGCATTCCCCCTCAAAAAATAAAAGTATAGTTGGTGCTGTCATACAACCTTGGTGCTAGCTAAGCCAACTCTTTCATAAGACGAAAGAAACATGTGATTGCTTCACGTGATTCTTCTTCTATCCCGGGCGTAGTGTGCTTGCTTCACATTCGGACAGCGTTCTCAGTTCCTCATGAAAGAAAATGCAAGTGAAAGAGAATTGTAGGTTTATTTTCCTAAGGCGATGGACTGCATCCTCAGTTCGTCGATGCATTCCCGAGTGATATAGTCTTAGATTCAGGAGACAACCTTAAGGCCTTGTTCGTTTTTTTTTTCTTTTTTCGGGATAAACCTCCGATCTATTCATCTTCAATCATGGTAGTACAACGAATACTAAAAATAATAAAATTTATATCCAGATCCGTAGACCACCTAGCGACAACTACAAGCACTAAAGCAAGCCGAAGACGCGTCGCTGTCATCACCCCTCCCTCGCCGGAGCCGAGCAAACATTGTTGTAGTAGACAGTCGGGAAGTCATCGTGCTAAGGCCCCATAGAACCAACGCCACAGAAGAGCAACCGCCGCCAAAGAAGATTGTAGATAAGAAGGATCCAACCTGAAGACACACGGAGAAAGACGAACTACGAACAGATCCGAGCAAATCCACCAAAGATGGATCCACCGGAGACACACCTCCACACGCCCATCGATGATGCTAGACGCATCACCGGAACGGGGACTAGGCGGGGAGACATTTATTCCATCTTCAGGGAGTCGCCGCCGTCTCGTCTTCCTGAATAGGACACAAACCCTAACAAATCTTGAAAAAAGGATCTAAAAACGAAGCCCTCCCACCGGCAAGGGTCGGGATCCACTCCATCCCCATGGCCCTAAGGCCACAGGAGACGAGGCGGACCGACGCCGGCGGGAGGCCGCTGGCTAGGGCGACTTGTGAAAGGCTCAAGGCCTTGTTCGGTTGACAGGGAATACAGAGGAAAGGCATGGATTGAGGGGGATTAAATCTCCAACAAGTTTAAAGTCCCCTCAAATCCTCTCTAATCCCTTTTAGAAGGGGTGTAACCGAACAAGGACTTGTAGGTTCCAGCCGAGAAGACCAAGAAAAGATAAGGTTAAAGAATGTCATGTATCTCAGAAGCTAGATAACTTCTCGGTGAACAAGTTAAAACGGCCTCAAAGAAAACGGATGGAATTATCAGCTGCGTTATCGAGTAGGTATCAGTGAGAACATAAAGATGAATGAATTATCAGTGAGTGTTTTCATGTGATTGCCACTTCACCATAATAATT
>LR738709.1:101653289-101667513 GCA_902687465.1 Secale cereale
CCTTTTATTTACTGAGCATATTAGCTTTGTCTCAGGTCAAACTTTCTAAACTTTGACCAAGTTTATACCAAATCAATACCATTAGTCTCATCATTCAGTATATTTGTATACCATATTTTTTTATTGTGAAAGTTTAGATTGTTTTTGATGAACTTGGTCTATACTCTAAAGTTTGACTTAGGTCAAAGCTAACATGCGGAGTAAATAAAAACAGAGGGAGTATTAAGAGAGGAGGATCAAGGCAGCCATTAGAAACTGGCCATCATAACTCATGAGCAGCTACAAGCGTGACCAAGATACATGCAAACAAAGGTTTAAAGCAAACAAGACACATCTAAACACCCTACAACTTACAGATTTTAATCACAACCGAGCTAGAACTCGAGGATGGGCATAAAACAGGCATCGGCTGTAGCGCGCCATACATCTACACTGCTATGGTATCAACTCTTCGATACGGGCACAAACCGCCCGTGGGCACCGTCTTTCAGCCACCTCGTCGAGCGGGTCTGCTTCACACGGTCCAAGAAAAGGCGGTGCCTGCATGCAGATCAACAAACAACGGCATCGGTCTATCTATCAAGGGAAAACTCAAGTTTAAATTATTTGAAACAAGTCTAGCATCAGGGTTTCATCACAAACCTCTCGTAATCGAGCTTCTGGGTGACTATACCATTCAGCAGAAGCTCCGCATCGAAAACATCAACACCTGCAGGTTCATCTTTACATAAGCTGGCAACCCAGATTCTGATTCTGGACGACAAAATAAGGAGCAGAGTGAGATATACGATATAACTAATCATAACCTTTCTCGACGAGTGGAGCGCATGTTTGGTAGTCCTCTTCACATGAGATGACCAGTAGGTCATCTGGTGCTTCCTTTTCCTTCATTATGGACCTACCCATTCTCTCCAATGGCTGCACAAAATCCACAAAGTTAAAGGACATAACTCTCAACTGCGCCTTTCTTCAAATCAAGAACTTTCTGGCAAGAAGCAGGATGCATGATTATGAGAAGTTAAGATCCCACGGTAAATATGGGAGTATGGTACAAAAAAGAGTTCGTAAAAACAGAGTGCCTAAATAAGTAAAAATATTCTGCAGTTTTCTGGAACTTAATGAACCCTATGAGTAAAAATAATCTACAAAACCAGAGTACCTACATAAGTAAAAATAATCTTTGTACGAAAATATTAATCAAACATTTGGCCTGATAGCCAACTAATATTTTTTTGGTGGCTTTATTTGGTTTCACATGACATTACCATACAGACTGCAAAATTGACACTAGCAAATGGTTCCAAGCAGATCCTATACATCTGATTCTAGATATCATTAAGCCAATGTAAACATGCCATTTAAGCACAAACAACATTAAGTATTTTTCAAAAAGAATAAATGGCAATAACCTGCCCAGAAGATGCGGAAACCAAGCTAGTCACCACCTCTCGACTTGGCTTCACATTTTGTGTCACAAACACTCTTTTCCCCTGCATTTTTTAATAAATATAATTAGAAAAAGATCTAGGAAAGACTGAGGCAAAAGAAAATTATACAATTCACTTTACCAACAGCAAAGGACTCTTGCAAGCTGAGGCCAGTGATATAGGCATGCTGAAACACATCTCCTTTTCCTTTTTGGCATCCCTCAGAATATACTTCTTATCATTTACAAAACAGCCTGCAGCTCCACAACTTTCAAGCCACATTGATGTCACTACCAGTTTGCCACGTGTAACTGCCTCCAGCATATTCTTTGTGCGGTAAAAACCATCCGCCACAAAATGTGTTGCATCTGCAACAGAAAGTGCTTCATGGGCTCCTAAGCGTGCCAATATCTACAACATAGCGTTACAATTATACCTCATTTCAAATAATTAATGACTATAATGTACCAACATAGAAATATAGTAGTTACCTTCTTCTGACGCTTGATCACATCCTCATCCAAATGATGGCTGAAAATAATACTGCAACTGGTCATATCTTTTCTTCTAGAATCCTTTCGGTATCGACTTGGTAGAGCATTTTCAGGATCTAACTCCAGCAGCTCTTTGGCAACAGAGGGTTTCAACAAGCTCCTATTTGAAGCTTTTGATGGATTAAGAGGGCTGAAAGTAGGTGACAATTTGTTTACCACTTTAGAAGGTGTTTTAAGGGCACTATTCGGAACTGGAGATTTACATTTTGGTGACTTGCTTGCATCCTTAACACCGGGTGGTTTCTTTTGTCGCCGGTCAGAGCTACTAAAACCAGAAGTTTTGCTGTTAACTCCTAATGAAGAATCAAGTGCAGGAGAAGCAGCTGATGATTGTGTGATAATACTAGACAGCAAAGAAGTTGATCTGCAATCGGAGCGCTCCCTCCTTGCATACGTTAGCAGTTCTGAACTGCTAATAAAAATCCGTCTTTTCTTGGATGGCCTTGTCACTTCTGGTTGTACATCATGACCTGTAGCAGCCTCGGTAACTGCAGGAGCCTTTGCCTGTACCACTGCAGTAGGTGTTCTTCTCTGTTTGGGGTGAGATGAGGGCTCTCTGCGGAAGACATGAGTTGTTGGTTCATCTCTTAATGGTTCAAGGTTCTGAGCAACATTTGCACTGGTATGCTGTATGCTTGCATCAGTACTTTGCTGAAGACCCTGAGCATTATTTGCACATGTATTCTTTGTGTTTTCTTTTAACACAGAATCCGAACCATATTCTGTGGTTCTCTCACTAAGCATCGGTCTCTCAAGTCCATGTTCACTATGATTATTTCTTACTTCTCCAACAGTGGCCTTCTTAAAGTTCTTATTCGAACATAACTCAGGAGACTCATAGAGGTTATTTCTACCAGTGTGCCTTGTTCGATGAGCAATAGGTGTACTGTCATACTTATTTCCATCAACTATCTTCGCAACTTTATTCTTCTGTGGTACTGCCTTTGCCTGCTTATGTTTTGTCTTTGTTGCATGATCTTCTAAATTCTGTCGCTTTTCTATTCCTCCATGTCCTTCTTTCTGAGGCTTGTGGTTCATCTCAGTTACTTTTATTCTTTTAGAACGTGTCGTGACACCTTCCCGGACGCTGCTGGTTCTCTTTCTAGGAGGGCCACTCTTTGGGTTACTTTTTTCAACTTCAGATCGAACTCTCAGATCTCTCTTCACTGGAGGTTCAACTTCGGCTGACAAGTTTTCAGCAGGGGAACTTTGTGCCAGTGCTTCTATAGCTTCGACAGCCATTTGAGTATCCTGACCAACATCATGCAAATCAACACTTGCCTTTACCTGCTGTCCTTCAACAGGTTTGGCAGTTGATAGATGATCATCCAAGTCTTTCAAAAGGTTTTTCTTACTCCTTTTTCCAGAAGCCCTCTTACTCTTCACCTCACTTCTAAGTAGTCTCGAATCCGATGAAGGTAAAGTTTCGATCTTCCCACAAAGTTTGGACTTTGTTCTCTTTTTGCATCCCTCTGTTATTTTATTGACAGGAGGTGCAATTTTTGTTGAGCACTTCTTTGGCCTGGGAGTTTTTGATTTCCCTCTGCCTGCTGATTGATGCAACAAGACATCCTTGTTTTTCCTGAAAAAATCACCTCCGCCATCATCCTCGCGACTATCCACCCATGCAAAGACTTCTGCCTTTCCACTGGAACTTCTAAGGCGGTCAACCTTCTCGGCCAATAGTAAAGTTCCCATCTTAATTGAAACAGGTGGCTTTGCTTTTTCTAACTTTTTTGGTGTTTGTTCTTGAGACGATATACCGCCATTAATTGAGATCAACCCCTCCACAAAGTCCAAGGCATTTGCTTGAGATAGCTCACCAGGCTCCTGTGACCCGAGATAGCTTAGTCCAGCAAAACACCTGCTCTTGATTTCATTCTGTTCACTCGTTGGGTCAGCAAAAAGCTTCTTTGCTGTTGAGCACCTGCCTTTGCTTTTACTCCCATCTTTTTCATGGCTCTGTACATAACCAAAAGACCCGTCATCAATCCCACGACCTGGGCATTCACCAAAGGACACATTACACGAGGTAGAGTTGTCTACAATTTCCGTCCGGAGAAATGTTCCATTGGTCGAAGCATGCCTTTTCCCTCGTTCCAAACTTTTGACTGGCAAGATCACATGTTCGTCACAGGAGAGCACATTAGAAAAAAAAGGCTTCAGTTTAAGCTACAATTTTAGTAGGAAAACTAAGGTTAAGACACGAAAAAAAATGCTCTAATTCAGGAAAATATATTTGACGACCAAGGGATATCATGGGTATCAGATTTGTGTAACATCAAGGCATCTGTATTGAACTAAAAACAACAAAATACACTAATGATTTACAAGCCTTCATTCACAATAGGATCAACCTGGACTTAGGATGCTTTCCACAGAACATCGCATATGTAACACAAGAGCCTATAGGCCTAGAATTTTGCAATATGGAAATTTTCTGGACGAAAAGCCAGAGAAACCGATATTCAAGTAGATCCAATTACCACATTACTTTGTGTGCACTCAAGAAATGATGTGCCTAATTCCTGTACTTGCATTACCCTTGGTGAAGCTAGAACTATTAAATACAAGTATAAGCAAGATCTTCGGCGAGTAAGGTTAAACCAATGAAAGTGTGCAATTCTTTATCATGTGAAACTAGATGTATTAAGTTTTTTTTACTAATGACAATAATTTGTGATGTTACTTCTCTTGCAGGAACAAAGAACAATCATGGGTATAACCGCGAGAGACCTAAAGCTTAATCACCTCTTTGCCAGGAGTAACAAACATGAGAACAAAAACGTAATGGGGTCAAGGTAGTGTTAGGAGACCACATTTTCTAACTGAGTCAGGGTACAGTTTGCAACCAAATGTATGACTGCTGACTTTACACACTATTCAAGGATAACCACTGAAAACCACATGACACGAATTTAATGGAAGCTTACATTAAGAAGAGACAATGTGAGGTACATGACTAGAAAGGCATAGTTAAACAGTGATAACTAACCTGTGTCACCCTCTTCTTCCGTGGAAGCATCAGAATCAACCGAATCCTCGGCATAATCCTTCACATATCTCTCATTATTTGGCAGGCCCTCATCATCACTTTGCACTTGAGTGCCCTGGCTCAACTCATCATCACCATCATCACCCATCTCTTTATCCGAGTCTTCAACCAACTGGGTCATCCCACGTCGAACGGCAGCCTCATCATCGCTGCTATCATTTACCCTCTCCTCTTCCTGATATTCCTCGACCAACTGGGTCGTCCCCCGTTGAACGGCAGCCTCATCATCGCTGCTATCATTTACTCTGTCCTCTTCCTGACATTCCTCGACCAACTGGGTCGTCTCCCGTTGAACGGCAGCCTCATCGTCGCTGCTATCATTTACTCTCTCTTCTTCCTGACATTCCTCGACCAACTGGGTCTCGCCACTCCCACCATTCTCAACCTCGCATTCTTCAACCAACTGAGTCCTATCCCCATCACCAGCTTCATCCTCTGTGCTGCCACCATCTTCCTCTTCCCCCTCCTCTACCGCCCGAGTCTGCCCAGTGACACCACCGGCATCATCCTCTGAGTCCTCCACCACCTGCGTGTCATCAGACATCCTCCCCTCCTCCCCCTCCCCCTCAAATTCATCATCAGCCGCCTCGGTCTCCTCGTCCTCGTCCAGCGGCTGCGTCTCGCCATACAGCACGCCGCTGCCGCCGCCAACGTCCTCGCCCCCTCTCTGGGTCGTGTCGCCGGAGCTAACTGGAGACCCTAATCGCAGACCGCTGTCATCCTCCTCACCCCCGCTCTGGGTCGTGTCGCCGGAGCTAACTGGAGACCCTAATCGCAGACCATTGTCATCCTCGCCCCCGCTCTGGGTCGTGTCGCCGGAGCTAACTGGAGACCCTGTTCACAGCCGCCGCAATCCTAAGGTCAGCACATTCACACCAACCGCTCACGAAAAAGAACAGAACCAGGGAACTCACCGAACGGCGGCGTCCCTCCGTCGTCCACCACCTGGGTCTCCCCGCCGTCCATGGTGTCACAGCCACGAATCTGCACACACACGCGCACACACACCTCACCAATCAGCACCAGCCCTAAACCCTCATCCGTTTGATATTACACCATAATAATAAGAAACAAAAGAAAAGATAGATGGGGGGACACACATTTGGGAAAGAACCGAAGGAACAATAAAAAAACACAACCGCCGTACCAGGGGGTTCGCCGGAGATCTGCGCGGGGCGTGGCCAGGGCCCGACTCCACGAGCGGCGGCGCCTCCGCGATGGTTCGTGGAGATGTCGCGGGGGGGCGAGGAGGGAGCGGACGGGGGATCCGGCGATAAAAATGCGGGCTTTTTTCCTCTTCCCTCCCGGGGGATTCGGGGGCGGAGTCGGAGTGAGGTTTAGGCGCCGCTTCTGTCTCTCTCTGGGCCTGTTCTGATCTTCCATCTCCTAAAAATTCTCGTCCAGTGTAAAAATGCGAAGCCCACTCAGCCCAACTCCAGAAAAACGGGAAAGAGAAGTTGCCTACTCAGCCCACTCAGCCCACCACCCCGAAGCTGCATCCCCGCCGGCAACAGACGCAACAGCCCCAACAGAAGGAGGGTTTCTCTTTCCTCGCCGCCGCCGCCGCCGCCGCCGCCTTCCCCCTGCTGAAACGACGACCAAGCCGCGGCTCACCCGCTCCCCTCCCCCCTCGCCGGCGTGCCGTCGCCCTCTGCTCCAGCCACCTCCAGCGAGGCTCGAGGCGCCAGCCACCCAGCACCATCCCACGAGCCACAAGGTGAGCCTCCTCCCTCCCGCCTGTGACCCCGGCCATTACTGCTCCTGTCCAGCACCCAATGGTGCAACGAGGAATCGAACGTTTGGAAGAGAAGCTCACGTGAACCCGAATCAGGCAATCTCAAGAGCTTTCAAGAAATCTTGGAATGTAGTAGTACAGTGTTTCCTAAACTACAATGTTGTGAGATCGACTTTGGTTGAGCTATTTATGTTACGCTTTGCCAAATACTAGTGTAAGTAGTAAGTATGACACTTCGATTAGGTTGAATTTTTTTTTTTGAGTGTGCACACCCTCCATTTAATTGCCGGGCACGCGAGACCGCCACTAATGGAATCATGTACCTGGTCTGCGGCATCTGCACACAAATGATGCTTTCTTTTCTACATTATGGGAGATCTGGATAAAGGAACCATGGAAATTAAGAAAGTGATTTTTAGGCAGAAGAAATAAAATGGAGAGGCGCTGATGCTAATCTTCTGTGGTTGTTTTATCAGCTCTGATCGAGTGTCAAGCGGGGAGGGCGGGAGCGTGGAGCAGAAATCATGACTGGTAATTTTCTTCCTGGTATCGTTGAGCTCTAATCTTCAGCGAAGCTGGGCTTGTCCTGTGGTGAATTACAGCGCCATCTGTTCTGTTGATATATTTTTCTTTTCCTCAGGGAAGGAAGAGCAGAAGTCTCGCAAGGAGAAGCGAAAGGAAGCGAGATCGGAGAAGCACAAGCTGCGGTTTCTCTCTTGGGTTCAGCACCAGGTGAGCGCACCGAAATCTTTAAAAGGAAGTAGAGAGGAGTATCAGTCATTTCTTGGTAGATTAGGATTTTAATTTCGACGGGTGGAATTATCTTGGTTCAGGGTGGCAAAAATAAGAAGACGGCAGTGGTGTCCATGGAACCTAGTCCAGCAGAGGAGGTAAAACCAAAGAAAGAACCCAAGAAGAGGAGGAGGGAGCCTGAGGACAGCCACAAGTCCAAGTCCAAATTCCAGGAGTATCTTGAAATGGAGATGGGTGGTGCTGCTGTGGGCAGAGAGGAGGATCTGGAGATGGAGAGGAAGCTTGCAAAAAAGCTCAGGGTGAAGAAAGGAAAGCTGGGAGGTCCGGATGATGGTATGGATGATCTTTTTGGGGACCTCGGATTTGTCGGTGACTATAGTTCAGATGGTGAAGCAAAAGATACTAAACCAGAAAAGAAAAAACGGAGCAGGAAAAATAAGAATGTGAAAGATGATGCCATGGAGGAGGGCAGTGGGAAGGTAGTGGATGATAGTAAGGTAGACAAGAAGAAAAAGAAGAGGAAAAATAAGAAAGTGAAGGACGATGCTTTGGAGGAAACGGGTGCTGGAGCCGTGGAAATGGCTGAAGAAAGTGATGTATCAGTTCACGAATCTGAGGGTGAAGAGCTTAATGTGGTTGAAACACCCTCGGTTTCGACGGTGAAGTATGTACCTCCTAGTCTTCGTGCTATTTCTAGTTCAGAATCAGAAGAAATCTCCCTGTTACGCCGGAGAGTGAGAGGTGTGACTTCCAATTCTGTATTTATTTCCGGTTTTATGCAACACATTTCTGATTTCTTTATCATTCATATCCATTTTGTTTGGGAGCATATTCTCATGGATGACTTCATTTCTCGTATACATCAGGACTTCTGAACAGGCTTTCGGAGTCCAATGTGGAATCTATTACTCAGGAAGTTGCTGCAATTTTTCGCGTATAGTTCTATATCATCCCCTTTTCATCCTGCTGATACTATGCTGCCAAATGTCTTTCAGATCTTTTATTTTACCTTGATTAATCACCTAGCACTTCTGGTTCTATTCCTATTTATCTGTTCACAGTCAGTTCCCCGAGGTGTTGGCTGTCAGTTAATTGGTGATGAAGTTTTGGCAAGTTGTTCCCGGGGACCTCGTGGCAATGAACAGTTAAGGATCTTCCGTATAAGTCACATTTATTTGGTTATTATGTTAGTATGGTGTTTTTTCTTTTCTATCCTCACAGCTTAGAGTTCCAATATTTGTTGAAGACTTTAACAAAATGGCTCTGAATAATCATTTTAGAATGAGTTCGAGGGATCAAACTTAAGACACACGTGTAGGCAAGATGATAAAATGGAAAGAATTGATATCCTAAAGTTCTCATTTGGGACAACCTTTGGTTCTGTTTAAAGGCTGATACTATCCTGGCATGGTATTCTTTTACTTTTCTTAGATATTAGTTTCACTGATGACCTGACTGATGGTCTTTAGTGCTCAAGAGAGATTATGTTTCTGAAAATGGAAGGCTTGTTCAGTTATTCTTGCCACAGAATTTTTTTTGTGGTCCATGCTTTTTGCCCATCTGTAGTATTTTAATTCGGTAATGGTACTTATTATATATCTTCGAGACCTGTCAATGTTTTCCTAACTTTGCCAGTCAAATAACAAAGATAGGTTCTTTTTTAGATCAAACCGGCGTTTCTTTTTGTTATGGTGCTCTACTAAGGTAGGAGGTTGGTGGACTGAATTAAATTAATGAAATATATTGTTTTATTTGTGCAGGTATGCTGCTGTATTTGCAGCCTTTATTGCTGGTATGACATGCTTGGTCGGTATGGACTTCAGTGCCAAAATCCTTTCCTCTCTTGCCAAGTCTTTTGAGGTATGACTGTTCTGATTAAGATAACAAAAGGACCTTTTACATGTCTTTGTCTACCTAAATATATCTTCATGCCTTCTGCCTTGCTATGTATCTGCTTTGTTTCAGGATACTTAAATCATGTTTATCTTTTGAGGTTTCCAGTTTATTTCTATTTTTCTTATGTTAGTTTTTCGCCCCTTGGTGACAGGATGAGTACTCAAAAGACGATGGGTTATCAGTGAGGAATCTTATGTTACTTTTCTCTTATTTGTGCATATTTGACGTCATTGCAAGGTCTGTGGTCTGAATGGAACCTTGCTCATTTTTATAGAAACATGTCAGAGTAAGTTCTGATGATTTTGTTTATTGTTGCAGCGATCTTGTGTATGATCTTCTCTCAGTGCTGAGTGAGCGCTTGACAGAGCTGGATGTCTCAACAGTGTTAACCATCCTAGAGTGTATGTAACATTATAATGTCTTTCCCCGCTGAAAATAAAACTGTTTGCAATGTCTTAATCATCTTACACCATAATAATAGTCAACTCTCTTATTAAACCATCATAACTGTTAATCTGTCAGAGCCATCCCATGCTATTCTGTTTCTGAGTGAAACTTGGGATATGTTTATATCTTTGTGGACAGGCTGTGGAATGAAGCTGCGGGGAGATGACCCAGGTGCAATGAAAGATTTTGTACTCAGCATTCAGAACTCGGTAAGGCAGTCCAAATTGTGCTCAGCTGGCCAAGAAGGTGGAAAAGCGGATCTACATAGTAAACGAGTGAGTTGACTTGTTTTATGCACCTGTTTTAAAAAGTAATTCAAGTTGGGAGTAGTTTTGAGTGTTGTATCTGGTTTAACTTGCCATGCAGATGGAGTTTATGCTTGAGACGATATGTGACATTAAGAACAACAAGAAAAGGTCCAAAGAGGATCCTTCGCAGCATACCCGTGTAAAAAAGTGGCTTCAAAAGGTTTGTACCAGAACTTCATCTCCCGATGCCTGAACAGAAACCTTTTCCTGCTCATTTAATAATTTGTTCTGTTTTTGCTTGCCTGCAGCTGAAGTCAGAAGATATCCTCTTGCGCGGGCTAAAATGGAGTAAGCTGTTGGATCCTGAGAAAAAAGGGCAGTGGTGGTTGTCAGGGGATGTATCTTCCACAGCAGGCAATGTTGAAGATGTTGCAGCAGTTATCAGCAAGGAGGTTGTAGAGGCACAGAAACTGGTTCAGCTTGCAGCTGCCCAGCGGATGAACACAGATATACGAAGAGCAATCTTTTGCATCATAATGAGCGCCGAAGACTACGTAGATGCTTTTGACAAGATCCTGAGGCTGGACCTATCTGGGAAACAGGTCTGCATTGTTTATTTTCTGTAAGATGCTGTTATCTGTGTGTGCATGTGTCAATCAATATTGGTTAACTTGTATTTTCTCTACTGCTGTGCAGGATCGAGAAATTATGAGAGTCATTGTTGACTGTTGTCTGCAAGAAAAGACTTTCAATAAATATTACACAGTCCTCGCCTCCAAGCTATGTAGCCATGATAAGAATCATAAGTTCAGTTTGCAGGTATGACTTTGTATTCTTATCATTTTCCATTCTACAGTACTGCTTTCTGCCTCACCAGTTGGTGATTTACTGCTTGCCGGGCAAGCATATCTTTTTCTTAACATAGGAATTTAATAGATAAAACATGTGTGCATGGAGATAAATTGATTCATATTTTAACATGTGTGTATTCCTGTTTTATTATGGTGTCATTGCAGTACTGCATCTGGGACCGTTTTAAGGAGCTAGATGAGATGGAGTTGAATCGGTCCATGAACCTTGCCAAACTAGTTGCAGAGATGCTCGCAAGCTTCTCCCTGTCGCTGGCAACACTGAAGGTTGTCAACCTGGCGAACCCGGTGGAGATGACCCCCAAAAAGACCATGCATTTCCGGATGATGTTTGAGACCTTGATGCAGAAAGAGGATTCGCTTATGTGGAATGTCTTCACCCGTATCGCTGGGAACCCGGAGCTCGAGCTCTTGAGAGATGGAATTGTGATGTTTGTCAGACAGCATGTGATCGCCAAGGACGCAGGGAAGGAGTTGGCTGGCAAATTCAAGATCGCAAAGAAGGCGCTTGATAACTCTGCTGGAGTTTTGATGTAATTTGTCCGGCATGTTTTCGTCTCGGTTACGTGACAAGCTGGCTCTCAATTTTGTTCGGTATTCTGAGGAAATGTAGACAGATCGTTTTTGCACCCTACATGATAATGATTTCTTTGAATTGTTGATGCAAACTTGTATTGTTCCAGAAAAATCAATGGTTATTATTACGTAGTACTATACAAACTTTGGAGATGCAGTCTCTTGGCCACTATGCTGTCTGCTGTGTACACATGAAGTTCCATCTGCCCTGAACCATTTGAGGTTTAACTAATGACGCCATAACAGACGGGCACTTTGTCATTAAACATGTAGTATTAACTTGCAAATGGTGATTGCTTATACTATTTTGACAAACTGATGAGGGGAAGAAGCCTAACTAGACTACTAGGGAGAAGTGTCGTTGCTTTCATCTCCTTCCTCAGGCTCGAGCCCCGCCCATCTGATCATGGAGAAGAGGAACTCCTTGAGGTTCACCTTGCCGTTCTTGTTCAGGTCCATCTCCTCTGCAACAAGGTACACGCGCCAACATATTACACTTTGGTTATGTTTTGAGTTTCACATGACTTATCTTGCTTATTTATGTGCATGAAAGAGTACTGACTGAATAGCTGCGTGGTGATGTGGGTGGGCGTCCTCTCCCGGGCAGACTCCTCGTTCATCCTCTGGGTGACGTCTTTCCTGGTGACCTTGCCGTCGCCGTCCCTGTTGAAGAAGAGGAAGGCGTCGATGAGCTCGTCGAAGATGTAGTTGAGCTTGGCCGACTCGAACTCGGAAACCTGACGACGGACAAGCACCCGGATCGGACAGAACAAGCTTCATCAGTGAACTAACTATCATCATGAAGAAGAAGAAGAAGAATTCTCCTGGGAGAGAAGGAACATATCATCTAGTTACCCGGCGCGTGACGTTGGGGCCGAAGAGGAGGTACATGAGGCAGATGAGGACGACGAACTCCTGGAACTGGATCCCCTTGCGGCTGTCGACGTCGCAGTAGCGGTGCACGTCGTCGGCCTCCTTCTCCGACATGCGCACCTCGAGCTTGCTCAGGCAGGTCCGCAGCTCCTCGTTGTCGATGGTCCCGTTGGAGTCGGCGTCTGAAAGTCGGGAACCCTCTCACGCTTTTGACGATGCATATGCATGCAAGCTCTGAAGAAGCTCCATTTCTGGGCGCTAAACTTGGCATGACATGGCATGGCTTGTGGTGCTCTTACCGTAGTGGTCGAAGACGTCCCGGATGTCCTTGAGGCCGTCCTTGAAGCGAGGGAGGCGCATGGTGATGCTGTTCACCGACCGGAACGTCTTGGTCCTCGCCTTGGCCCGCTCCCGCAGCGCCTCCGCCACCCTGTTGTCCAGCTCCTTCTCCACCCGCCGGTGCTTTATCGGGGCGGCCAGCCTCGACGCCGCGCCACCCATCTCTTCCGAGAGAGATCACACCCCAGACCTGAAACAAATTGGCGAGGCGTCAATGGGGTGATATGCATCAAGAATGGAGGTTCACATGTCGTTTACCTGAAGGCCGCAGCTGCAGTGCAGACAGATGATTCCTGTGCTGCCTTTGCGAGGTGGAATTGAGGGTTTTGTCGATGTGGGTTGTTGGATTCGAGTGGGGGAATCCGTCTGGTTACGGCAATCTCCATTGGCCTGGGATGATGAGGTAGAATCCGATGCCCTAAAAATAGAAGTGGACGCGGCAGCAGCAGGACTCCTGCCATGCGTGCCTGGGGATATGCAAATGCTCCCACTAGCTCTACCGACTTCTGCATGAAAGGGATTTGGTCCTTTCGTCCCCCTTGTCCGTTGTGTTCTTCTTTTCTGCTTGACCCACTTTTTGCATTGTGTGTTAGCATAAATCAACGCTAGAGACTATATGCTCTTCAAGAATCTGCATCATAACCCACACGAGCAACGATCCGGCTGCCTACGAGGGCATATACCGGATTGTCCAAGCAAAAAGAATCACCAGCACATTCTGGTCCCCAGGATGGCACAAGTGGCAGGCAGCCCAAGATTACGCGTACATTCTGTTCAGTGAAAAAACACGCAACCGACATAAAACCCGCCCAATATTAAAACAAGATATAAACCTTTGTATTAAAAGCAGGAATAAGGCAAAAATCCATGATCCAGTATTTACAGCCAAACCATTGCACAGTATACAACACCCGGCTATAGCGCGAACAGAAGATGCTGATGTCGCACGGTACTGAAGGCTGCGCATTGCACAGTGTACGACACCCGGCTATAGCGCGAACATAATTCGAAGATTGTGAACCAGAAGGCTTCCCTGTGAATTCTATCGACTTCTAGAATCGCACATGGTTTGATGAAACGAGCAAAACAGTGTAGGATACATACGGTCAGTGGTACGTAGATGGTTTGGTCTGTTTTGCGGTACAAAATACTTATACAGGATTGTTAAGAGTGGGAAATAGACATACATTGTATGATATACCCCAAAATTATAACTTAATTCTTTCGATTTGTCCCTGGAAGTATTTGATGAAGAGTTCTGTCTTGATCCATTCTTCGAAGAGAAGAATTGTTTGTTCATAGTCACTGATTCAAGATGATACTGGCAGTAAGAATATCCCAGCTCCTGATCTCTGCAACAACTTTAAAAGATAAGTTTACAATCTATACAGACAATTAGGACGAAGAAAAACAGTAACAGCATTCTTACCTGAAGAATTTACCCCCCCCCCC
>LR738709.1:101667664-101692256 GCA_902687465.1 Secale cereale
CCCCCCCAAAAAAAATGTACATGAATGCTGACTTGGAGCGAATGTAGCTCCTCTGGATCCCATCTCCACTCCACCTGGAATGCTATTTTTACAAAAACTCCAACATTAGGTGGGTGCCAATTCATTTTTCTTTTAGATTAGAGTCCTGAATATGCTCAGCCAGAAAATGACATAATGCAATTTACATGACACTCTTTAGAGATTATGGTTTTCCATATTCGCGGTTATCTAGCATATTCTGACAGCTCGAAATCGTCTGTTGAAAGTTTCAAGGGTAGCTACAACTGAATCAGGTATTATCATAGACACAGCCCAATCAGCCCTTTGCACATTATTAGCATGCTGCCATAATTCAAAGAGCTCTGTTGAAAGGTGATTCAAAATAGACCTGATTTGATCCTGGTATCCAGTCATCGAGAAGGAATGCAGAGCAATGTTCCATCTTGGCCATCCGACATTTATGTTCAGCATTTCAGCTGATGTTTCTGCTCCTCTGAGAATAAACAACAGTCGCCCCCTTTCTTTCAAGCATGACAGCCTCCTTGACATGAATACCCAGAAAGCAAATTTCAGCAAGACTGCAATACTGAAGCCGATCTACATCTGGTTTTGTGTTAAACCAGATCAAGATTTGGAACATATCCCTCCAGTCTCATCTCATCAACAAGCATGTCGAGGAGTTGGTACATATCCTCCGCACCATGCTGTGGTTCATCCCCTGCATAGAATTCAAGAACTCTGCCGCTAACCTCAATCCAGCTGCAACCTGGAATTTTGCTCACACCTCTCTCTCTCATCAGCCCTCTCATCCGTGCAGAGTCATCCAATCTATCTGAGCTTGCATATATCTTGGATGAAACCACGTAGTTCCACGAATTTGAGGGCTCCAGCAGCATGATCCTGTTGATGACCCTGACACTGACGTCAACATTTTTGCATTTCCGACAAGCAGCAAGCAAAGCCCCCAACATCACCGCATCCGGCTTACCAGGGATCTTCTCAATGAAATCCCATGCTTCTTCTAAATGTCCGGCACGTGCCAATAAATCAACCATGCAGGAGTAGTGCTCGATCTTGGGAATGATTTGGAACTCAGATGTCAAGGAATCGAACCAACGCCGACCGTCTTTCAGCAGCCCTGCATGCACACAAGCAGAAAGTACTCCTATGAAAGTGATATCGTCCGGCCGGAGCCCTTCCTCCTTCCTCATCAGTTCAAACTGCCGAATAGCTTCATGGCCTCGCCCGTTAAAGGCAAGACCACAAATCAAGGCGTTCCATGAAGCTTCATTCTTGCATGGCAGTTTCTCAAACACTTGTATGGCTCTGGTAAGATCTCCACACTTTGAGTACATATCCACCAACGCAGTCCCGACGTAGACATTGCTATATAATCCTCTTTGTGAGGCATAGCTGTCGAGTTCGGTGCCTAGCTCCAGAGCTCCAACTGCAGCACAGGCGGAGAGCACCCCTACCAAGGTTATCTTATCTGGACGTGCCCCTGCTAGCCGCATGTTGTGAAATAGGGAAATGGCTTCCTTTGACATGCCATTCTGTGCGTACCTGCGTCATCATACATACCATAGACAAATGATCAGGCAGGCCAGGTAAGATTACATTCATTAGAGAATATTATTTCAAAATGTGGATCAAAGTGGATCTATCGACACTTACCCAGTGATCAAGGCATTCCAAGCGACGTTATCCTTGTGAGCGATGGCATCAAACACTCTCCTCGCCTCTGCCATCTCCCCACACTTCTCGTACATCCCAACGAGAGCCGAGCCGACGAGCGATCCTACCTCCATCCCCACGGATCTCACCCACTCCTCCAGCCACCTGCCAAGCGCCAGGTCTCCGGCGTCCCTGCACGCGGTGAGCACGACGGCCACGGTCACCGCGTTGGGCGGCACCTCGCCCTCGGCGACCATGGCACGGAACATGCGCGCCACGTCGTCCTTCATCCGCGCCGCCTGATACGCCTTTATCATGGAGTTCCAGGAGACGACGTCCCGCCGGAGGATTCCGTCGAACACCCTGCGGGCGGCGCGGGGGCGGCCGAGGTTGGAGTACATGGTGATGAGGGAGTGGACGGTATGGTCGTGGCTGTGCAGCCCGAGCTTCTGCAGGAGCGCGTGCGCCGAGACGGCGAAGGCCGGCGCGGGGCACCGGGCGGCGGCGAGGAGGAGGAATGGGAGCGTGTAGGCGTCCGGGCGGAGCGCGGAGCGGAGCATGCGGAGGGAGAGCTGGAGGGAGACGCGCGGGCGGGAGGTGGCGAAGAAGCGGAGGGCGACGTTGAAGGAGAAGGCCGTGGGTTCCGGGTGCGCGGCGAGTAGGAGGAGGGCGTAGTCGGCGGCGGCGGCGGCGGTGGTGGCGGAGGAGGGCGAGGAGATGGAGAGGAGCTTGGAGAGGAAGTGGTTGTACGGGAAGGGGCGGTGGTGGTGGAGGAGGAGGTGGGCGTGCAGCTGCTTCATGGTGGAGAGGGAGTGACATCGCGAGTGGAGCTTGGAGACGGCGGAGGAGAAGGGTGGCGGCGCAGTGGGCATCGCCGGTGACGTTCGGTGGTGCTCCGCAGGTACGCCTCAAAAGTCAAAAGTAATTTGGGTCCCAGAAATCCACTTCTGCCCACATCGCACACGCGATGACTCTGAAATCGAAATTGCTTTGCGTACGACTAATTACATCCGATTTGCATACGGTATGGTGACCCTCTGAAATAGGGCGCGGCGAGCAGCAGCCGGAGCACCGCCGCTAGCTCCACCCCCCGCGTCCTCCCGCTCCACCCATGGCCGCCGCAGCTCTTCCCTCAACCATCCCGGTAATTATCCTAGACCTGCACCCATCATGTTGTTCTTGGAATTTATTTGTGTGTGGTGTGCTCCTAAGGTTCATTTGAACGTGCACATCCTTACGGTACCATGAAACCCAAATTGGTCTTGGAGAACTAGTCCATGGGGTTGTTGTTGAAAATTATAGTACTCCCTCTGTTCATTTTTATACGACGTTGAAGACATTTCAGACATCGTGCAAAGCATCTTAATTCGAGTTGTTTGAAACGACTTAAAAAATTAAAAGGAAGGAGTACTTATTCTTAGTGTTGCTGTTTTCTCTTTGCGGGAATATAATGTTGCTGTTGTCTAGCAATGGGACTGGTATTCTGACGTACAATAGTATGGTTTGTACTGTATCTGATTCTATTTTATTTTTGAAAATGTACGGTATTTGCTTCGATTTGCTAATTCAATCAGATTAGATTGTTCAAAGCGGCATTAAAGCAAAATTATTACTCCCTCCGATTCAAAATAAGTGTCGTGGATTGCAGTAGCACGTCTTCTCAGTTTCTGAACCCTGAACATGCAAGCAGTGTAGCAGGTAGTTTACCCAAATTACTTAGTACTAAAGTTGAAACATCTATTTTAGCACGAAGGGAGAATTTAGTACCATACCTCTGTGTGATTCATCTAGTACTATCATTGTGTTGTGTGATGAATCAGTGTTTTAGTATTACACTGAAATAAATGAATGTTTAGTGGGTATCCTATTAAATCCACATATCTCACTTAATAATATGTGGGCTTTGATGGGCATCCAACTTAACCTATGCAAGCGGACTCGGACCTTCCCCTTAGCATCCCACTAAATCTATATATGTCACTTCATAATATGTGGGCTTTGATGGGCATCTCACTTAACCTATGCAGCATATGTTGGGCGGACTCCTACCTCCCCCTTAGCATCCCACTAAATCTATATATCTCACTTCATAATATGTGGGCTTTGATGGGCATCCCACTTAACCTATGCGGCATATGTGGGGCGGACCTAGACCTCCCGCTTAGCGTCCCACTAAATCTATTTATTTATTTTGAAATAAAAGAGGTTCCCCGCCCTAACTTTTATTAAAGCCAAGGCAAAAACCACAACGTTTAGACTGTTAACAGCACTCAGCGACAGCCTAAGGATTGGCTGCCATAGAAGATACATGGTAGGGTTCAAAACTATCCCTGTTACATCAGAATTTCAGCATGAGGTCTTTTATAGAGAGGGCGAAGGAACCAGGTTAGAGATAGGACTTAAAAGATAAAAGCTCAAGATTGGCCATCCCATCAACAAATCCCGCTTCCAGGCATGCATTGATTCCAAGCGATCGGAGAAGAAGAGCACCCTGGGCCTCGAGACAAAGGATTTTCCATCGCCTGATCATTTTTTTCTTTCGAGAAAACGCAAGGAGCCTTTGCGTTTCATTGCATTGAAAAGATGGAAAGCCTCCTAGGAGGCGGTTTGATACATGGTTCTATGGCCGTTCAGTGTACGTCCCAGGTTGCGGGCAGAACAACCCGAAGCCCCTGGGTGCCTACTTTAGCCCAACTCCGGGCCTCCTCTTTGATCCTATTCACTAGCGTTTCCAGGGATGGTGGGGCATTGTCGAAGACACATGCATTTTTGTGCTTCCATATCATCCAGGGGACGAGCAAAGTGATGGACTTGAGGGCCTTGTGGTGCGCCGGCGGTGTGTCCTCCCTTGCGCGCCGCCACCATTCCATGACATTGGGTTCCTGGTCGGGCGGCTGGGCCGGTAAATGGAGCCAGTCAAGGATGACATGCCATGTCTGGCGGGCGAAGGGGCAGGCCAGCAGTAGGTGCTGCAGTGTTTCAACGGCTTGGTCACATAGGAGACACCTGGGGTGGTGATCCAGCCCGCATCTAGCCAGTCTGTCGGCCGTCCAGCAGCGATCCTGGGCCGCCAGCCAGTGAAAGAACTTCACCTTTGGCGGTGCCCAACTTTTCCAGATCAGCTTCCACGAGGAGCACCGAGTAGATCCCTGGAAACTGGCCGCGTAGCATGATTGCGCCGAATAGCTTCCGTTGGCCGCCCACCTCCATATCAAGCGGTCCGGCTCATTCGAGAGGGTGACGTGGCTCACAGCTTGCCATAGGAGCAAATATTGACCGATTTCGTGCAGTCCTATTATCCCCTGGATATCGCGCGCCCAAGAGTTGTGGGCGAGTCCATCTGCCACGGTCCTAGCTTTGCGGTGCTGCTTAGGGATGCACTGGTAGAGCAGAGGGGCAAGGTCCAGGACAGCTTGCCCGTTGATCCAGCGATCTTCCCAGAACAGCGTAGTCGAACCATTACCGATGCATGTGGTGGTGGAGGCAAAAAACATCGCTCGCTCCTCCTGAGTGAATTGCAGGTCGAGACCATGCCAGGCGCGGTCAGGGTCGACGCGAGCGAGCCACATCCAGCGCATGCGCAGCGCGAGCCCAGTGCGCTCAAGGTCACGGACTCCTAGCCCGCCGTACTCGATGGGCCTGCACACATGACGCCAGTTGACGTGGCAGTGGCCTCCATTAGCGATGGCGCGTCCGGCCCAAAGGAAATCTCGCAAGATCTTCTCCAGCTGCTTCAACGTTTTCTTGGGCGGGGCTAGAGCCCGCAACTGGTGAACGGGGATCGCGCACAACACGAACTTGACCAGGGCCAGCCGCTCGGCCTTGTTCATGAGCCACGCCTTCCGAGTCGGGAGCCTGACGGCCACCGTGTCGACTAGGGGGTGCAACTAGGCAGCAGTGGGCCGGCGTATCGTCAGCGGGATGCCGAGATAAGTTATGGGGAGTTGTTTCACCGGGCATCCAAGCTGAGCTATCGCCTCATCGGCCAGCGGGTCGCCATGTAGGGTAGTGTCCGAGCTCTTGGCGTAGTTCACCAGTAGCCCGCTCGCCTTGCCGAATATATTCAGGATTCCTTTGACGGTGGCAACATCCTCCGAAGTGGCGTGGCAGAAGAGCATCACATCATCCGCGTAGAGCGAGATCGCCGGGATGTCGCGTCGGGGATGGAGTTGCCGCAGGATCCCGGCGTCCAAAGCCCGGCGTATCAGCCTGCCAAGCGTGTCAACGACGAGCACAAAGAGCTGAGGGGACACGGGATCGCCCTGTCGCAGGCCCCCACGGTGCCAGATGGGAGGGCCTGGTTCTCCATTCAGCAAGACATGAGTGTTCGATGTCGAAAGCAGGATCGCCAGCCACTCCAAGAACCTGTCTCCGAAACCATATCGTCTCAAGACCTCAAAGAGGAATGGCCAAGATATGGTGTCGAAGGCGCGCATTAAGTCGAGCTTTAGCATGATCCGTGGAGCCCCGAGCTGATGCAGCATCCGTAGAGATTGTTTGACCAATATGAAGTTGTCGTGGAGGCTCCGGCCCTAAATGAATGCGTTCTGATTCCGACTGACCAGAGTATCCAGCCTGGGAGCGAGGCGTAGTGAGAGGACCTTAGTGACGATCTTGGCCACAAGGTGTATCAAGCATATCGATCGGTAGTCGCCAAGCTATCGTGCATCGGCGCGCTTGGGGAGCAGGGTCATCAGTGCTTGGTTCAGTTTGTGAAAGCCGCGGCCCTCATCTCGAACAGCTGCTGGAAGACATCCATGAAATCTTGTCTAACGGTGGTCCAACAGGCCCGCAAGAATTCAGCGGTGAACCCGTCAGGCCCCGGCGCCTTGCGGGCGGGGAGGAGTTTGATCGCATCCCAGACCTCCTCCACGGTGAATGGTACGTCCATACTGGAGAGGTTGCATGGCTCGATGAGTTGGTCCAACTCCAGCGTGAGTTCCCGGTCGACAGATGAGCCCAGAATGGCGTTGAAGTGCTCGAATGCAGCCTGTGCCATCGTGCCCTGGTCGGTGAGTACGTGCCCATCCACGGCCACGCTGAATATACAATTCTTCTGTCGGCGGAAGGAGCATTGCCGATGGAAGAACTTGGTATTAGCGTCTCCCTCGCAGAGCATGGTGATGCACGCGCGCTGCCTGGCAATTGTGCGTTCCAAGGACGCAAGGCCGAGGTATGTGATCTTGAGGTGCTTCCTCAGCCAGTCCTCAGCCGGGGACAGAGCGCGGTCCTCTTGAGCCTTGTCGAAGCGAGATATGAGCTCGTGGGAGATGGCCATTCGGTCCCGAATGTTGCCTGTCGACTTAGCACTCCAACTGGTGAGTCTGCGGGCCGTGGCCTGAAGGCGCAACATCAGTCGTTGAAAGGGGTCCGGGTCGAAAGCCGAGCTCCAAGCCGCGGCCACCGTGTCATGAAATCCATCAAGTCTAAGCCAGAAATCCTCAAAGTGAAAGCGCTTGTGCGCTGCGGGCAGGGGAGCGCAATCCAACAGCAATGGGCAATGGTTTGAGACGACGGACGCGAGGCAACGGAGATGGCACTCGACGTGCCCATCCTCCCAGTCCGAGGTGCAGAGCACACGGTCCAGGTGCACCAGAGTAGGCGGGGTCTGTTCATTGGACCATGTAAAGCGGCGTCCGTTGAGGTAGATTTCCTTCAGGGCGAGGTCGTTGATACGGCGGCGAAACCTGCCCATCATGCGCCTGTTCAAGTTGCCATTGCTCTTGTCCTCGTCGCGAAGGATGAGGTTGAAGTCACCGCACAACATCCAAGGTCCTGGGCAGGCCGTGCGTATCTCCCGGAGTTCTTGCATGAACGCAATTTTTTCCGTGTGTAAGGGCATATTTCTCCCTAAGTAGTTTTAGTGATTGATGACAATGCATTTGCGGACTAATCGTGTGCTCTAAGCTCCTACAGGTATATCTCACTTAGGCACAAGACGATTGATTGCCCCTTGGATTCGATGGAAGACGGTGTTTTCTTTTTGCTCCCTGTCGGTGGCTTTGAGTAATAGGAAAGCCGTACTATTAAGAGGGGGTCCGCTTCGGAAAGGTTTGGGTGGAATCAACACGTACACATCTTACTCTCGCACCACCTTTCCCTTGCTTCTCTGGAGTTCCAACCGTTTATTATCGTATATGCAAACTGTGACTTCTTAACTAAATCATCTGCCTGGCAAGCGGTAGTACCGCTCAACTAAGCGGTAGTACCGCGCAGCCACACGGTAGTACCGCCTGCCGACACGGTAGTGCCGCTCCAACGGTAGTACCGCGTCTCCAGAGCGGTAGTACCGTGTATCTGGCCCGGCGCTGATTCTAAGTGCAGAAGTAGGTGCGGAAGTAATTTTTTACTTCCGCATCCAATGCGGTAGTACCGCTTAGTCCAAGCGGTAGTACCGTGTCGCATTTTGCTACTACCGTTTTCCCTGCGGATGTAGCCGCGGATGTAATTTATTTCATCCGTGGTCGTCAATCATGTCGCATATTTTTGCCTAGCGGTAGTACCGCTCCCAGAGCGGTAGTACCGCTCAGCCAGCGGTAGTACCGCAACTTACGTGCGGTACTACCGCTCTCTGCGGGCTAAAAACACACATAACGGTTGGATTAGCTCTCCCACTATATATAGGGGGTCTTCTTCTCCAAGAAGACCTACCTCTTCCCCCACTACTCCATTGTTGCTCCAAAAGCTCCATTTTCGCCCGATCTCTCTCCCTAGCCAATCAAACTTGTTGATTTGCTCGGGATTGCTTGAGGAGGCATCGATCTACACTACCACCAAGAGATATTTGATTCTCCCCACTAATCCCTTGCGGATCTTGTTACTCTTGGGTGTTTGAGCACCCTAGACGGTTGAGGTCACCTCGAAGCCATATTCCATTGTGGTGAAGCTTCGTGGTTTTGTTGGGAGCCTCCAAGTTGTGGAGATTGCCCCAACCTTGTTTGTAAAGGTTCGGTTGCCGCCTTCAAGGGCACCACTAGTGGAATCACGGCACCTTGCATCGTGTGAGGGCGTGAGGAGAATATGGTGGCCCTAGTGGCTTCTTGGGGAGCATTGTGCCTCCACACCGCTCCAACGGAGACGTACTTCCCCTCAAAGGGAAGGAACTTCGGCAACACATCCTCGTCTCCACCGGTTCCACTTGTGGTTATTTCTTACCTTTACTTGTGCATGCTTTACTTGTTCAATTCCTATAGCATGCTTGTGTAGTTGTTATCCTTCTTTCCTTTAGTTGTCATCTTAGTAGAATATCTAGACAACTTACTTTGTCGTTTAATTTAAAGTGGTTAAGAAAAGTTAAAAATTGTTAGTTGCCTATTCACCACCCCCCCCCTCTAGTCAACCATATCGATCCTTTCAATTGGTATCAGAGCCTCGTCTCTTTTTAAGGACTTTACCGTCCAAAGAGTATGGGTGACAACGTAGTCGAGATAGAGGACCATTCCGGTGGAACTCCGTCCTTGCCTACGTCAGATGGGGGAGCCTCGGTCTCTCGTGAGGAGTTCAATGTGGCCTTGACCACATTGAAAGAATCACTAGCGAGCGAGGTCAAAGGCATGTTTAAGGATTTGCTTGAGGGGCTTAAATTATCCACCACACCGTTGTGGAAGTGGCTTGTCCCGCTACCAACGTGTCGGAGGCTAATCCCGACAAGGGAGAAGCTAGTAGTGAACAAGCCCCGGTTACTAAGAATGGGAGTGGGAAATTTTCCCAATCCGCTCCTCCTACTCACTATGGAGGACCCGTTCCCACACCACATTTAAATTCCGTTGGGCCCCCTCCCAAGTTTATCAAAAATACTGATTTTTCTACTTGGGTGTTTCGTTTCAAACGTCATATTAATCATTGTTCCACTAACCTTTGGAGAATCATTGAGCAAGGTTTTTATCCGTGTGATCCCGACAACATGACTCCAAGAGAAACTGCAGATCATCAGTTCAACGAGTCCGCTCTTTGCATTCTTCAAGATTCCATCCCGCCTGAAGACATTGCACACCTTCGACCCTTCACTGTGGCCAAGGAAGCTTGGGAGCATGTTGGCACGATGTACAAGGGAAGCACCAGTATTCAACGCTCCAACTATGAAGTGGTGCAAGATGAAGCTGATGAGTTTGCTATGATCGAAGATGAAGATCCTCGTGAACTTTATCGAAGATTAACTATCCTTGCGATTTCTCTTCGAGATCATGGCAGTAAGGATACGAATGACAATTGGATCAAGCGCAAGTTCCTCAAGGCCATGATGCCCTATCATAAGTCCATGTCCTCTGTCATACGTCAGAGACCGGACTTCCACACTTTATCCTCAAATGAAGTGTTGGATGAATTTGTTGCCATGAGGATCTTGGACGTGACCGCCGACAATGCGGTCTTAAGAGCTCAACGATCAAAGAAGCCTAATCTTGCTCTGAAGGCCAAGGCTTGTGTGGAAGAGGAGGAAGTGGAAGATGATGATGAGTGTTGCCCCGAGGACACCAAATATGCCTATCATGAGCACATGGCTCTTGCTTCAAGGCAATTCTGGGGCAAGAAGAACACAAGATCCAACTTCAATAGGAACAACTCTAGTGGGAACAAGGGGAAGCAACGAGTAAGGACATGCTTCAACTGTGGAAATGTAAGTCACTTTGTTGTGGATTGCCCATATGAGAAGAGAGAAGACTTTGGAGGCAAGCTTATTCGGAAGGACAAGTCAAAGTCCTATCCCGACAAGAACAACTTCATCAAGAAGACTCCTCCGAAAGTGTTGGTGGCCCAAGAAGAATATGTGGAGGATGATGATAATGATGAAGACGATGAGGTGACCACTATGGCCACAATTGCAATTGCTACTACTCCGCACTCATCTCTCTTCGACTCACCAAACAAGAACATCACCGCCAAGTGTCTCATGGCCAAGGCCACCAACAAGGTAACCCCAAACATCAATACTACTATCTCTTCTAATCCTTCATTGACCAATTGTATTGATGAGGGTGAGGATGTTAAGGAGGGAGAAAATGAATTTGAGTTGTTCATGAAAAATCTCAAGGGCAAACCCAAGAAGCACTTTGTTGCTCTCTTGGAACAACTCGGCGAGGCCAATGACATGATCGAGGCTCACGAGGAAACCATTACTAAAATGGAAGGACATAGTCGAGACTATGCCGATGAGATATCGGATCTCTCTAACGCCCTAGAGGAAGAGCGTGGTCTTCGTTTGGCTCTTGAGGAGTCACACAACGATTGTCATGCTAAATTAAAGAAAGATCTTGATCATGCTTTAGTTGTCTCTCGCGTCCTTAACTCCGAGAAGGCAAAACTTGAGGTTGACCATGCTAAACTCAAAGAGGAGTTTGACATACTTGACAAGGCTCACAAGGCCTTGAAAAGTATGCATACTACTCTCAAGGAGTCTCATGACCAACTCCAAGTTTCGCTAACCAAGGAAAAGGCTATCTTTCCTCGCATGGTTTTAATTGATAATGCAAATGCTACTAACCCATGTTGCGAGCATGTGCATCTTGTTGAAGAGAATGCCGAGTTGAAGAAGCAACTTGAGAAAGGCCTTGTGACTTGCATACAAGGTGAGAAGAACCTCAACACCATTTTGAGCAATCAAAAGGAAGTTGTGGCAAAAGAAGGAATTGGGTTTGTTCCTAAGCCCAAGAAGAAGAAGAATGACAAGACCAAGCACCCCCCCCCTCTCCGACAATCTTTTGTGAAAGAAGGAGAGGGCACGTCCACGAAGAAGCAAAGTGGTGGTGTCAAGAAAAACTCCACCATACCATCAAACATGGCCGGCGATTTTAATCCTTCATATGTTTTATGCCGTGCTAGTGATGGTCATGTGTTTGCTAAATTTGTTGGTTCTTCTTATGAGTACATTGAATGGTCCATTTGGGTTCCTAAGACCCTTGTTACTAACCTCAAAGGACCCATTACCAAATGGGTACCTAAATCCAAGCATTGATATATTGTAGGAGTTTGCTTCCGGTGGGGGATCATGGTTGCTCGATAGCGGAGCCACAAATCATATGACCGGAAGCAAAGACTTGGTGGTGGACGTGCATCTCGGTTCATCTATGGCCACCAACGTCGAATGGGGTGATGCTTCATCTTCTAAGGTATTGGGACTTGGCAAGGTTGTTGTCTCTCATGATCTCACGATCGAGAAAGTCATGCTTGTTGAGTCCCATGCATACAATCTGCTTTCTGTACGACAACTTGCACTCATGGGCTTTGCTACATTCTTTGATATTGATATCGTGGCCCTCTTGTGGAGCAAGACTCTTAAAGTAGCCTATGTTGGGCATGTCGAGAACGGTCTCTATGTGGTTAACTTCTCGAAGCAACCCACTAAGGTCGCGACATGCCTAATGGCTAAAGTTGATGTGGGATGGCTTTGGCATCGCCGTTTGTCCCACGTCAATATGAGTTCTTTGCAAAGTCTTCTCAAGGGGGACCATGTCCGAGGACTAACCAATGTTAGCTTTGCCAAAGATCGTGCTTGCAGGGCTTGCATTGAAGGAAAGTTACATGAGAGGGGGATGGCGTCTTTTGAATTCCAACCGTTGGGGGACGCGGGGTGCGCGGTGGGTGCGCCACCTGCCGCCGTCGGGCTCCTTGCCGGGGAGGTGGGAGCCCCTCCGCTCGCCGGCGGTGTGGACCTTGGCTCTGCGGCGTGCGGGGAGGGGCTCCAGGGCGCCGTTGCTCGGGATGTGCCTCGGCCCCCGCCGCGGTCTGGAGCCTGGACGGTGGTGAGCCATGGGGGTGGCTCACCCCGCGGCGTCCTTCGTCGGTCGGTGGATGCGTCGCCGGAGTTGCCGCGGTGCGCTGCGGCCCAGCGCTCTAACCGCTTCTGGGCGCTGGCGGGGGAGGACTCGGATGCGGAGGACGACGTGCTGGCCTCGCCGCCCGGCGTGCCGGAGTTGCCCTCTCCTCGGCGGATTCCGGCGGGACCTACGATAGGGGATTTTGTGGCTTTTGCGGCGTGTCAGCGGGAGTCGGGCGCGGGTCGCCGTTTTGCTCCCGGGGGCAAGGGTCCTCGGTCTTTGGCACGCCGGATCTGGTCGCCGGCGGGGCTGGTCCAGGGCGGCCGGCGGGATTCGGTGGCCCCCGTGGCCAGGGCTCTGTCTCCGGTTGGTACTAGGATGCGGGGTGGCTCCACGTCGGCTTGGCCTGTGCTGCTGGCCCCGGCGTCTCCCTCGTCGTCGCCGTCCCATCGTGCGGCGGCGTGCCCCGGCGGCGGGTCGGTGTCGGCGACCGAGCCTGGCTCTAGGGTTGGGGCCGTTGCTCGGTACGGGAGTGCCGCGCCGGACGGGCCGGTTTCTCTCCCTGGGCGCCCAGAACCGGTTGGGCCGCTGGTGGCGACGGGGGGGGGGCTGTGGGCTGGTAGGCCCAGCCTCTTGGGCTCCTCTTGCGCCTGGCTCGTCTGATGCCCATGTCGCGCGGGTGGTGGCTCCTGGGCCTGTGGGTCTGGCCCCGCCTGGGCCCGCACGGCCCACTTTGCCTCAGCCCGCTTCGGACCGGGGAGCCCGGTATATATGGCTACGCCGCGGATGCCTCGACCCTCTATTAGGGTTTCCGGCCACTCACTCTGAGATTCGCCGTTTCGCTCACTCTGCCCGCTCCCTCGTCTCTCTCCCTCCCCCTCCTCCCCTTCTCAAGTCTTTCGCGGCGGTGGTCATGGGCGACCGCCGCGCGGAGAAACGCCCGCTCCAGCCCCTGGATCCGGCGGACGAGCGACGCTTGGAGCAGGACCTCCGTGCCAAGATCAAGAGACCGATGCGTGACCGCTCGGACGGCCGTGAGGGCCGTGGCTGGTCCGACGGGCCGCGCGACCACGGCGGGCGCGAGGGGGACTGGGGTCCTCCTCCCCCGTGGTGGAACCAACAGCAAGCGAAGAAGAACAAGAAGAGCCAGATCCAGCGCCGGCGCGCGCTGGAAAAGAAGACGGAGGGGGAGATCTACGCTGAGGGCAGCGGGGTCGTTCCCCTCCCTCTCAATCCTCGGGCAAAGCCAGATCTGGCGGGTTTGGGGCCCCCTGCTGCTTCCAAGGGCACGGCGGCGGAGCCGATTCCGGTGGAGGAGGCGCCTGAGATTGAGTGTTTCAAGTGCGGTAGATTGGGTCACTATCAATCCAAATGCAAATTCAAGCCACTTTGCGTGCTGTGCAAGGAGGAAGGCCACGCTTCGGCCAACTGCCCGACGCGGGGTCGGCAACTCCATTTGCAAATCATGGGGAGTGCGATCTCTGGAGAGGGCTTCTTTTGTTTGGAGTATGACGATGACGACGCCCTGGAGCTGCCCATCGACGAGCGCATCAAGAACGCGGCGATCCTTTCGGCCGAACCAGGGAAGCTGACGCTCCGCATACTCAAGCAGGAGCTCAAACACATGGTGGCCAATGATTGGGACTGGCAGGTAACGCAAGTTGGTGATGATGACTTTCTGGTGGTTTTTCCCTCTGCTGATCTTCTTCACATGGCTAAGTCCAGTGGGAAGCTCTTCCTTTCTATCCATGACATAACCGCAAGGGTGCGGGATATGCTTCATGAAGAAATTGCACCTATGCTCATGCCGGAGACGTGGGTGCGTCTTTATGGCATTCCTAAGAAGCACCGTCGCGAGGACCGGATCATGGAAGGTTTACGAATGCTGGGGCGGCCAATAGTGGTGGACGAACTTTCTCTGATTAGGTTGGGACCTGTCAGGATGAAGATTGCTTGCCGTGCCCCCGAGAAGCTCAATGGCGTGGTTGAAGTCTGGTTCAACAGCGAAGGATACCAGATCAAGGTGGAGAGGGAGGTGCTGCCTAAGCGTGGTGGAGACCGTGCCCCCCTGGCGGTGACCGGCCCACTTGCGGCCAAGGACCCGCCTTTGGGGCTGTCCGCCCCGACGGCCAAGTCCTCTGGTGCTGCTTCGTGCGGTCCGGTTGGGGCCGGCGCGCGGGCTCTCAAATCTACTACCGCACCTCCTCTTCCTACGGCTACTGACGAACCGGATGACAGCCTGCATGATACCTCTATTGACACCGAGACTTGGGAAAAGCTGGGAGCTTTGACCTCTGATGTGGGTACCTTGGGAGCGGCAACTCAAGACACTGCGGTTAGCGTGCCTCCGCTTGCCAGATCCCTCGACTCCTCCTTCAACGAATATGGCTCCAACCTCAACGATATCCCTCTGGTTTGCCAAACCGGAGTTGGAGGAACCAAGGTGCCCACCCCCCCAACAACCCTGTGAACGAAGATCAAGATCTTGTGGTGCTGGCGGACAACGATCATACGCCGGGCCCAAAGAGGGGCTCCAACAGCGCTGGACGTCAACCGAAGAAGACGGTGGGGCGAAAGCCGACGTCCAAGGCTCCTCCTTCGGGGCCTGGGATTTCGGCAGAGCTGGGAGGCGATCTGGGAGCTGCTCTGGGTACGAACGGCAACAACAGCAAGGCCAAGAGATCGCGGGCAACCCCGGTGGCTCAGCGGGCGCCGAGTGCGCGTGCCAAGGCCAAGCTTGGAGAATTGTCATCCATGGAGAGCGCCCAGCTTCGCATCGCCGACAAGAACATGGAGGCCACAGGTAATCCACCCCCCTCTTTCCGCATTCTTAATGCCTTCTCTGATACTCATCTTGCTTCGATTCTGGACGACGCTGGAGTGGCTGTGCCTAATCCCCCTGGGGAGGTTATCTCTCTCATACGGGCACGCGAAGAGGCACAGGCCGCCCTGGCTGAGGCTGCTACGCGGTGCGCACAGCCGATTCTGCCCGAGTCTATCCCAGTTGGGGCTGGCGATAGCAGGGCGCCCAATGAGGATGCATCGATAGATGGGGTTGATGCACCTCCTTCTTCCCCGAGGGACCCGCAGGGGCGGGGACGGACGAAGAAGAAAGTGGCTAAGGTGATCACTTCTAGGGGTGTTCGCCTCCGTAATCGTATTATTTAGATGCGGTTCCTTTTCTGGAACATTAGGGGCTGTGGCCACTCTGGCCGCCGCACCCAGCTTCGTGAGCTAGTAGCTAAGGAACGCATCGATGTAATTGCTCTTCAGGAAACGATTAAGTTAGATTTCTCGCATAGGGATTTACTTGCCTTAGACCCTCTTCAACGTTTTGACTGGCATTGGCTTCCCTCTTCGGGTCACTCCGGTGGCATTCTCATGGGATGTAATCGGGATATCTGTGAGGTGTTGTCTTGGGAGGTCGGGCTCTTCTGTGTGTGTGTTACCACCAGACACAAGGGGACGGGCATGTCTTGGGTGACTATTTGCGTTTACGGCCCGGCGAATCACGAACGTTCACACGAGTTTCTCCATGAGTTATCTTTAGTAGTGAGTGCCAAACGCAATCTCAACCTACCTGTTGTGGTTGGGGGTGATTTCAATTTGATCCGCTCGGGTACGGACAAAAATAATAGCAATATTGACTGGACAAGGGTGTCCATGTTCAACCAGGCTATTGCTGCGGCTGTACTGCGGGAAGCGGCTAGGACAGGAGCCAGGTACACCTGGACAAACAAACAAACTAACCCTGTCCGCAGTGTCCTCGATCGGGTGTTTTTCACCCCGGAGTGGGAGGCTCTATTCCCTCTCTGCTCGCTGGTGGCAGAGACTCGCATAGGGTCGGACCACATTCCGCTAATCTTTTCCTCAGGGGAGGACTTGATTAGGCGTAGCCAACGTTTCTACTTTGAAACGGCCTGGTTTGAGTACGAGGGCTTTGAGCTTATGGTTCGCAACCGCTGGAGCGACATTGTCTCAGCGTCTGGACCTCAACGATCCCCGGTATGTCTTTGGACCGCGGCGGCGAGTAAGCTTAGGGCCTTTCTTCATGGCTGGGGTGCGAATCAAGGTAGTGTATCCAAAAAGGAGCGGGTTAGGTTGGTGGACGAAATAGCCCGCCTAGACTTGGAAGCTGACATGCGACCCTTCTCAGCGGCCGAATGGACGCATAGGTATACCTTAGAAGACCAAGTCTTGGCTCTGCTTCGGGCAGAAGAAGAATACTGGCGCCGTAGGGGCAGCGTCAAATGGGTTACGAAAGGAGACGCGAACACGGGATACTTCCACGCGTATGCAAATGGTAGAAAGCGAAAATGTACTATCTTACGCCTCCAATCCGAGTCGGGCCTGTTGCTTTCTCAGGAACAAATTTCGACCCACGTTTATGAGTTCTTCATTGGCCTTCTGGGGACGGCCAGTGAAAAACCTCTTTGCCTTCGCTCGGATTTGTGGAATCCGGAGGAGCGGGTGTCGCAGGAGGAAAACGAGTGCCTAGCGCTCTCTTTCCTTCTGGAAGAAATAGACTCGGCCTTGCTGGATATGAAAAATGACACGGCCCCTGGCCCTGACGGCTGGCCCGTGGAATTTTTCAAGAAATTCTGGCCCTTGCTGAAACACCTCTTCTACGACATTATTAACGGTTTTGCCTTAGGAACCGTTGATATCTCGACTCTGAACTATGGCGCCATTAGCCTTATACCCAAAGTGAAAGGCGCGGACAACATTCGTCAGTTCCGTCCAATCACTCTCATCAATGTGCCTTTCAAGCTCTGTGCCAAAGCATATGCGTCGCGTCTTGCCCCCATTGCGCAGCGCACGATTAGTCATAGCCAAACGGGCTTCCTCAAACATAGAAATATCTTAGAAGGCCCGATTGCCCTCTTGGAAATTGTCCACGAGCTTAAAATGAATAAAACTAAGGGAGTTTTACTCAAGCTCGATTTTGAGAAGGCTTATGACAGGGTGAATTGGGATTTTGTACAGGAAGTCTTCCTCAAAAAGGGTTTTGAGGCAGGTTTTGTCCACCGCATTATGCACTTAGTGTCTAGTGGTCACACGGCGATCACCATCAACGGTGAGCTGGGCAAGTACTTCCGCAACAAGAGGGGACTCAGACAAGGGGATCCGAGCTCACCTTTAATTTTCAACTTTGTGGCGGATGCACTTGCCGCGATGATTCGACGTGCGTGTGCTGCCGGCCACATCTCTGGTCTTGTTCCGCATCTCATTCCAGGCGGCGTATCTCACCTTCAATATGCTGACGATACGCTCCTCCTTTTCGAACCAAATGACACTAGTGTGGCCTCCATCAAACTTATTCTTCTGGCCTTTGAACTCATGTCAGGTCTGAAGATAAATTTCCTCAAGAGTGAGGTCTTCACCATAGGGATGGATGACCGCTCGAGCTCCCATGTGGCTAACCTTCTAAACTGTAGACGTGGCGCCTTTCCGATCAAATACTTGGGCCTTCCAATCTCTTTCCGCGGACTCACCATCGGGGAGTGGGAGCCTCTGTATGGGAAGGTGGCCAATCGTGTTAGCCCTTGGCGAGGGAGATTTCTGTCGTCTGCGGCAAGGCTCATTCTGACCAATTCGAGTCTGTCCTCTCTCCCTATGTTCATCATGGGTATGTACCTCCTAGCGGATGGGGTCCATGCCAAACTCGACACCCCCCGAGCTCGTTTCTTTTGGGAAGGAACGGGAGACAAAAAGAAATACCACTTGGTCAAATGGGCGGCAATATGCCGCCCCAAAAAGTTTGGTGGGCTGGGAGTTACCAACTCCAAGCTTATGAACGTTGCGCTTTTAGCCAAGTGGTGGTGGCGTCTTGCGCAAAATGAGTCCGGTCTCTGGGCCCGCATCCTTAAAGCCAAATATTTTCCGAACGGCACGGTTTTTCAAGCAAAAGCATCTGGATCTGTTTTCTGGAAAGGGATCCAGGCAGTTCGGCCGGCTTTCGCTCTTGGGGCAAAGTTTTCTATTAAGAACGGTGCCTCTACTCGCTTTTGGCTCGACCATTGGTGGGAGCAAACCCCCTTGTGGGAGTCGCACCCCGAGCTGTACCATCTGGCCACCGACCCCAACCTTACGGTTGCCGATGCCCTTCGTGTTAGTCCCCCGGCAATATCCTTCATCCGCGCGCTTGGGCCGATGGAGGCTGCCAACTGGGAAAACTTGGTGGTGGCTTGGAGAGACTTAGTGATCTCCTCCGAATCTGACGTAATCTCGTGGAAACTATCGTCCTCAAAGGTGTTCACGGTCAAATCTCTGTATTACAAAATGTCCGACGGACCGGTGCTTTCCATGGTTAGGGGACTGTGGAAAGCAGGTTTGCCTTTGAAAATAAAAATTTTCTTGTGGCAGATGCTGAGAAATCGGCTCCCTTCCGCTGATAACGTGGCCAAGCGGAACGGGCCGTCTGATGGCAATTGCACGTTGTGTGGGCTGGCTGAAGACGCTAACCATATCTTCTTCCAATGTGTGCTTGCTCGTTTTGCCTGGAGTGCGGTGAGGGATACTTTCGACAAAAATTGGCAACCCCACACTCCGAAAGACCTCTTAGAGATACTGTCGGCCCAAAAAGGACCATCGGCTAGAGTCCTGTGGCGTTGCGTAGGGGCGCTCCTTTGGTCTCTTTGGTCCGTGCGTAACAAGTTTACGATCGAACATAAGTTCCCAAATCACCCTGCTGATGTATTATTCAAATGCCACATTTTTCTCCAGGTGTGGATGCCGTTGGGGAAAGCGCATGACGAACAAGTCATGTCGGTCGTCATGGAGAAGATCAAAAGGATGACTTGCCAAGCCCGACGAGATGACGGATCTACCTAAGCCCCGGCCGGCTCCTACCACTTGTGTTTTTCCTTGTCTTCATCTTATGTGTTGAACTTTGGCTGTGGCCGGTGCGGCGCTTCCCTTTTGGTTCAGATACTTTTGGTTTGTAATATTTTACTGTTGTGCGTGTGACTTGCCCTGGTGGCTTTATTAATTTAAAGCCGGACGCAATCTTGCGTCTACGTTCCAAAAAAAAAAGTTACATGAGAAGGCTCACCCTCCCACGACTATCATCTATTCAAAGAGACCCCTAGAGCTCCTTCACATGGACCTCTTTGGGCCTCCATCTGATGATAGTCTTGGGGGTAGAAAGTACTGCTTGGTGATTGTGGATGACTACTCAAGATACACCTGGGTATACTTCTTCAAGAAGAAGAGTGAGACCCAACAAACCGTCATCAACTTTGCAAATGAAGCTCAACGACAACATGAAGCAAAGATTTTGATGATCAGAAGTGACAACGGCACCGAGTTCAAGAACTACACCTTGGATGAGTTTCTTGGTGATGAGGGGATCAAACATCAATATTCAGCCCCATATACCCCTCAACAAAATGGTGTAGCGGAGAGAAAGAACCGAACTCTAATGGATGCTGCAAGAACCATGATGGCTGAATTCAAATCTCCATACAACTTTTGGGCCGAAGCCATCAACACCGCTTGCCATGCATCAAATCGTCTCTATCTCCGCAAAGGCTTGAACAAAACTCCATATGAGATTCTTACCGGTAACAAGCCCAATCTCAAGTACTTCCGGGTATTCGGGTGTAAGTGTTTCATTCTCAAGAAAGGTGTTCGTTTGTCTAAATTTGAATCTAGAGCTCATGAGGGCATATTTGTTGGTTATGCTACAAACTCTCATGCTTACCGTGTCCTCAACAAGTCCACTGGACTCATTGAGGAGACGAGTAACGTAGAGTTTGATGAAAATAACGGCTCCCAAGTGGAGCAAAGTGGTACTTGTGATGCAGGTGATGAAATTCCTCCTCAAGCCATAAGAAGAATGGGTGTTGGATATATCCTACCCATTGAGGAACCCCTTGTGGCCGAAGGAGAAGGACAATGTTCCACTCAAGTGGAACCATCACCAACCCAAGACCCACACGCTTCCGAAGAACAAAGTGAAGGCCCTCAACCTGATGAATAAGGCCAAGTGCAAGATCAATCTCAAGTTGGTGGAGAGCCACCAAATGATGCACAAGGCCAAGTTCTGTCCCCCGAGCAAGATCAAGATCAAGAGGAAGCTCAAGATCAAGATCTAGCTCCTGACGATGCTCAAGATGATCAACTCAGTGCTCCTCAGTTAACACTTGAAGAGCAGTTATAGCGTCGTGTTGCAAAAGTTGCCTCCAGGCTTGCTTCCAACGAGCATCACATTGAGAACATTCTAGGAAGCATCAAAAGGGGGGTAAGCACTCGTAGACAATTAGCAAACTATTGTGCTCATCAAGCTTTTGTCTCCTGTGTTGAACCTCATAAGGTTTATGAGGCGCTCGAAGACCCTGATTGGCTCAATGCCATGCATGAAGAACTCCATAACTTCGAGCGCAACAAGGTGTGGCGTCTGGTGCCAAGACCAAAGGAGAACCATAATGTCATTGGAACCAAATGGATCTTTAAGAACAAGCAAGATGCTCATGGCATTGTCATCCGCAACAAGGCGCGTCTGGTGGCTCAAGGCTACTCCCAAGTCGAGGGTATCGACTACGGTGAAACCTTTGCCCCCGTTGCTCGTCTTGAATCCATCCGTTTGCTGCTTGCCTATGCTTCCCATCATAACTTTAAATTACAACAAATGGATGTGAAAAGTGCATTTCTTAATGGTCCTATTAATGAGTTGGTGTATGTTAAACAACCCCCGGGGTTCGAGGATCCTAAGTTCCCCAATCACGTGTATCAACTCGATAAGGCACTATATGGCCTTAAACAAGCCCCACGTGCGTGGTATGAGCATCTTACCGAGTTGCTACAAGATCGTGGGTTTGAAATTGGGAAAATCGACCCCACTCTTTTTACTAAGAAGGTCAAAGGGGAGTTGTTTGTATGCCAACTATATGTTGATGATATTATCTTTGGTTCTCCTAACAAAGCTTTCAATGATGAGTTCGCCGCACTCATGACCACACATTTTGAGATGTCCATGATGGGAGAGTTGAAGTACTTCCTTGGATTTGAGATCAAACAAAGAAGATGTGACGCCCCCGATTTGTCCGTACACTAATCATGCACGCAAATGTGTACGACCAAGATCAGGGAATCACTGGAAGATATCACAACACAACTCTAGACACAAATTAAAATAATACAAGCTTTATATTACAAGCCAGGGGCCTCGAGGGCTCGAATACAAAAGCTCGAAAGCACAAGAGTCAGCGGAAGCAATAATATCTGAGTACAGAGATAAGTTAAACAAGTTTGCCTTAAGAAGGCTAGCACAAAAGTAACAACGATCGAAAAGGCAAGGCCTCCTGCCTGGGACCTCCTAACTACTCCTCGAAGCCGAACTCCAAGTAGACACATCATCGGGATCCTCTGGCTCCTGGACTCCATCAATCTGGTTGCATCATCCGAGGAGAAGGAACAAGAGGGGAAAAGGGGGAGAAAGCAACCGTGAGTACTCATCCAAAGTACTCGCAAGCAAGGATCTACACTACATATGCAATGATATATGTATCAGGGGGTAATGTCTGTGGACTGAACTGCAGAATGCCAGAATAAGAGGGGGATAGCTAATCCAAACGAAGACTACGCTTCTCGCAACGTCCATCTTGCAGCAGAAGAAGAGAGTAGCCGGAAGTAACAAGTATCCTCGCTTCTGGCAGCCTCCGTCTTGAAGTAGTAGAAGGGAATAGATGGTAAGTTCACCAAGTAACATCGAATAGCATAAACCTACCCGGCGATCCTCCCGCAAATCATCCTGTGAGAGAGCAACCACCGAGTTGTATCTGGCACTGGTAAGGGTGTGTTTTATTAAGTATCTGGTTCTAGTTGTCATGAGGTCGGAATACAACTCCGGGTCGTCCTTTTACCGAGGGACACGGCTATTCGAATAGATTAACTTCCCTGCAGGGGTGCACCACATAACCCAGCACGCTTGATCCCATTTGGCCGGACACACTTTCCAGGGTCATGCCCGGCCTCGTAAGATCAACACGTCGCAGCCCTACCTAAGCACAGCAGAGAGGTCAGCACGCCGGTCTAAGTCCTAGGCGCAGGGGTCCGGGCCCATCGCCCAACGCACACCTGCACGTTGCGTACGCGGCCGGTGAGCAGACCTAGCCTCTCCTAATACCAGAGTAGGCTTTCCAGTCCAATCCGGCGCGCCGCTAAGTCGCTGATGTCAAAAAGGCTTCGGCTGATACCACGACGTCGAGTGCCCATAACTGTTCCCACGCAGCTGGTTAGTGCGTATAGACCAAATGGCCAGACTCAGATCAAATACCAAGATCTCGATAAACGTGTTATTATGACATAACCGCGGACAACGACCAGGGCCAGGCCCACCTGTCTCCTAGGTGGTCGCAACCTGCCCTGTCGCTCCGCCACAAAGTAACCATCAGGGGGCTGTCGGGAACCCAGGCCCACCACTACCTGGGTGGAACCACCTGCCCCTTCAGCCCCCATCTCCGAATCATCATCATGTGTAAGTAAAGTATGTATATAGTATATACCCGTGATCACCACCCGAGTGAGCACGGCCCGATGGTATAGCATGGCAGACGGACAAGAATGAAGGGCCACTGATGGAATACTAGCATCCTATACTAAGCATTAGGATGGCAGGTACAGGTATCAACAGTTGTAGCAGCAATGACAGGCTATGCAACAGAATAGGAGTAACCGAACAGTAACATGCTACACTACTCTAATGCAAGCAGTAGAAAGAAGAATAGGCGATATCTGGTGATCAAAGGGGGGGCTTGCCTGGAAGCCCTGCAGACGAAAGGAATCTTCGGAGGCGTAGCCGTAGTCGAACACTGAAGCATCAATGGTCTCGGGGTCTATCACGGTAACGGAGTCTACCGAAAATAAGCAACGAAGGGGGAAACAAATAAATAACAGAGCAAACAATAGCATCACAAAGCATAACATGGAAATACGCGGTGCTACGTGTGACCTAACGCGGTGCTCGGTGATACAGGCGAAGAGGAATAACATCCGGGAAAGTATCCCGGTGTTAGGCATTTTCGGGCAGATGAAACGGAGGGGAATGTTGCATGTTCGGTATGATAGGGATGTGTGGCGGACGAACGGACCGCGTATTCGGGTTCGTCTCGTCGTTCTGAGCAACTTTCATGTACAAAGTATTTTCATCCGAATTACGGTTTAAAAGATATGATTTTCTAAAGTTTTTATTAATTTCTGGGATTTAATATTAATTAAATTAATTCAAAAAAAGGATTTATGACATCAGCATGACATCATGCTGACGTCATCATGGTTGACTGGTCAAGCTGACCAGTGGGTCCCACCTGTCATGCACTAATTAGTGTAATTAGGATTTACCTAATCCAATTACTATTTAGTTAAACTAACTAATTAATTAGATTAATTAAACATGATTAATTAACTTAACTAATTAACTTAATCAATTAATTAATTAATTAATTATATTATTATGTTTATTATTTTATATATTATTTTTATTCTTTTTTTTTAAAAGTTCTGGGGGGCGGGCCCCCCTTGTCATTGGCCTAGAGGGCCTTAGCGGGCGCTGGGTTATGGGCACTGGGCACGAGCGCCCGATGGGGCGAGCCGGTGCTGGCCTCGGGCGAGACCAGCGACGCGGCCGCCGGGGCACGGCGGGGCCGGTCCGGCCGGTGGTGGCCAGGTGAGGCGGGGCATGCAGGAGCGCCGGCGGTGAGCAGGCAGAGCACGGCAGGGCCCGGCGCGGCTGGTCGCCGAAGGGAGGGGCCGACGAGGCCGTAACGAGCGGAGGGCGCCGGCTCGCCGGGGCGGTGCGGCGTCGAGCGGGGGAACGCGTGCGCGGGCAGAGCCGGCGAGGACGAGCGGCGGCGCAGGAGAGGAGGCGAGGAGAGGGCTCGGCCGGAGCAGTTGAGCGGGGCGGGGAGCGGTGCAGGGGCCGGCGACGGTGGGATTGGGGGCGGCATGGCCGCGGCGAGGCAGTGGCCGGAGCGGCGGTAGCGGCGCAGCAGCGGCATCTTCAGCAGCTACGCATAGCGCGGAGGGGGGAGGGGAAGCGGGCGCGGCTGTGAGGGCCGCGCGGGCGCGGAGCAGCGCGCGAGCGGGGGGCTGCGGCCACGGCGAGCGGGCGCCGACGGGAGGGAGGCGCGGGCGCGGCCGGGCGCGCCCGGGTGCGCACGGGCACG
>LR738709.1:101708127-101880440 GCA_902687465.1 Secale cereale
GGGGGGGGGGGGGGGCAGGCGAGCAACCGCTTTGCCCCGACAGGCCAAGCGTCAAGATGGCAACGGGGACGAAACCCATCGGGTTTTGCCTTCACAAACCCATCCCCATGAGAAAATCGTAAACCCGTCCCCGTCCCCATCAACGTGCGCGGGGCTAGTTTTCCGCCCGTCCCCTAAACCCATCGGGTTTCGGGGAACCCACGAGAAAATCAAAATATTTAAACAAACATAGTGGGGACAAAGAATAACATTTCAGTAACAAAACAAGCACATTTTAGCAGCATAACTTGAGAAAATTTCAACAAAAAACTATAGTAGATGGTTCAACAGCTATATAGAGTGTCAGGCCGAGGGAGACGTGGAGGGAGGAGACTCACCGACGCAGATCATGGTCGGCGGCTCTAGCAAGATGGGATCGAGTCAGGCGGCGGCTGGGGTCCTAGGTTTACGTTTAGGTATTCTGAGGGAGAGAGAGAGAGAGTTGAGGGCTCGAGCGAGGGGGAAAGAGCGAGCGATGTTGTGGCCACCCAGCGAGGGGTTGGTTTGGCCTCGACGCTGGGGTGGGGGGCTCGGTCGCATTGGGTTGGGCCGAATCAGTGCTTGGTAAAAATGTAATTTGGCGGGTATTGCCGGGTTTCGGGTTCGGGGACTACCGAAACGGGTGAAAACCCACGAAACGTGTCGGGTTGTATAATGTGCCCAACAACAGCCCCGCGGGGATGAAAAGATGTCCATCCCCGTCCCCTAATAGGGTAAAAACCCACGGGGATGCGGGTTTTGGGGCCCCGTTGCCATCTTGAGCCAAGCGTCATGGGCTGCGCGTCTGGCAAGCAGCCACTTTGCCCCGATAAGCAAGGCGTCATGGGCTGCGTGTCTGTCACCTCGCCCAGCTCGGGTAGGCCCTGATCCGTCCTTGGATCATGCGAGCCTGACGCCGGGTCCACGCCATCGTCCTCGGGGGTTGGAGCGGGGTTTGGATCTCCGGATCCTTCTGGGGCGATTGCCGCCAATTGGGGTTCCGCGCATGGCCTTGGGCTGGGGTTTGGGTTAGTGGGATGCGCAGACATAACGACCTGGGGCCACCCGCTGGCTCCTCCTGGCCGGCCCTGGGGACTCCTGCGGCGTCTGTCGCAAAGCTAGTCTGGCCCACAGCCAAAGCGTGCTTTTGCCCTCCTCTGCCCTTTCCTTTTTTGTTGCGATGACGCGGGTTGGTGGGGCCTCGCTGATCCATCCGACCATGCTGACCCGGCCAGGGAGCCACAGAGCATCTTCCGACGTGTATGGACGGTGGCGCGGCGGCAACTGGCGGCGCAGGCCACATACGTGCGACGGCCACGCCATCGGCGCGCGCGGGGCGGCCTCCAGCGTGCCAGCCCACGGTGTCGACAGCCATGCCGTCCGCTCGTCCCGCCGGTGGCGCTTCCGTACGACGCCGCTTGCGGCCCCGGCGGCGAGCCCGACCAGGGCCATTGCCCCGAGCATGGTCACGGCCGTCTCCGGCGCCATCCCCGCCACCAGCGCCAGGCCCATTGCTCTCTTGGAGGCTAGAGGTAGGAGCTCCAATCCTCTCCGCCCGAGCCAAAGCAATGGAGATTGGGTAGGTGAGGGTCCTGATGGTTGGTGCCTCAGAACTCACCCGTGCAGGAATCTGCTCCACTATCTCCAGGACAACGGCGCGGCGGATGTTGGTCGGATCATGCGTGCGCCCCGCCAGCCGGAAAGTGGCCATGTCCTCCCTGGAGCGCGTGTTGGGGTGAAGCCGCTCGATCTAGCAGCTCTCCCCAAGGATGTGCTCAGCGGTCGAGAGATGCCAGGCCTGAGCGGGGATGCCCCGAAGCCCGAGTTCGACGCGATACTCGAATTGGCCAGAGCCTGCATGGGCTAGCTTGCTCCAAGGACGAACAGAGAGGGTGAACCGCGGATAGCTGATGAAATGATCCCCGTTGAGGCGACACATAGTCGTGCGCGAGCAGAACAGGATTAGGAAATCCTCAGGGTGGTGACCGTGGACAGTGAAGTCACCGGCTTCGAGCTCGAGGGAGGCCATGAGCACATCAGCCACCTCGGCGGCGGACACTGTAGGCCTGTTGCCGGTGATGGATGCCACCATTGCCCGGGATAGGACCTCCTCAGCCTCCTCCATCTCGACGGAGTGCGCCATGATTATCCTGGCCGGCTCCGGCGCGCGCGCCAAGGGTGCCGCGGCGACCTGGGCGACGGGAGGGGGCGGAAGAGGCTGTGTGCCCGCCTGTTCCCGAGCAGAAGGACGAGCGTTGACAGGCTCAGCCCGGGCGGCCCCCCGGCGCTGGGAGTCACACGAGCGGGAGTCGTGGCCGGATTCCAGGCAGCGGCGGCACCGGATGTTGTTGGTGCAGTCCCGGACACGATGACGGTGATCGAGGCAGCGGAAACAGAGTCCCGCAATCTCTTCAGGGGATGGACTGCGACGTTGGCGTGGAGGAGGGCTGGGCGCGTCGTCTTGGCGGGGGCGGCGGCAACGATTCCGGCGCCCCGGCTGCTGGAAGCCATCAGCATCGACCTGGACACCGCCAGGGGCGCGGTGCACCTCTGAGCGGGGGCCGAGGGGGCTCGCCACGGGATGGCGCGGCGCGTCGACGGCGCGCGCAGGAGCGAGGAGCGCCGGCGACGGCAAGGCAGCCGGAGGGGTCTGTGCGACGTCGCTGTACGAGCGGGCCGAGGACTCGCCCTCCGAATCCGACCAGCGGTCGCCGGAGGACACGCGGTCGTCGGAGAGGGTCACTCGGGGCTCTACAGGGTCGGCACCTGAGGTCGTCATGGCGAGGCAAGGAGGGGAGGGGGTGGGTGGGCTGACGGCGGGGATTCACCGGCGGCGGGGCGGGAGGGTGGGAGAGCTAGGAGGAGCGGAGAGGGAGGGGAGCGGGCATCCTCCACCTTGCCTGATCATTGCCCCCAACAGATCCAACGCACAGCGTATACTTCATCATCTTCGCCCCTGGAAAACAAAGTCATTTCGCAAACGCCATAAGCTCCACAAGGCAGCAGAAGTAGTGGTATTCAGAGCTTCAAAATGCTTTCTCTTCTTCCAGAAGGAAGAAAGTGATGCAAAAGAAATAGGTACAGGGATGTTAAAGCAATCAGCAATAAATTCCCAGATTTGTTTAGCTACAATACAGTCAAAGAAGAGGCGTTGTATAGTTTCTAATTCATCACAAAAGACACAAGTCTTATCTTGTATAGAGAGGGCGACTAGTTAAGCTTTTGTTATAATAGATAAACCATAGAAAGATATGGATGTTAGGAGGAACTTTAAATTTTCAGATATCATCTTTAACCTCAGAAACGACCCCTCCAAAGTTGATCATTTTGTAAAAAGATTTGACCGAATACTGGTTGGATGATTCCAACATCCAAACAGGCTGGTCTGGGGTGTCAGGAAAAGTGATCTGACTAACTGTGTTAATGAAGTCGAACCACCAAGATGGCATATGTGGGGCGGACTCGGGCCTCCCGCTTAGTGTCCCACCTGCAGCCTGAGCTCCTGCCGCTGCTCTTCCTCCGCTTCAGCTTCCGAGCTAGACACGTACGGCCCACTTCAGGCCCTTGATTTTGCAACATGCTGTCTGCCTTGCTACTAAGACCTGATTTCCTGCAAAACGATTAGTGTTAATACTTTCATTAGCTTGGTGAATTACTACAAGCACTATACACCAGGAAAATGTTCTGTTCAGATTTTAGAAAAACTGGTTCCAAGTGTAATGTATTGGTGGTGAATACTGAATACAAAAGGGTCATAATTTACGGTCTTTACATGGCTCTCGCACACGATCAATAATGTGGTGTTCGGTTGGAGAGAAAAGTTCATCCCAATATGAGTCAGTATATGTTGAATGGCACCATTCCACGATTTCGGCTGTAGTAAATCGACATTTTTATGCCAGTATAGTGCGCATGAGAAATGAGGTGGTACTGGACTAACTCATCACATTCCTCGAGAGAAATAATTAGGTTTGATCCAGTGTTAGGATTTTTTTTAATATATTCACTACCCAATTGTCAGACACCCTAAATGTTTCGTCCTTTTAATTTGTTCGCAATATCTTCTGTTTTAAAATGAATCTCGACAGAACTGTGTAATGTAGGAGGACTCATTATTTTCAACCAATTGTATTGTGTTTCAGATACGCAGTTATTAGAGAAAATAAAATTGAAATTTGTATTACTAAAACTAGAGTGGACAGCTAAGCAAGTAAATATTCAGCACTAAACTCGGAAATTGTAATGAGAGGAGTGTTTAACAAATGTCTGAAGTTCTACCCTAAAATTCTTCTGCCTCACACCTATGTTTCTTGGACATCAGGAATAATATATTTAACTAATGCATTACAAATAAGATTTTCTCAAGCTTATACAGTACGTTCTCCTTTCATTAGCTACAGTCTGATGGTCTGCAGTAAAGAGCACCGAGAGTTCATCTTTTGAGGGAGTTGAAGGGGGATACTTTCAAGGGTTGCAAGCTTCAGATAATAAAGTGAGAAGCCAATGATGCAGCATAAGTTTGTGCTAAAGTTGTTCTTAACGTCATGTCTAACATTTTCTATGATTTTAATCTGTGACCTCATGATAGGGACTTTACATTCTAAATGTTATCCTAATTCTGAGTAACAAATGAGTGGATTACCTCCGTATTGCCTTTTCGCTAATCTTATACTTCCAAAAACAAGCAGCTCTATAATACAACGCAAAATATAAGAAAGCCTAGACATATTTGCTAGAAACAAACCTCTAAGAATGCAAAGCAGAATAAATTCCATACTAATGTTATGAAAACAAAAAATAAGCAACCATCCTAAGATTACATCAATGAAGCAGATAGTGTGGCAGGACACGTACCTTTTCTTTAATATGAGCAAGCTTCATCTCGTTTTCCTCTGATTCACACCACTGTCTTAATTCAAGGCAGCTACTAATTTCTAGTTTTTGGAGGATGGTAAGCTGTTGAATGTCCGGCAAAGACCTGATTCCATCACATCCCCGAATCACAAGTCGCTTGAGTGAGGTGGGCAGGACACATACCCCTTCTTTGATGTGAGCGAGCTTCATCTTGTTCTCCGATTCAACCAAGTGCTTTAGTTCAGGGCAGGCACAAACTGATAGTTCTTGGAGGTCTGTGAGTCGTCGTATGCTCTCAGGCAAAGACCTCATGTCGTTAGGACCCCAGATATCAAGTATCTTTAGAGAGATTAACTCTCCTAACCAGTGCGGCAATGATGCCATGTTGTTGCATCTGTACAGGTTTAGTGATTGTAGCTTTGTGAGCTGCCTCATATTGTCAGGCAACGCCTTTAGCCCGGGGTATCTCATTATTATTAGTTTCTGAAGAGATGTAAGCTCACCCAACCACTCAGGCAGTTCTTCCTGGTAATTGCCTTCTAGTATTAGTGTTTCAAGGGAGGAGAGATGTTGGAAGATCTCTGGTGAGCCGGTCAGGTCATGGCAGTCGCTGATTGAAAAATAAGTGAGGCCATGGAGGTGGTTAAGCAATTTCCACTGATGCAGAGGCACCTTGCTATTTTCGACTTGCAGCTCGACAGTTACAGGAGAAGATGAAGCACTGGTATGTGGCATAGTACACTCTCCCCATGATGATAGCACAATATCACTGTTTGATATCTTCAATCTGATAGCTCTAGGCGGAACCGGTTTCAACCTCAACTTGGGGCAATCACGTATTGTCAACTCCTCAATGACGTACTCCTCATCACTGGAGTATGATGTGTTCCACTCTTCCAGACGTTCCATACCACTAAGAACCAGATGGGTCAGCTTTGGCAGTTGGTGGATTGGTGGTAGGGATTTGCAATTGGGCATCTCACACATCTTTATGCTGACTAGATTAGGGAGATAATGTGTAATATCCATTAACCAGGCCGGAAAGCTGGCAATATTATAACCTTGTATGTCCAACTTTTTTAAAGTGCTTGGTGTCACTAGTTCTTCCAACAAAATTTTGTCATCCACAAATCTCTCGGCATCTCCCCACACCAATTTCAACTCTGTAAGTGTTTGCTTTTCCACTAGTCTTATATGCTGTGCCTCTTCTGCAGACCTGACATTTTCAAGCCTAAATATATGCAGCTTAGCAGGATCTGTGTGCTGTAGCAGGACAAGATTGCTGCTCACATCACCAGCATGCACCACAAAACGCGGTAATGTTATTGAATTTCTACTGAGCTGAGGTAGTTCGGACATAACATGGCAGCCGTTTAAATATAGAAACTTCAAACTATCAATTGTAGATATACTTTCTGGTATCTCCTCAAGATCTCTGCAGTATGAGAGGTCAAGTGTATGCAGCTTTCTAAGGTTACAAAGGCTTTGAGGTAGGGTAGAAATATCATAACTATAAGATAAATCCAAATGCTCTAGATTGGAAAGGGTGGTGATTCGGTAAATGAAATTGTCAAATTGACCTTCTGATATTTTACTAGTGTAATTTCCAAAGATAGAAGTCATGCACCTCGATAGATTTAAATACCGGAGATTGGTAAGATTGCCGATGACTTCTTCCATCCCTCTGAGTCGCTGCATAGATCCTTGACGTATGCGTGATAAATTCAAATATTGGATTTTAGTAAGGCCACTCAAAGCTTCTGGTACAGCATTAAGCTCAGCACAGTTTGATAAATCAAGATGACCAAGATTTTTGAGATTTCCAAATAATGTTGGTAGTTCTACTATATGATGACAACCAGATAAGTTCAAATATTTGAGTTCAACAAATCTGCCGAAAGCTTCAGGGAGCTTTTGGAGATCACACCTCTCTGAAGACAAATCCAAATACTCGAGTTTGGTGAGGGCACCCAAAACTTCTAGTTCCTGGCAACATTCAATATATGAACTGAATGATAAATTCAAGTATTGTAATTCAGATAGGCCACCCAAAGTTTGTGGTAGCTCTCCAATACTTTTGCAGTATGATAAGTCCAAATGTTGCAGTTCTCTGAGGCTCCCAAAGAACTTTGATACATCTTCAACGCTAGAGCAATTTGATAAATCCAGATGTACCAATTTTTTTAGCCTCGCTAATGATTCTGGCAATTCTTCAAGTTTCAAACAACCTGACAAATCAAGATACATCAGACCTTCAATTTCTCCAATTGACGCTGGCAGAGCCAAAATTGAAGAAGATCCACGAAGGTTGAGGTAAACTAGTTTTGAGAGCCCAGTGATGCCATTGGGAATCATTGTATCTTGGACTCCTGGAGCATTCAGATACCTCAACTGCTTCAATACACCAATAGAATCTGGCAACTTATGTATGGAGCACTCACTTAAGTCCAAGACACGAAGAGACTTAGCAGAAGAAAATGCAGCATCATGAAGTTGAATTTTACCACAGTCCATAAAGCGGAGTGCCCTTATTTTGGATGACTCCAATGGCTTACTGCAATCACTGAGCAATGCATAGTGGCAGTTTCCCCCGGTTCTGCCATGTTTTCCAGCAAAAAGAATTTCATCGACCATGACCGATTTTGCTAGATCATGCACCAGGTCATGCATGGTCAACAATGTAAAATTTTCAAAGTACACTTCAGCAGTCTGCAGAAAAAGAATTTAGTAGTGTTAGTGTCAGGTATTTGTGTTCCACTTATTTTCTTTTCAACAAATCTTGTATACTACCGGTTGCATACTTGCATCTGTGAATTAGTGGCATACGACTATAGTCCAACATGTATAAGTGGACAAAGTAGTGTATGAATGACACAGCTACATGAATTAAATTGAATATATTTAAAGCACAAAAGTTTAAGAATCATGTTGCCTTATCATAATTTCACCATCGTAGCGTGGAAATTGCAGCTAAAGTGCATAATGCATACTACTTACCAACTTACACTAATAACTTCAAGTCATCTTATGTTAGAAAACAACAAATCACTTCTATTATACTTACAACATAAAAGCATGATGATAGTGTATTTTGCTAATGCAATATTTGTATTTCATATCAATAGGGAATTATAAATTGCACATTAAATATAGCCTCCTCAAGCACACAAAATAATAGAGTATGATTTATTATTTCAAACGAGAGAATGTGAAGGATAATTAGTAAAGATGTTATTACGGGGGCATGATTAGTGAGGGTCCAACTTCCATCCACAACAATTGGATGGCATAATTATGAAACTGATTAAAGATGTCGAAGTATGTGTGGGTTGCCCACCTTCTTCCATCAGTTTGGACTTTTGCTTCTATACTGGTTGGTTTACAGAACTTGATATGGTATCAGGGTAGTTTAAGGATCTATCATATTTTTTCTCGCTTAGGAACTTAATAAAATATATTTGAACTATCAGATCAGATATTTTTCACCATAATTCGTGATTTTTATGTTCGTATGTATATTTATTTTCACAACATATAATAATAAAGTGATGGTTAAAATTTCTAGATGTGTGCTAGTGGTGCGCTCATTTATTTGGAAAATAGTACGATTGTAAACTGCAACCTTACAATATGTTACATTGTCATTTCAATACGACGCAGTGTGTATATTATATTTTTATGTAAACTGTTAGTTGCCTTATAATAGTTGAAAGAAGACAATAAAACTATTCAACTGTATAAGGTATGAACTAACTCACCGATGCTGACTTTGAATGTTCAAGGAAGGACAGCCCCACAAGCTGCCTAATGTACCTCTCACCAAGCTGCCAAGTGGATAGCATGTTTGTTGCCTTGATAAAACCCAGAAAGATCCAGTGATGAATTAGGTCATCTTTAATTATCCTGTGACCTTTTGGAAAGATTGCACAATAGGCAAAGCATAGCTTCAAATACGAAGGCATGAAACTATAGCTTAACCTCAAGGATGCAATCACTTGTGTCGAAGGTGAATCATCAGAAGAAGATACAGACCAGATATCACTGTTTCTCACTGATCTCCATTCACCAGATGTCATAGATTGCAGCATGTGTCCAAGTGATTGAGCTGCTAAAACAACACCTCTACACTTCATTGCAATGTCCTTTCCTACCTGCTCCAATTCTTCTTGTCCATCTCTCGATTTGAAGCCACTCTTTTGCTTTATGATAGTCCAGCACATGTCATCTGTCAGCAATGCTAATTTGTGTGGTTGAACAGTACAAATGTTATTTGCAATGCCCTCACAGCGGGTGGTTACTATGACAACCACCTTCGTGGCCCCCCCAACCTTTAACATAGCCTTCAGTTCTTCCAGTTGAGATCTATTATCCTCCCATAGGTCATCTAAAACAATCAGAATCTTCTTATCGGCTAGTTGCTCTCGAAGGAAATTATGTATCATCTGCATTTCAGTATACTGACTTTCCCCTTTCGACAACTGTGATATTATAGAATTGCCAATTTTCTTCAAGTTAAATGTCTGAGACACATAGATCCACACCTGAGAGTAGTCTCTGAACTGGGAATTATTGAAAACAATTTTTGCCAACGTTGTCTTTCCAAGGCCTCCAATTCCATATATAGGAAGTATGGTGAACTCTTTTGTTCTGCTCTCGGACAAAGAAGCCAATATTTTCTCTTTCTCATTTATCCTCCCAACGATTTGTGCTTCGTCACCCATAGTCGATGATGTTTCCCGTATATCAATAGCATGCAGCTCATTAGCACTGGTGCCTGCTGTCAAGGTGAAACTCTGGTGTTGATCTGTGATATCCTTCAGTTTCTCTCGCATCATCTTGATCTCATTAGCCATTGTAGTCTGGCGGGCGGCTGGAAAACAAGGGACCAACTGCAAGAGATGTTTCTTGAGTGGGAACTGCATAATATTTCATTTGATTTGTTAGCACATTACAAAAGGGTACTTTTCTAAGAGAATCACCAACTCTGGCAGCTATTTATTTTCTTAAAGCATCCTTACATAAGATATTCAGGAAATTGTCAGGTCTACATTGTGAAAAGTCGGAGTAAAGTGCCACATTAACACAGCGCTTGATATGCATGAAGCTGAGGGACCTGAACCCAGCTACTCTAATAACCTAATTAATTCGGTTATGGTAAAACATGAACAAGCATGCTATTTTGATAGGATAAAAAATAATGTCTTAGTTCCCGAATTACTTGTGGCAGAAATGGACATCGGGACGGAGGGAGTAGGATACATCTATGATGCAACCTGGAAGAAGTCCTTGTAGTTCGAATATATGAAATTGCCAGTGTCAAATTTAGGTAGAAAGAAATTGTACTAATTATACCTTGGCAACAAATATACTTCTCAAATGAAGCAAACAGCTTTTACAGAAAAACCGCTTAAACTAATGGTAGCAGAATGAACAAAGAACAGGGTTTGAACAATACCTTCCGCGCAGAATGCTGGGCGACTTGTGTGTCGGCTTCGAATTCATCAATCATGTCGGAGATGGCGTACATTGCATCCTTGAGCCGCTTCAGCCACAGACGCACCGATGCCTCACTGATCGACCGCCTCTCGGCGTCCTCGAGCACGGCCTCAACAGATTCCAGCGCCATCTTCATCTTCTCCATGTCCTTGTCAAAGTTCTTCTGCAGCGTGATCTGGCCTTTGATTACAGAAGCGATCTGCTCACCCACCACCTTGAGGATGGCAGCGGCGAGCATGCCCCCGAGCTCCGCCATGGCTGCCTCACTTGTTAGTTCCTCTCAAGAGTCTGTGGCCAATGTCAACATACTTCTGGGATACTTGATTGGATCTTATTGAGGTTTGGTTGCCATCAATTGCATCAGGTCAACTCTATGTGAAGTCGTTGTCTCATCGGTAGCGTGATTACACATGGTGGTAGGCCCCACCCCATTTCACCCTAACTACCGTTGACCCGTAGCTGTCCATCTCTAGCGCATCTGCGATGCAGTTTTTGCCGGCTCAAACGAGTTCAGAGCAGACCATTCAATACACTACCAGGGATGTTGGGAAATTGGAAAAAGATCAACGCTGCGGTCGCGAGCTCGCCGCGTCCTCTCCCAACGTCGCATTATCCGGCTTCGGCCTCGGTCTCCGCCGACGCGTAGAGAAACTCCCCGGCTGGCCGATGCCGCCAGATCTGACTAGTCCTTGCTGCCGCTGCTGATGTATATGAAGATAATGGCAATCGGGGACGGCGAATCGGCCAGCGTGGGAAGCTGGTCGGATTGAGATTTTTGTTAGAGCAATATGCTGGAAAATCCCATATTGTAAGGGGTAATATAGGATCGAGGTCCTAAACTAATTTCGTTTTACTCCGGGCGTTATGCCCGGGTAACCCGTCCGGTCATGAAATTTCAACTTCTCTCAAATGCCCGGCTGACCGACACCTTTCATATTAAGCTCAAATATGGGGTGGATATGAGGCATCCGGGCATGCCTGTCACGTCAGACCCGATAACCCGACCCCACCGCAAATTGCACCAAATCTATCCCCCTCCGAATTGTCGGATCCATTTGCTCTCTCCTTTCTTCTTCCTCCTCCACCGTCCGTCTCGCAGCTCCACCGCCATGCGCGCTCCGCAATCGTTCATAGCTTCCGCTTCGTCAGCTCCGACAGAGTAGTCCTCTCTCCCGCACTCGCCGCGAGGTACGTCGTCACCGGCTCGGAACCCACTACGGTACGTCCGGCAACTCTCTAGCTCCGCCTTGCGCTTGATGTGTTCGACACATTGTCTGCCCGGATTTTTTGTGATTTTGTTAGGGAAAACGATGGATTCCGATGCTTCATCGGACGAGGAGTATGGACCGGGAGAGCTTGATCAAATGATTCAAGATGAGTTCTTCGATTTCTCTGATTCGAATGAAGAAGTGGACATGATCATGCTCATGAGCATGCAAGAGAAAATGGACCAGCAAGTGGAGAATATTCTCAACTTTAATGGCTCAATCGAAGGGAGAAGAGTGATCAATCGGGATAGGTTGCCCGGAGCTCGGCTACTGCAGAGGGGCTACTTTGCTCCGAAGCCTACTCCCCCGGATGATCCACGGTTTCATCGCCGCTTTCACATGCGTATACCATTGTTTTTGCGCATTGTGGAGGGAGTGGATGCACACGATGACTACTTCAAGCTCACAAGGGATTGCTACGGTCAACTCTCTTTCTCTACCAAGCAGAAGTGCACGGCTGCTCTGAGGATGCTTGCACTTGAAACTGCTGCAGATGCCGTTGGTGAGATGGTCAGGATGGGGAAGAGCACATGTCTGAAGACCACTGTCAAGTTTGCTCGCGCCGTGGTGGAAGTGTTTGAACCTGAGTATCTCAGAAAACCAAATGCACAGGACACAAAGAAGTTGGTGGCTATTCGAGAGGCCAGGGGGTTTCCAGAAATGCTCGGGTCAATTGATTGCATGAATTGGCAATAGAAGAACCGCCCCAAAGGTTTGCGGGGAATGTATCAGTCACACCAAAGTTCCCACCATCATACTAGAAGCGGTGGCACACATGACTTACGGATTTGACATGCTTTCTTTTGTAATGTCGGGTTCTCACAACGACATCAACGTGCTTCAACGATCTCCGGTGTTCAGGAGGCTTTGCAATGGGGAATCACCACCATGCAACTACACCATCAACGACCGAGACTACAACATGGGATACTATCTTGTCGATAACATATATCCTCAGTGGGTGGCATTTGTGAAGACCATATCCGAACCGCACAGAGCCACTCTGTAACAATGCAGGAGGCGGCTAGGAAGGATGTGGAGAGGGCATTTCGTGTGCTTCAATCTCGTTGGGGAATTATTCGTGGGACTGCAATGATGTGAGAATCAGAAACTTTGTGGCAACTCATGACATGTTGTGTTATTTTGCACAAAATGATTGTCGAGGATGAGAGTGATGGTGTATCCCAAACCAATGATTTTGAAGCACCTGAAGAACAAGTTGAAATCCCAGACGATCATCAGGTGCATCAGAATCTTCAAGATCATCAGGTGCATGCGCGGCTACTCAATGATCTTGTGGAACATATGTGGATCGACAATGGAAACCATTTAATATATTTACATGTGACAATGGCTTGCATGATTGACGTTCATGGATTTGCATGCATTTGAGAGTACGAAATTGAGTTATGTGGATGCCGGGAGCGAGCTATGAGAGCCCGTCCGGATGCGTCCGCGGGCGTTGATACGTCTCCATTGTATCTACTTTTCCAAACACTTCTTGTTTTGGACTCTAATTTGCATGATTTGAATGAAACTAACCTGGACTGACATTGTTTTCAGTAGAACTACCGTGGTGTTGTTTTTTGTGCAGAAATAAAAGTTCTCGGAATTGGACAAAACTTTCCGGAGATTTTTATAGAATATACAAAAAATACTGGAGCCAAGACCCACTAGAGGGGGGCACCTGTTTCCCACAATGCAATAGGGCGTGACCACCACTGGGCGTGCCTTGCTACCTTGTGGGGCCCATATGGCTCCGCTAACCCTAATCTCAAGTCTATAAATGTTTTCTTCCCGAGAAAAAAAATAAGAGGAGAAGTTTCATTGTGTTTTACGATATGGAGCCGCCGCCACCTCTAGATCTTCATCGAGAGGGCTGTTCTAGAGTCCATCCGGGGCTCCAAGAGGGGAATTCGCCGCCATCATCATCACCAACCCTTCTTCATCACCAATTTCATGATGCTCACCACTAGGAGTGAGTAATTACTTTGTAGACTTGCTGGACGGTGATGGAGTTGGATGAGATTTATCATGTAATCGAGTCAAATTGTTAGGGCTTAATCCCTAGTATCCACTATGTTTTGAGATTGATGTTGCTATGACTTTGCTATGCTTAATGCTTGTCACTAGGGCCCGAGTGCCATGATTTCAGATATGAATCCTCTTTGTTTTCATGAATATATTTGAGTCCTTGATCCTATCTGCTAGTTATACACACTTGTTATTGTTCTGATCCGTAGACCCCAAACTGATAATAGTTGGGATACTCTCCTGGGATGACTATAATTCGAGGAGTTCATGTATTCACCATGTGTTAATGCTTTGTTCCGGTTCTCTATTAAAAGGAGGCCTTAATATTCCTTAGTTTCCTTGTGGACCCTGCTGCCACAGGAGGTAGGATAAAAGATGTTGTCGGATTCGGGGCTCCGCAAAACCCAAGAAGTTCGAACACAGGGGCGTGAACGAAGATCTCTCCCACTCGCGTCTACCTAGCGTCTCGCCCTCGCCCAGTGAAGAGATTCAAGTAAACAACAAGTGAAGCACGCAAGAGTTTACCCAGGTTCAGGGCCATCGTGTGGTGTAAAACCCTACTTCCTGCTTTGGTGGATTGGCCTCAGGAGGGCTGTAATATGAACTAGTACAGTGGTTCCTGAGCTGAGGAGGTGAGCTGAGGAGGGTCAGGAGGCAAGTGTTCTTGCTCCTTTGCATGGTGGACGAGTTTATGGATCTACCTCCCCCTTTCATAGTGGGGATCCTAGCTACTTATATAGGCGGCCAGGGTCCTCTTTCCCTGAAATGTTTAGGCGGGAAGGGATCCCACAACGGCCATTTTTGAGCGGGAACACAAGGATGTTTCTACCCTGCAAAAGCAGTCTTCGCCTACAAAAGGATCAGGCAGTGACGCGTTGGTGGGCTCGGCGGTGACATTCTCCCCGTCGTCCTTGCGGTCTTCGGTCTTGTTGCACCAATGGGGAAACCTTTGCCTCGCTCCTCTGGAACCTACGGCTGCGCTGTCCCCCTTGCACCAAAATGGCAACTGCGCAGCTGGCGGACGCTGACACCCGCTGGCACGGTGCGTCACTGCTGACATCACTACCTCCTCCTGAGGCAAGCTTGGCATTGGATTCTCCACCCCTCCGGAGCACCTTGCCGAGGCCGCTCCTGAGGAGGTCTTGACGTCGTTCTCCTCGCGAGGCTTAGCCCCCCTCGCGAGCGTCTTGGATAGCTGGTCGATCAGCTGGGTCGTACCAGGCCGTAGTAAGAGCGCGTCGCGGCCCGCAGATAGGCAAGTCCGGGTACCCTGGTTCCCAGGACGCCGACAGTAGCCCCCGGGCCCAAGGCGCGCGCGGAGTTGGCTTCGGGGCGAAGCCCTAGTCGAGGACGAAGCGCCGCGGGCCCTAAAAGGCCGCGGGCCAGGCCGGCGTGCGACGGTTGGATGGGACGTGGCGGCTCCGCTCCCCACGCAGTCTTGGTAATTGTGTGACTTGACAACTCCTCGGCGCAGACGACGGGGGCATTATGGCTGCGACGCCAGTGGCTGGCGGTTGGGCTCCTCTGCCTTATAAATGGGACTAGGGGGGGGGCAAGCCGTTTTCAAGCCAGCGCCGTCTTCTCCTTGCTTGTTCTTCGCTCTCTCTCTTGCTGCGAGATCTCCATGGCGCCGTCGAGGAAGCCGTCCGCCGTGGAGAAGAGGAAGGCCCCGAAGAATCTGGCCCCACTGCCGCCGAAGAGGGGCCGCGGGCGTCCCCGCAAGCATGCCGCTGCGCCCGCAGCGACTCCTCGGGGAGGCGGGCGCGGCCTTCCGAGTTTTGCCACGGCCGCTGGTGAGAGGCGCGGTACGTCCTCCCGTGGTGAAGGTTGTCGTGGCCGTGGAGGGAGAGGAGGCGCGCAACGGTGCATGTCATCCGCGCGTCCTCCACACCCGCAGCTCCACTCCTTCGACGTGTCGTGGGAGTTTATGGTGTGGGCGGAGAGGCCTGGTGGCTCGTGGCTCCGGCTTCCCCGCTCGTTCGGCGACGTGTTACCAGCCGGAGGCCTCAGCGGCGTCTGGCTGCAGGCTGACGGTTGCTGCAGTGGTGCGTACTGGGTGGAGGTTGATGTGGCTCCCTCGGGCGATGTGTTCCTGGAGCGCGGCTGGCAATCGTTTGCTCGCGCACGCCGGCTGCAGGGGAGGTGTGCGCTCCACTTCAGGTACGATGACGCCTCCACACTGTTCATCAGGGTCTTCTCGGAGGAAGGGAGGCGCCTTGGATGCTGTCCCGAAGCCGATGACGAAGAGGACGACGGGGATGGCGTCCGGAGGAGCAGTTCCTCCTCCGAAGACGATCTCAGTCCTGGGGGGGCGCCGTGGGTCCCCCCTCAGTGGCAGTAGCAGCTCCTCCATTAGTGGCGGCCGCGACGAACCACCACGCCGCCGAGCTCGGTCTGGCGAGGGCAGGGGGTTGCCGCGCCGCTGTGGCTCGGTGAAGCCGGAGGAACTAGAAGACTCCGACTAAGCGGGAGCGGCCTCTGCTTCTTCTCCTTTCCTTTCCTTTATGTCCTTTCTGCATCAAAATTTCAAGTTGCCTCGAGGAGGCGTGTAATGGACTATGATATATGTATGAAGCGAGAACTTGTTGTCATGTTTTTTTGTTGCCTTGGTGAGATTACTTAGCTTTTATGCGTCGCGGCGTCTTGAGGCGCCTTCCTGACTCTTTGGCATCATGAGCCCATCGGGTCGTGAGGGCGGCCGAATCTAGAGAGCTCGTGCAGCCCTCGAGCAGGGGTGAGCCGCTGAGAGCTGCTGAGAGCGCCGAGCACGGGTTAGAGCATCAAAGCCTGAGCTGGCTCGGTAGGATAAGTTGCGCGGACTGAGAAGCCCGGCGCCAGAGCATGAGCAGGCTTAGCCAGGCGAGGTCACGGGGCCGTGGCAGATGAGGGCCGGTGATCGACCGTGCCCCAGCCCCCACGTGCGAGGCGCGCGAAGAAGAGCGAGTGGCGCAACCCTGCTCAACAAACTGAACTTAAAACCAGCGAGAAAGATCCCAAACAAGACTTTCAACCAAATGCAAGAAGCACGAGAAACACGAGAACTTCATAGCACGGGGTAGAGGAAGGGTCGATAGCCAAGGAAGTAGAAAAGACTGACGGTCAAACACCAAGCCAAAAAAGGAAAACGGTCGCGTCCAACCCCTACACTACGTCTTCTTCCCAGCGCGGAGCTAAGGACTACCACTAGGGCGTGGGTGGGAGCCCCGTCCGAGGGCCCGTAGGCAACGCACATGAGACTCCGAGGCGTGTACAACCCCAACTCATTATTACGTGTGAGTGTCACGGGCGGAGACCTTCACGGGCACAGAGCGTTGATTACGGATAGAACCTCCTGAGGTGTTCGATGTTCCAGGAATTCTGGATAGGTATCCCATCCCGCGTCTCCAGGCGCACATCACCAGGCCTAGAGACACGGGCGATTCTGAACGGGCCCTCCCACATGGGCGAGAGCTTGTGCAACCCCTCCCGGGAGAGGACCCGCATCAGGACGAAGTCACCAACTTCAAGTGTTCCCGCGCGGACGCCGCGACAGTGGTACCGCCGCAACGCCTGCTGACAACGTGCTGCCCTGAGGGCAACTCGGCGGCGGCCCTCCTCGCCGAGCACGAGGTCCATCCGCCAGACGGCATCCTGGCATTCCTCATTGAAGGCCAAGACCCGTGGGGAGCGATGCTTGACCTCGTGAGGGAGGACCGCCTCCGCCCCATAGATGAGAAAGAAAGGAGTTTCCCCCATGGGTTTGGTGGCAGTGGTTCGGATTGACCACAACACGGACTGGAGCTCGTCGATCCAGCCCCTGCCGCAAGCCTCAAGCTTCTTCTTAAAGTTGTGCGTCTTGAGGCCTCGCAAGACTTCCGCGTTGGAACGCTCGGCCTGACCGTTGCTCCTGGGGTGAGCCACCGAAGCGTAGCAGATCTGTGTTCCAAGGTTAGCACAATATGACCTGAAGAGATTGCTTGTGAACTGCGAACCGTTATACGTGATGATGCGGCTGGGTACCCCGAATCGCCTCTCGAGGCCCTGGATGAACTTGATAGCCGACCCGACTGGGATCGCGCGAACAGGCTCCACCTTCGCCCACTTGGTGAATTTGTCGATGGCGACGTACAGGAAGCGGTAGCCCCCCGCTGCCCGGGGAAATGGACCCAGAATGTCCAATCCCCAGACCGCGAAGGGCCAGGAGAGCGGGATCGTCTAGAGGCCCTGCGCTGGTTGGTGGATCTGCTTGGCATGAAACTAGCACGCCTCGCAAGCCCGCACAAGCTCCGTGGCGTCGTTGAGCGCCGTGGGCCAGTAGAAGCCGCTGCGGAAGGCTTTGCCTACGAGGGTGCAGGACGGCGAGTGATGACCGCAGTCTCCACCGTGGATGTCAGCCAGCAGCTCGCGCCCTTGCTTCCTCGAGATGCATTTTAGCGAGACGTCGTTGGGGCGCCTCCTATAGAGTTCACCGTCTTGGATGTAGTAAGCTGAGGCCTGTCGGACCACGCGCTTTGCGTCTTCTTCCTTGTCAGGCAGGGTGTCATGTTGTAGGTACATCTTGAGTTCTTGGGTCCAGCAACCCTCCTCGGGCTCTGCGGCGGGCAGCTGGCGGGCTCCGGAGGGTGGTCCTCAGGACGAGGCGCCGTCCGAAGGCGCCGCAGGTAGCCCCCGCTAGAGGGACGCCAGCCCGAGAACGAGCGATGTTGCCGACAGTTTGAGCAGTCGCTTCTCGAAGACGCCCGGCCTCTGAGGCTCTCGCCTGGAGGCTCGTTTGGCGATGTCATCCACTTCCTTGTTGGCGCCTCTTGGTATGCGCTGCATCTCCAGCCTTTGAAACCATTGCTCCATCTTGCGTACCTCTTCCAGATATGCCTCCATGTGCTCGTCCTTGGGCTTGTATCTCTCGTCGAAGAAGTCGAAGAGGAGTCGCGCATCACCTCTGATGGTTAGATGCCTGACCCCCAGTGCAGCAGCGGCCTTGAGCCCAGCGATTAGGCCCTCGCACTCTGCGATGTTGTTGGAGACCTTCTCGCCTTGCTGGAAGCAAAGCTGCATAGCGTAGTACAAGTTGTCCTGAATGGGGGATACTAACATGGCACCAGCCCCCGCGCCAAGGCGCGAGAAGGCGCCATCGAAGTATACCACCCATCCGTCCGAGGCTCGACCGCGGGTGCCTTGGAAGTTGGCGACGAAACGCTCACGAAGTTCCCCCCGGTAGGAGATGGATTCCACGGGGAGGCTCAGGAGCCAGGAGCGTGCGCCGTCTTCGAGAACCATGGGGAACTAGTTCGCCATGACCTGCTCAGTACCGTTGGATGCCTCGATGCTCAGCTCGTAAAGTTGGAGGAACTTCATGGGGTCGATGGTGCCATCGTAGCGCAGAGGCAGGTCCGGTTTGAACTTGCTGGGCCAGACGAGGCGCTGTATCTCAGGGGCTAAGGCACGACATCCAGCCACGCTCATGATCGCAAGCGCCCCCTGCGCCTATGGCGCTGGTTCATGGGGTGCTGGCACTACCACCTCCTGTGGCGTGCGGTCTCAGAGCTGCGGGCCAGGGGGCCCGCGAGCCCCTGCCTGGGAATGCGGAATCACTTGGCAGCTCTCCTTGTCGCGCACGTGGGCTCTATAGGGCGGCTCACATCACGGAGCCTCGCGCCGGACCTCCTGGCCAGCGCCGCAGAGCAGAGGCGGAGCCGGGACTCTGCGGACTTCGTTCCCCGCCAAGGACGACGGGGGATGGGGGAGTGTGTTGGTGTAGGTGCTTCTCCTACGGCGTTGACGAGCTCGGTGATGTGGCGAGGCCACTTGTCGTAGAGGTCATCGGCCGGGCGGCAGCACAAGAGCTCCCACGCTATCAGTAGCGCAGGCTGCTGATGGACCGACCCACGACGGACCAGCGCGGATGACGCCGCGGCCGGGGAGGGTGAAGGCATCGCCGTGCGGCTATCTCGCCGCACGGACGGCGGCAGCGATGAGTCATGCTACGCGTGGATGGCTACTACCTCTTGAGCTTGCGTTGTATTCCCTCAAAGAGGAAAGGGAGATGCAGCACAGTAGCGTAAGTATTTCCCTCAGTTTTTGAGAACCAAGGTATCAATCCAGTAGGAGACCATGCGCCAGTCCCTCGCACCTGCACAAACAAATAAGAACTTCGCAGCCAACGCGATAAGGGGTTGACAATCCCTTTACGGTCACTTACGAAAGTGAGATCTGATAGAGATGATAGTTGATATTTTTGGTATTTTTGGTTTAATAAAATAGCAAATAAAAGCGGTAAAAGTAAAGTAGATGTAGATTGATATGTTGATAATAGACCCGGGGGCCATAGTTTTCTCTAGTGGCTTCTCTCATGATACCGATATTCTACGGCGGGTAAACAAATTATTGTCGAGCAATTCATAGAAAAGCGAATAATTATGAGACTATCTAGGCATGATCATTGTATATAGGCATCACGTCCGAGACAAGTAGACCGACTCCTGCCTGCATCTACTACTATTACTCCACACATCGACCGCTATCCAACATGCATATAATGTATTGAGTTCATACGAACAAAGTAACGCCTTAAGCAAGATGACATGATGTAGAGGGATAAACTCAAGCAATATGATGAAAACCCCATCTTTTTATCCTCGATGGCAACAATACAATACGTGCCTTGCTGCCCCTACTGTCACTGGAAAAGGACACCACAAGATTGAACCCAAAGCCAAGCACTTCTCCCATTGCAAGAACTATAGATCTAGTAGGCCAAACCAAACCAATAATTCGAAGAGACTTGCAAGGATATTATGAGCACACATAAAAAGTTCAGAGAAGAACCAAATATCTTTCATAGATAACCTTGATCATAAACTCACAATTCATCGGATCTCGACAAACACACTGCAAAAAGAGATTACATCGAATAGATCTCCTCGAAGATCGAGGAGAACTTTGTATTAGGATCCAGAGAGATAGAAGAAGCCATCTAGATACTAGCTATGGACCCGAAGGTCTGTGGTAAACTACTCACAACTCATGGTGAGGGCGATGATGATGATGATGATGATGATGATGAAGGCCTCCATGATGGACCCCCCTCCGGTGGAGCTCCGGAACATGCTCCAAGATGGGATCTCCACGGGAACAGAAGCTACGGCGGTGGAATTAGGGTTTTCTCTCTGTATATGGAGTTTCTGGGGTACGTGGACTTATATAGGAAGAAGGAGGGCACCGGGGGCCACTTGAGGGGGCCTCGAGGCAGGGGGCGCGCCCCCCACCCTCGAGGGCCACCTCTCTGTCCCTTGACTTGGTCCTCAAGCTCCGCGTGCGTGTTTTTCTCCAATAATATCTCTCACGAAGGTTTCATTCCGTTTGGACTCCGTTTGATATTCTTTTTCTGCAAAACCCTGAAATAGGCAAAAAACAACAATCTAGACTGGGCCTTTGGGTTAGTAGGTTAGTCCCAAAAATGATATAAAAGTGAATGATAAAAGCCATTAAACATCCAAGACTTCATAAATAATAGCATGGAACAATAAAAAATTATAGATACGTTGGAGACGTATCAAGCATCCCCAAGCTTAATTCCTGCTTGTCCTCGAGTAGGTAAATGATAAAGAAAGAATTTTTGATGTGGAATGCTAACCAATATAGTTTTAAATGTAATTCTCTTAATTGTGGCATGAATGTTCAGATCTGAAAGATTCAAGATAAAAGTCTATATTGACATAAGAAATAACAATACTTCAAGTAATACTAACAAAGCAATCATGTCTTCTCAAAATACTATGGCTAAAGAAAGTTATCCCTACAAAATCATATAGTCTGGCTATGCTCCCTCTTCATCACACAAGATATTCATATCATGCACAACCCCGATTTCAGCCAAGCATTTGTTTTCATACTCTATCTTTTCAAACCTTTCAACTTTCACGCAATACATGAGCGTGAGCCATGGATATAGCACTATGGGTGGAATAGAGGTGGTTGTGGAGAAGACAAAAAAAGAGGGAGATAGTCTAACATCGACTAGGCGTATCTACGGGCTATGGAGATGCCCATCAATAGATATCAATGTGAGTGAGTAGGGATTGCCATGCAACGGATGCACTAGAGCTAAATATGAATGAAAGCTCAACAAAAGAAACTAGTGGGTGTGCATCCAACTTGCTTGCTCACGAAGACCTATGGCATTTGAGGAAGCCCATCGTTGGAGTATACAAGCCAAGTTCTATAACGAAAATTCCCACTAGTATATGAAAGTGACTAAATATGAGACTCTCTACAATGAGGAACATGGTGCTACTTTGAAGCACAAGTGTGGAAATAGATAGTAGCAATTGTCCCTTCTCTCTTTTCTCTCATTTTTTTGGAGGGGCTTTCTCTCTTTTTTTATTAGCCCCTCTCTATTTTTTGGGCCATATCTTTTTTTATTGGCCTTTCCTCACATGGGACAATGCTCTAATAATGATGATCATCACACTTTTTATTACAACTCGATTTTACAACTCGATACTACAACTGTTGGGGAACGTTGCATGGGAAACAAAAATTTTCCTACCGTTCACCAAGATCAATCTAGTAGATGCAACTACGAGGGGAGAGTGTGATCTACGTACCCTTGTAGATCGCTAAGCGGAAGCGTTATGAACGCGGATGATGGAGTCGTACTCGTCGCGATTCAGATCGCCGAAGACCTAGCACCGAAGCAACGGTGCCTCCGCGTTCTTCACACGTACGGCTCGGGGACGTCTCCTCCTTCTTGATCCAGCAAGGGGTGGAGGAGAGGTTGATGGAGAACCGGCAGCACGACGGCGTGGTGGTGATGGTGGAGAAGAACTCCAGCAGGGCTTCGCCTAAGCACCGCGGGAGAAGAAGATGTAACGGGAGAGGGAGGGCAGCACCGAGGCACAAACTGTTTTGGCTGCCCTCCCTTTGCCCCACTATATATAGGGGGGGTGGAGAGGTGAGGGCGCCCTAGGGTTTCCCCCTAGGGGCCGGCGGCCAGGGCAAGGGGAGGGGGCGGCGGCCAGGGCAGGGGGGGCGGCCAGGCCCTAGGGTTTCCCCCCCCTAGGTGCCTTGCCCCCCAAGGCCAAGGGGTGCGGCCAGCCCTAGGGGGTCCCACCCCCTTAGCCGCATGAGGAGAGGGCCCAGGGGGGGCGCACAGCCCCCTGAGGGCTGTGGTGTTCCCCCTTGTGGCCCACTAGGCCCAGAACTTCTTCCGGACCCCCCGAAAACCTTTCCGGTACTCCGCCGATTTCCCGATGCTCCCCGGAACACTTCCGGTACTCCGAAACCTTTCATCCTATATATCAATCTTCGTCTCCGGACCATTCCGGAGACCCTCGTCATGTCCGGGATCTCATCCGGGACTCCGAACAACCTTCGGTAACCATACACTTTTCTCACTAACAACCCTAGCGTCACCGAACGTTAAGTGTGTAGACCCTGCGGGTTCGGAAACCATGTAGACATGACCGAGACACTCCCAGGTCAATAACCAATAGCGGGATCTGGATACCCATATTGGTTCCTACATGTTTCTCGATGATCTCATCGGATGAACCACGATGTCAAGGATTCAGGCAATCCCGTATACATTTCCCTTTGTCTCGTCGGTATGTTACTTACCCGAGATTCGATCGTCGGTATCTCTATACCTAGTTCAATCTCGTTACTGGCAAGTCTCTTTACTCGTTACCGTAATACATAATCCCGTGACCAACCACTTAGTCACTTTGAGCTCATTGAGATGACGTATCACCGAGTGGGCCCGGAGATACCTCTCCGTCATACGGAGTGACAAATCCCAGTCTCGATCCATGTCAACTCAACAGACACCCTCGGAGATACCTGTAGAGTACCTTTATAGTCACCCAGTTACGTTGTGACGTTTGGCACACACAAAGCACTCCTACGGTGTCAGTGAGTTACATGATCTCATGGTCATAGGAACTTATACTTGACATGCAGAAAACTATAGCGATAACTGACACGATCAAAAGCTATGTTAACGTTTGGGTCTCGTCCATCACATCATTCTCCTAATGATGTGATCCCGTTATCAAATGACAACTCATGTCTATGACCTGGAAACCGCGGTCATCTTTGATCAACGAGCTAGTCCTGTAGAGGCTCACTAGGGACACAAAGTCTGTCTATTCATCCACACGTGTATTTGAGTTTCCAATCAATACAGTTATAGCATGGATAATAAACGATTATCATGAACAAGGAAATATAATAATAACTCTTTCATTATTGCCTCTAGGGCATATTTCCAACAGTCTCCCACTTGCACTAGAGTCAATAATCTAGCATTACAAGGTAATGAATCTAACACCCATAGAGTCTTGGTGTTGATCATGCTTAGCCCGTGGAAGAGGCTTAGTCAACGGATCTGCAACATTCAAATCCGTGTGTACTTTGCAAATGTTTATGTCCTCCTCCTTGACCGAATCGCGGATGGAATTGAAGCGTCGCTTTATGTGTCTGGTCCTCTTGTGAAACCTTGGTTCCTTGGCTAGAGCAATGGCACCAGTGTTGTCACAGAACAGAGTCATTGGATTCAGTGCACTAGGCACAACTCCAAGATCTGTCATGAACTCCTTCATCCAGACACCTTCCTTAGCCGCCTCCGAGGCAGCTATATACTCCGCTTCACATGTAGAATCAGCTACCACGCTCTGCTTGGAACTGCACCAGCTTACCGCTCCCCCGTTGAGAATATATACGTATCCGGTTTGAGACTTAGAGTCATCCGGATCAGTGTCAAAGCTTGCATCGACGTAACCCTTTACGACGAGCTCTTGATCACCTCCATAAACGAGAAACATATCCTTAGTCCTTTTCAGGTACTTTAGGATATTCTTGACCGCTGTCCAGTGATCCATACCAGGATTACTTTGAAACCTTCCGGCCATACTTATGGCAAGGCTGACATCTGGTCTTGTGCACAGCATTGCATACATGATAGAGCCTATGGCTGAAGCATAGGGGACGACACTCATCTTTTCTCTGTCATCCGCAGTCACTGGGCATTGAGTCTTACTCAACTTCGTACCTTGCAATACCGGCAAGAACCCCTTCTTGGATTGATCCATTATGAACTTCTTCAAAACTTTATCAAGGTATGTGCTTTGTGAAAGTCCTATCAAGCGTCTTGATCTATCTCTATAGATCTTGATGCCCAATATGAAAGCAGCTTCACCGAGATCTTTCATCGAAAAACTCTTGTTCAAATACCCCTTCACGCTATCCAAAAATTCTATATTGTTTCCAATCAGCAATATGTCATCCACATATAATATTAGAAACGCTATAGAGCTCCCACTCACTTTCTTGTAAATACAAGCTTCATTGTAAACTTGTATAAACCCAAACGCTTTGATCACCTCATCAAAGCGAAGATTCCAACTCCGAGATGCTTGCACCAGCCCATAAATGGAACGCTGGAGCTTGCATACTTTGTCAGCATTCTCTGGATCGATAAAACCCTCTGGTTGCATCATATACAACTCTTCCTTAAGAAAACCGTTAAGGAACGCTGTTTTGACATCCATCTGCCAAATTTCATAATCGAAATATGCAGCTATTGCTAACATGATTCGGACGGATTTAAGCATCGCTGCGGGTGAGAAAGTCTCATCGTAGTCAATCCCTTGAACTTGTGAAAAACCCTTTGCCACAAGTCGAGCTTTATACACGGTGACATTACCGTCAGCGTCCGTCTTCCTCTTAAAAATCCATTTATTCTGAATGGCCTTCCGCCCTTCAGGTAATACTTCCAAAGTCCATACTTTGTTTTCATACATGGATCCCATCTCGGATTTCATGGCCTCTAACCATTTGTCGGAATCTGGGCCCACCATCGCTTCTCCATAGCTCGTAGGTTCACCGTTGTCTAACAACATGACCTCCAAGACAGGGTTACCATACCACTCAGGTGCAGTGCGTACCCTTGTCGACCTACGAGGTTCGGTAGTAACTTGATCGGAAGCTTCTTGATCATCATCATTGGCTTCCTCTTCAACCTCTGTAGACTCCACAAAAACATCTTTCTGTGCTGCGCTACTTTCTGGTTGAAGCAGAGGTTCAATAACCTCATCAAGTTCTACCTTCCTCCCACTCAATTCTTTCGAGAGAAACTCTTTCTCGAGGAAGGACCCGTTCTTAGCGACAAACACTTTGCCCTCGGATCTGAGATAGAAGGTGTACCCAACTGTTTCTTTTGGGTATCCTATGAAGACACATTTGTCCGCTTTGGGTTCGAGCTTTTCTGGCTGAAGCCTTTTGACATAAGCATCGCAACCCCAAACCTTGAGAAAAGACAACTTAGGTTTCTTACCAAACCACAGTTCATACGGTGTTGTCTCAACGGACTTAGATGGAGCCCTATTTAAAGTGAATGCAACTGTCTCTAACGCATATCCCCAAAACGATAGTGGCAAATCGGCAAGAGACATCATAGAACGTACCATATCTAATAGGGTTCGATTACGACGTTCGGACACACCATTACGCTGTGGTGTTCCAGGTGGCGTCAACTGTGAAACAATTCCACATTTTCTTAAGTGATCACCAAACTCATAACTCAGATATTCTCCCCCTCGATCAGATCGTAGGAACTTGATCTTCTTGTTACGATGATTTTCAACTTAACTCTGAAATTGCTTGAACTTTTCAAAAGTTTCAGACTTATGCTTCATCAAGTAAATATACCCATATCTACTTAAGTCGTCAGTGAAGGTGAGAAAATAACGATATCCACCGCGCGCCGTTACACTCATCGGACCGCACACATCAGTATGTATGATTTCCAATAAGTCACTTGCCCGTTCCATTGTCCCTGAAAACGGGGTCCTTGTCATCTTGCCCATGAGGCACGGCTCGCACGTGTCAAGTGATTCAAAATCAAGAGACTCCAAAAGTCCATCAGCATGGAGCTTCCTCATGCGTTTCACTCCGATATGACCGAGACGGCAGTGCCACAAGAAAGTGGTATTATCATTATCTACTCTACATCTTTTGGCATCAATGTTATGAACATGTGTATCATCACTATCGAGATTCAATAAGAATAAACCCCTAACTTCGGGTGCATGACCATAAAAGATATTACTCATATAAATAGAACAACCATTATTCTCTGACTTAAATGAGTAACCGTCTCGCAATAAACAAGATCCAGATATAATGTTCATGCTTAACGCAGGCACTAAATAACAATTATTCAGGATCATAACTAATCCCGATGGTAATCGAAGAGCGAGCGTGCCGACGGCGATCACATCAACCTTGGAACCATTTCCCACGCGCATCGTCACTTCGTCCTTCGCCAGCCTCCGTTTATTCCGCAGTTCCTGTTTAGAGTTGCAAATGTGAGCAACCGAACCGGTATCAAATACCCAGGCACTACAACGAGAGTTGGTAAGGTACACATCAATAACATGTATATCATATATACCTTTGTTGTTGTTGGCCCCCTTCTTGTCCGCCAGATACTTGGGGCAGTTCCGCTTCCAGTGGCCATTCCCCTTGCAATAGAAACACTCAGTCTCTGGCTTGGGCCCAGCCTTGGGTTTCTTCACTGGATTAGCAACTGCTTTGCCACCCTTCTTAGAGTTACCCTTCTTGCCCTTGCCATTCTTCTTGAAACTGGTGTTCTTATTGACCATCAACACTTGATACTCCTTCTGGATGTCTGCCTCAGCGACTTTCAGCATCGAAAACAGCTCGGCGATGGTTTTATTCATCCCTTGCATGTTGTACTGCTGGACGAAGCTCTTGTAGCTTGGAGGGAGTGACTGGAGAATTCTGTCAATGATAGCCTCATCCGGGAACACAAGTCCCAGATCAGCTATGCGGGTATAGTACCCAGACATCTTCAGTAAGTGCTCACTGACAGACGAATTCTCCTCCATCTTGCAAGCGAAGAATTTATCGGTGGTCTCATACCTCTCGATCTTAGCATTCTTCTCAAAGATGAATTTCAACTCCGTGTACATCTCATATGCACCATGACGTTCAAAACGCCTTTGGAGTCCTCCTTCCAAGCCGTACAACATGGCACATTGTACTATCGAATAGTCATCCGAACGCGTCTGCCAGACGTTCATATCGTCCGCAGAGGCTCCAGGAGCGGGGGGTTTACCTAGCGGTGCATTTAGGACATAAACCTTTTGGGCAGCTGTGAGGATGATCCTCAGATTGCGGAGCCAGTCCACAAAGTTGCTCCCATCATCTTTCAGTTTAGCTTTCTCTAGGAACGCATTAAAATTCAGGGGAACTCCTGCGCGAGCCATCTACAACATAAATTTGCAAAGACATTTTAGACTATTGTTCATGATAAGTGAGTTATTACCTAATCAAATTAATTATAACTCCCACTCAAATTGACATCCCTCCGGTCATTCGAGCGTGACATGATCCAAATTCACCAACCCAAGTCCGATCATCACGTGAGATGAGGTGGTGTCAATGGTGAACATCAACATGTTGATCATATCTACTATATGACTCATGCTCGACCTTTCGGTCCTCCGTGTTCCGAGGCCATGTCTGTACATGCTAGGCTCGTCAAGTCTAACCCAAGTGTTCTGCACGTGCAAAACTGGCTTACACCCGTTGTATGCGAACGTAGAGTCTATCACACCCGATCATCACGTGGTGCTTCGAAACGACGAACCTTCGCAACGGCGCACACTCGGGGGGAACACAATTTTATCTTGAAATTTTAGTGAAGGATCACCTTATAATGCTACCGTCGTCCTAAGCAAAATAAGATGCATAAAAGGATTAACATCACATGCAAATCATAAGTGACATGATATGGCCATCAACTCGTGCTTTTGATCTCCATCTCCAAAGCACCGGCATGATCTCCATCGTCACCGGCGCCACACCATGATCTCCATCATCATGATCTCCATCATCGTGTTGCCATCGGGGTTGTCGGCGCCCCACCATGCTCTCACTACTATTGCTACCGTTTAGCGATAAAGTAAAGCATTACAAAGCGCTTAATGATTGACACGCAGGTCATACAAAAAATAAAGACAACCCTATGGCTCCTGCCGGTTGCCGTATGCATCGACATGCAAGTCGATGTTAACTATTACAACATGATCATCTCATACATCAAAATATATTTCATCATGTCATTGGCCATATCATATCACATACATACCCTGCAAAAACAAGTTAGACGTCCTCTAATTTGTTGTTGCATGTTTTACGTGGCTGCTATGGGTATCTAGCAAGAACGCTTCTTACCTACGCAAAACCACAACGGTGATATTCAAGTTGCTATTTAACCTTCTACAAGGACCGCCTTGTTCTATTCCGATTCAACTAAGATAGGAGAGACAGACACCCGCCAGCCATCTTATGCAACAAAAGTCACATGTCTGTCGATGGAACCGGTCTCATGTACGTGGACATGTAAAGTTGGTCCGGGCCGCTTCATCCTATAATACCGTTGAATCAAGAAAGACTAAGGAGGGCAGCAATTTAAACATCAACGCCACAAACCCTTTTGTGTTCTACTCGAGAAAGCATCTACGCAAGATCCTAGCTCTGATGCCACTGTTGGGGAACGTTGCATGGGAAACAAAAATTTTCCTACCGTTCACCAAGATCAATCTAGTAGATGCAACTACGAGGGGAGAGTGTGATCTACGTACCCTTGTAGATCGCTAAGCGGAAGCGTTATGAACGCGGATGATGGAGTCGTACTCGTCGCGATTCAGATCGCCGAAGACCTAGCACCGAAGCAACGGTGCCTCCGCGTTCTTCACACGTACGGCTCGGGGACGTCTCCTCCTACTTGATCCAGCAAGGGGTGGAGGAGAGGTTGATGGAGAACCGGCAGCACGACGGCGTGGTGGTGATGGTGGAGAAGAACTCCAGCAGGGCTTCGCCTAAGCACCGCGGGAGAAGAAGATATGACGGGAGAGGGAGGGCAGCACCGAGGCACAAACTGTGTTGGCTGCCCTCCCTTTGCCCCACTATATATAGGGGGGGTGGAGAGGTGAGGGCGCCCTAGGGTTTCCCCCTAGGGGCCGGCGGCCAGGGCAAGGGGAGGGGGCGGCGGCCAGGGCAGGGGGAGGCGCCCAGGCCCTAGGGTTTCCCCCCTAGGTGCCTTGCCCCCCAAGCCCAAGGGGTGCGGCCAGCCCTAGGGGGTCCCACCCCCTTAGCCGCATGGGGAGAGGGCCCAGGGGGGGCGCACAGCCCCCTGAGGGCTGTGGTGTCCCCCTTTGTGGCCCAATAGGCCCAGAACAACTTCCGGACCCCCCGAAATCCCTTCCGGTATTCCGCCGATTTCCCGATGCTCCCCGGAACACTTCCGGTACTCCGAAACCTTTCATACTATATATCAATCTTCGTCTCCGGACCATTCCGGAGACCCTCGTCATGTCCGGGATCTCATCCGGGACTCCGAATAACCTTCGGTAACCATGCACTCTTCTCACTAACAACCCTAGCGTCACCGAACGTTAAGTGTGTAGACCCTGCGGGTTCGGAAACCATGTAGACATGACCGAGACACTCCCAGGTCAATAACCAATAGCGGGATCTGGATACCCATATTGGCTCCTACATGTTTCTCGATGATCTCATCGGATGAACCACGATGTCAAGGATTCAGGCAATCCCGTACACAGTTCCCTTTGTCTCGTCGGTATGTTACTTGCCCGAGATTCGATCGTCGGTATCTCTATACCTAGTTCAATCTCGTTACCGGCAAGTCTCTTTACTCGTTACCGTAATACACAATCCCGTGACCAACTACTTAGTCACTTTGAGCTCATTGAGATAACGTATTACCGAGTGGGCCCGGAGATACCTCTCCGTCATACGGAGTGACAAATCCCAGTCTCGATCCATGTCAACTCAACAGACACCCTCGGAGATACCTGTAGAGTACCTTTATAGTCACCCAGTTACGTTGTGACGTTTGGCACACACAAAGCACTCCTACGGTGTCAGTGAGTTACATGATCTCATGGTCATAGGAACTTATACTTGACATGCAGAAAACTATAGCGATAACTGACACGATCAAAAGCTATGTTAACGTTTGGGTCTCGTCCATCACATCATTCTCCTAATGATGTGATCCCGTTATCAAATGACAACTCATGTCTATGACCTGGAAACCGCGGTCATCTTTGATCAACGAGCTAGTCCTGTAGAGGCACACTAGGGACACAAAGTCTGTCTATTCATCCACACGTGTATCTGAGTTTCCAATCAATACAGTTATAGCATGGATAATAAACGATTATCATGAACAAGGAAATATAATAATAACTCTTTTATTATTGCCTCTAGGGCATATTTCCAACAACAACAAGTATGACTCTACATGAATGACTCCGGCGGTGTACCGGTATGTGCAATGAATCAAGAGTGACATATATGAAAAATTATGCATGGTGGCTTTGCCATAACTACGATGTCAACTACATGATCATGCATGGCAATATGACAATATGATGCGTGTCATATAAACGGAACGGTGGAAAGTTGCATGGCAATATATCTCGGAATGGCTATGGAAATGCCATGATAGATAGGTATGGTGGTTGTTTTGAGGAACAATATGGTGGCTGTTTTGAGGAAGGATATATAGTGGGTTTATGGCACCAGCGAAAGTTGCGGGGTACAAGAGAGGCTAGCAATGGTGGAAGGGTGAGAGTGCGTATAATCCATGGACTCAACATTAGTCATAAGAACTCATATACTTATTGCAAAAATCTACGAGTCATAAAAAAAGCAATCAGCGCATTCTCTTAGGGGGGAGGTTGGTAGGAGTTAACCATCGCGCGCCCCCGACCTCCACACAAAGGTTGGCACTCTACAAATACTTCATGCTCTAACTTCATCACATAGCGGTTCACCATACGTGCATGATACGGGAATCACTAATCTTAACCCAAGTATTTCTCAATTTCATAATAACTCCACTAGCATGACTCTAATATCACTATCCTCATATCTCAAAACAATTATCAAGCATCCAACATCTCATTCTATTCAATGCACTTGGTGTGATTTTTTTTTACTACATTGACATTGGATGTCTATCATGTGAAGACTAGATTCTTTAGCCTAAACACATTACCATGCTGTTTTAATAGACTCTCAAATAGATATAAGTGAAGCATGAGAGTTCACCATTTTCTACAAAACATTATCACCACCGTGCTCTAAAAGATATAAGTGAAGCACTAGAGCAAAAACTATGCAACTCAAAAGATATAAGTGAAGCACATAGAGTGTTCTAACAATTTTTAGGCCATAATTAACTCTCTCAAATAGGTGTGTCCAGCAAGGATGATTGTGGAAAACTAACAAGAAAAGCCTCAAATTATACAAGACGCTCCAAGCAAAACACATAACATGTTGTGAATAAAAATATAGCTCCAAGTATAGTTACCGATGGATGAAGACGAAAGAGGGGATGCCTTCCCGGGGCATCCCCAAGCTTAGGCTTTTGATTATCTTGAATTTACTTGGGGTGCCATGGGCATCCCCAAGCTTAGGCCTTTGCTACTCCTTGTTCCATAGTCCATCAAAGCAATACTCAAAACTTGAAAACTTCACAACACAAAACTTAGACAAAGATTCTCGTGAGCTCCGTTAGTATAAGAAAGCAAACCACCACTCAAAGGTACATCAATGAATTCATTCTTTGTTTATATTGGTGTTAAACCTACTTTATTCCAACTTCTCTATGGTTCATATCCTCCAATACTACTCATAGATGCATCGGAATAAGCAAACAACACACGAAAAACAGAATCTGTCAAAGACAGAACAATCTGTAGTAATCTGCAGGGTTCGCCTACTTCTAGAACTCCAAAAAAATTCAAACTAAATTGGTAAATTTGTGAAATTTGTCTACCAATCATCTGCAAAAAGAATCAACTAAAAATCACGCTCCGGTAGAATCCCACGACTATTTTAGCAAGTGCTAACGATTCTGTTTTTCACAGCAAGATCACATAAACTTCACACAAGTCTTCCCAAGGGTTCTACTTGGCACAACCACTAAAAAAACATGAAACCACATCTAATCAGAGGCTAGATGCAATATTTATTCCCTAACAGCAAAAAAAAAAATTGGGTTGCCTCCCAATAAGCGCTATCGTTTTACGCCCCTAGCTAGGCACGATACAAGATAGATCTGGGTATTGCCATCTTTGGAAGGCAATCCATAAGTGGCTCTCATTATAGATTCATATGGTAATTTTATTTTCTTTCTAGGAAAGTGTTCCATGCCTTTGCTTAATGTAAATTGGAATCTAATATTTCCGTCCTTCATATCAATAATTGCACCAATCGTTCTAAGGAAAGGTCTACCAAGAATAATAGGACATGAAGGATTGCAATCTATATCAAGAACAATGAAATCTACGGGCACATAATTCCTATTGGCAACAATAAGAACATCATTAATTCTTCCCATAGGTTTCTTAATAGTGGAATCCGCAAGATGCAAATTTAAAGAACAATCATCAAGCTCATGGAACCCTAGCAAATGACACAAAGTTTTTGGGATAGTGGAGACACTAGCACCCAAATCACACAAAACATAGCATTCATGATCTTTTATTTTTATTTTGATAGTAGGTTCCCACTCATCATAAAACTTTCTAGGTATAGAAACTTCCAACTCAAGTTTTTCTTCATAAGATTGCATCAAAGCATTAACTATATGTTTAGTGAAAGCTTTATTTTGACTATAAGCATGTAGAGAATTTAGCACGGATTGCAACAAGGCAATACAATCAATCAAAGAGCAATTATCATAATTGAATCCCTTGAAATCCAAAATAATGGGTTCATCACTATGCAAAGTTTTTATCTCTTCACTCCCACTTTTAGCAATTTTAGCATCAAGATCTAAAAACTCCGAATCATTGGGACACCTTAAAGCAGAATCATCTATAATCCTATTTTCATCAAGATTAACACTCAAAAACAAGGATCTAATAGGAGACACATCAATAACTTTCAGATCTTCATCTTTATTTTCATGATAACTAGAAGAACACGATTTAATATAATCTTCTCTTTTAGCACGCATTCTAGCGGTTCTTTCCTTGCATTCATCAATGAAAATTCTCATGGCTTTGAGAGACTCATTGATATCATGCTTAGGTGGGATAGATCTAAGTTTCACAGAATCAACATCAAGAGTAATTCTATTCACACTTCTAGCCAATTCATCAACCTTAAGCAATTTCTCTTCAAGCATATCATTGAAATTCTTTTGCGAGATCATAAACTCTTTAACACTAGTTTCAAATTCAGAAGGCATCTTTCCATAAGAGTTGTTGTAGGAATTACCATAATTATTAGAGGAATTACTAGGAAAAGGCCTAGGATTAAAATTACCTCTATAAGCATTGTTACCAAAATTATTCCTACCAGAAAAAATTCACATCCAAAGATTCATTGTTATTCTCAATCAAAGTAGACAAAGGCATATCATTAGGATCAGAATAAGCACTCTTAGCAGCAAACAATTTCATAAGTTCATCCATCTTTCTTCTCAAAACAATAATTTCTTCGATAGCATGCACTTTTTTACTAGTAGATCTTTCGGTGTGCCACTGAGAATAATTAACCATAATATTATCTAGGAGTTTGGCAGCTTCTCCTAAGGTGGTTACCAAGAAAGTGCCTCCGGCGGCCGAATCTAAAAGATTTCTAGAAGCAAAATTCAAGCCAGCATAAAAGTTCTGAATAATCATCCATAGATTCAAACCATGTGTAGGGCAATTACGTATCATCAATTTCATTCTCTCCCAAGCTTGTGCAACATGCTCATGATCTAGTTGCTTAAAATTCATAATATCGTTTCTAAGAGAGATGATCTTAGCAGGAGGGAAATACTTAGAGATAAAAGCATCTTTGCACTTATTCCATGAATCAATACTATTTCTAGGCAAAGAGGAAAACCAAGTTTTAGCACGATCTCTAAGTCAAAACGGAAATAACTTCAATTAACAATATCGTTATCCGTATCCCTTTTCTTTTGCATATCACACAAATCAACAAAGTTGTTTAGATGGGTAGCGGCATCTTCACTAGGAAGGCCGGAGAATTGATCTTTCATGACAAGATTCAACAAAGCAGCATTGATCTCACAAGGTTCAGCATCGGTAATAGGAGCAATCAGAGTGCTAATAAAATCATTGTTATTGGTATTGGAGAAGTCACACAATTTGGTATTGTTCTGAGCCATAGTGACAAGCAAGAAAACCAACACACACAAGCAAACAAGAAGCAAGTGAACGATAAACACACGGCGGAAGAAGGGTGAATAAAACGGCAAGGGTGAAGTGGGGAGAGGAAAACGAGAGGCAAATATGTAATGCCAAGGATAAGGGTTTGTGATAGGTACTTGGTATATGACTTTTGCGTAAGCCTCCTCGGCAACGGTGCCAGAAATTCTTCTTACTACCTCTTGAGCTTGCGTTGTATCCCCTCGAAGAGGAAAGGGAGATGCAGCACAGTAGCGTAAGTATTTCCCTCAGTTTTTGAGAACCAAGGTATCAATCTAGTAGGAGACCACGCGCCAGTCCCTCGCAGCTGCACAAACAAATAAGAACTTCGCAGCCAACGCGATAAGGGGTTGTCAATCCCTTTACGGTCACTTACGAAAGTGAGATCTGATAGAGATGATAGTTGATATTTTCGGTTTAATAAAACAGCAAATAAAAGCGGTAAAAGTAAAGTAGATGTAGATTGATATGTTGAGAATAGACCCGGGGGCCATAGTTTTCTCTAGTGGCTTCTCTCATGATAGCGATATTCTACGACGGGTAAACAAATTACTGTCGAGCAATAGATAGAAAAGCGAATAATTATTAGACTATCTAGGCATGATCATTGTATATAGGCATCACGTCCGAGACAAGTAGACTGACTCCTGCCGGCATCTACTACTATTACTCCACACATCGACCGCTATCCAGTATGCATCTAGTGTATTGAGTTCATACGAACAGAGTAATGCCTTAAGCAAGATGACATGATGTAGAGGGATAAACTCAAGCAATATGATGAAAACCCCATCTTTTTATCCTCGATGGCAACAATACAATACGTGCCTTGCTGCCCCTACTGTCACTGGGAAAGGACACCGCAAGACTGAACCCAAAGCTAAACCCGGGCAAACGTCGGGCCGGGCCGGGTTCGGGCCGGGATTGTAAAAGCCCGAACTTCATTTCTCAAGCCCGAGCCCGGCCCGAAGCCCGAAATACTCCCTATCTTCAAGCCCGAGCCCGGCCCGAAATCAAGCCCGAAGCCCGGTCCGAATGATGTTTTTAGTACGCACACGTGCAAGCCCGGCCCGAAGCCCGAAAGCCCGGCCCGAAGTATCAGAAAATTGAAGCCCGAGCCCGGCCCGAACTATCTTTCGGGCTGCAAAACAGAGCCCGAGCCCGGCCCGAATGTCAAGCCCGGCCCGGCCCGGCCCAGGTTTTTCGGGCCGGGTCGTCGGGCCGGGCTGTCCATGCCCGGGTCTACCCAAAGCCAAGCACTTCTCCCATTGCAAGAACTATAGATCTAGTAGGCCAAACCAAACCAATAATTCGAAGAGACTTGCAAGGATATTATGAGCACACATAAAACTTTCAGAGAAGAACCAAATATCTTTCATAGATAACCTTGATCATAAACTCACAATTCATCGGATCTTGACAAACACGCCGCAAAAAGAGATTACATCAAATAGATCTCCTCGAAGACCGAGGAGAACTTTGTACTGAGATCCAGAGAGAGAAGAAGCCATCTAGATACTAGCTATGGACCCGAAGGTCTGTGGTAAACTACTCACCACTCATGGTGAAGGCGTTGATGATGATGATGATTAAGGCCTCTGTGATGGATCCCCCTCCGGTGGAGCTCCGAAACAGGCTCCAAGATGGGATCTCCACGAGAACAGAAGCTACATCGGTGGAATTAGGGTTTTCTCTCTGTATATGAAGTTTCTGGGGTATGTGGACTTATATAGGAAGAAGGAGGGCACCGGGGGCCACTTGAGGGGGCCTCGAGGCAGGGGGGCGCGCCCTGGGAAGGGGTGCACGCCCCCCACCCTCGTGGGCCACCACTCTATCCCCTGACTTGGTCCTCAAGCTCCGCGTGCGTGATTTTCTCCAAAAATATCTCTCAGGAAGGTTTCATTCCGTTTGGACTCCGTTTGATATTCTTTTTCTGCAAAACCCTGAAATAGGCAAACAACAGCAATATGGACTGGGCCTTTGGGTTAGTAGGTTAGTCCCAAAAATGATATAAAAGTGAATGATAAAGCCCATTAAACATCCAAGACTTCATAAATAATAGCATGGAACAATAAAAAATAATAGATACGTTGGAGACGTATCTACGCCCGGGTCGGTGGCGGCATTGGCGACCGGCGAGTTGGGGCAGGGCGGCGCATCGTTGCCCACGAGCGCCGCCTCGGTGATGTTTGCGGCGCGGCGAGCGGCACGAGCTCGGCGTGTGTCCACCATGGCGGTGGAGCGAAGTCGATGACGAGAGCGGGACGAATTCGTCGGAGAGGCGAGATTTCGATACGCCCCCTACCTGGCGCTCCAAATGTCGGATTCAGGGCTCCGCAAAACCCATGAAGTTCGACCACAGGGGCGTGAACAAACATATCTCCCACTCGCGTCTACCTAGCGTCTCGCCCTCGCCCAGTGAAGAGATTCAAGCAAACAACAAGTGAAAGCACGCAAGAGTTTACCCAGGTTCAGGCCACGGTGTGGTGTGAAACCCTACTTCCTGCTTTGGTGGATTGGCCTCAGGAGGGCTGGAATATTAACTAGTACAGTGGTTCTTGAGCTCAGGAGGGTCAGGAGGCAAGTGTTCTTGCTCCTTTGCGTGGTGGACGAGTTTATGGATCTGCCTCCCCCTTTCATAGTGGGGATCCTAGCTACTTATATAGGCGGCCAGGGTCCTCTTCCCCCGAAATGTTTAGGTGGGAAGGGATCCCACAACGGCCATTTTTGAGCGGGAACACAAGGACGTTCCTACCCTGACAAAAGCAGTCTTTGCCTACAAAAGGATCAGGCGGTGACGCGATGGTGGGCTCGGCGGTGACATCCTCCCCGTCGTCCTTGCGGTCTTCGGTCTTGTTGCACTAATGGGGAAACCTTTGCCCCGCTCCTCGGGAACCTACGGTTGCGTTGTCCCCCTTGCACCAAAATGGCAACTACGCCGCTGGCGGACGCTGACACCCGCTGGCGCGGTGCGTCACTGCTAACATCACTGCCTCCTCCTGAAGCAAGCTTGGCCTTGGATTCTCCGCCCCTCCGGAGCACCTTGCCGAGGCCACTCCTGAGGATGTCTTGACGTCATTCTCCTCGCGAGGCTTAGCCCCCCTCGCGAGGGTCTTGGATAGCTGGTCGATCAGCTGGGCCATACCAGGCCGTAGTAAGAGCGCATCACAGCCCGCAGACAGGCAAGTCTGGGTACCCTGGTTCCCAGGACACCGACAGATGCCATGCAAGTTCTTATTATAAGCACATAATACTATATACAGAATACATGCCTACATTACATGGATGAATATGATTTAATGTGTATCGCTCTAGGGTTTGGGGTAGTTTTAGGCCGTTTCGGAGCCACCGGATCACGATCCAACGACACCGGAGCGGAGGGGGTCTAGGAAGGCCTAGGTGGGCTGTGTAAAGAGGAGGTGGGCTTCGAGGAGAGAAGAGAAAAGATGCCCACGGGGTTTTTCGGAGACCGAAAATGTCCGACGAATTAACCGGCGACTAGTGCCGCTATATATCTCCGTTGGGCTATCAAACGGACTCCGAATGCGATGAAATTTGGCAGGCGGCCTGTCTACACTATAATAAGACCACACGCCAAGTTTCATCCCATTCCAAGAACATTTTCCGGCCACTCATAAAATAAATATTCGGAGATGCCGCGGGCGCGTGCAAGTGTGTTTGGGCTCAGAACGGACAACGGAAAGGACAGGCGGACTCGGACGGATGCAAGTTTAGAAAACATGCTGATGCAACACACATGATGACATGGCAAGATGCAACGCACAAGCAGATGACATGGCAACGACTCCGAATAACTGACTGACACCTGACGCATCGGTCTCGGGGTGTCACAAGTGAGTGATACATGTACACGCGTCACTTGGAGGAGGCGGTGGATCGCTCGCGTGCGATCCGTCGGGTGAAGGCAAGAGTTTCTCTTTTTTGTTGTTGCCGGAAATCTTCCAATCTATTCGTCATCAATCATGGAGTACATCCAGCACCAGAAATAATAAAAATTATATCCAGATCCGTATACCACCTAGCGACGACTATAAGCACTGAAGCGAGCCGTAGGCGCGCCACCGTCATCGCCCCTCTAACGTCGGAGTCGGGCACAAGTTGTTGTAGTAGACAGTCGGGAAGTCGTCGTGCTAAGGCCCCATAGGACCAGCGCACTAGAACAACAATCGTCGTAGATGAAGAATAACGTAGAACGAAAGGATCCAATTCTAAGACACATGAACGTAGACGGACACCAACGAGATTCGAGCAAATCCACCAAAGATAGATCCGCCAGAGACACACTTCCACACACCCACCAACGATACTAGACGCATCGTTGGAACGGGGGCTAGACGTGGAAATCTTTATTCCATCTTTAGGGAGCCGCCACTATTTTGCCTTCCTGAGCAGAACACAAACCCTAACAAAACTGAAAGGAATGACTAAAAACAAAGTCCTCCCAGGATCCACCGTGCCTCTATGGCCCTAGGGCCACCGGGGACAAGCGGATCTGCTTCGGCGCCGACAAGAGGCAGAAACCCTAGCTATTTTTTGGAGGAGGAGGCGGCGGCTGACAACTCGGTAGGATGCCTTCGTATCATATTTTTATAAAGCAAAAGCAAAATATTTACAAGAATCCGGCACACGTTGTGAACAAAGGCTCTGGTACACCACACCAACACAACTATGTAAGCATACTCTTTTTTTACATGGTAATACATGTCTCATTCATATCAGAGCATCTTCAACAGCCGCCCCAAAAGGGGCGCGCGCGGTAAACCGAGTTTTTGGCGCGCGCGGTACGTTTCGGCGCGCTCCAGCGGTGGCGGTAAACTCGCGCGCGAGGGAACCGTTTGCGTGCGCACGGGAAAAGGCGGCAGCTCGCGCGTTATTTTTGGTGCACCGCTTCCGGCGCGCCTTTAAAATGTGGCGCTCGCCACGCGTGTGATAGCCTGGTTTATTAGGGATCATAGACTACTCATATCAATAAGGAATTCCTTCTTTTCCGGGAGCCCATTCGGATAGAACTCCAAAGTTAAGCGTGCTCAGCTTGGATTAGTTTCAGGATGGGTGACCGACCGAGAAGTTGCTCCCGGGTGCGCATGAGTGAGGACAAAGTGCGCAGAAAAGACTAGTATTGATAAGTGAGGCCAGTCTAGATCCCGCCAGGAGTAACGACCACCGGCGGGTGTGTCCGGGGCGTTACAAGTTGGTATTAGAGCCGACCCTCGCGGTTACACGGATGTTTGCGGACAGGTGCTCGGTCATGTTATTCATGACGTTTGTGACCCGTCTGGCACACGACATGGCAGTATCGGACTGGATGCACAGACGGTTGTGCCAAGAGGGAGCATTCATGTGCCCCGACGAGGACGTCGGTTCCTCTGAGTGGGGGTGTATGTGATAGCCTGGCTTATTAGGGATCATAGAATACTCATATTAATAAGGAATTCCTTCTTTTCAAGGAGCCCATTCGGATAGAACTCCAAAGTTAAGCGTACTCAGCTTGGAGTAGTTTCAGGATGGGTGACCGACCGGGAAGTTGCTCCCGGGTGCGCATGAGTGAGGACAAAGTGCGCAGAAAAGACTAGTATTGATATGTGAGGCCAGTCTAGATCCCGCCAGGAGTAACGACCACCGGCGGGTGTGTCCGGGGCGTTACAACGCGCCTATTCCACACACTTATCTTCCTCTTCCGCTGCCATGCGCGCCTCCATCGCTTTCTCATTGCTTCCGCTGCCACGCACACCTCCACCGCTCCAGCGCCCCGCCATCGATGCGCCGCCATGCCACCGCGCCGGCATCCGCCAGTGCCCCAATGACGGGTACTACGTCGAGATACGGTCCAGCGAACTCCGGCTCGGCCTCGGCACCTTCGAGACGGCGCACGAGGCCGCCCGCGCGTACGACGCGGCTGCGTGGCGCCTAGGCAGGCCGCACCCGCAGATGAACTTCCAGGATGTCTACATGCTCTAGCAGGCACTGGACGTCGCCCCGCCGCCTCATCTTATCACGGCACAAGATCGTGCGGAGCACGCTGAGCAGCAGCTCCGCCTTCTCGTCGCCCAGGAGGACGAGCGGGTCATGGCGGAGTGGCGCCGGCGCCACCCGGAGGACGTCACCCATGAGCAAGCCCACTGGGCAAGGCGCCGCGAGGAGGAGACACAAAGGCACCGCGATGAGAGGTTGGACAGGCGTCGGCGGAAGGCCCTGACGATATCGCAGTGCGAAATCGTTCAGAATGGTGGGCAGATGATCTTTACGTCTGATGATGAACGTTGGGAGGACATGTGGCTCGATACCTCGGACCAGACCAGCGAGGATGGCGATGACGATGATGGTGACGACGACTGGGAGTAGGCTGTAGTTGCACTATCTAGTAGTTCACCGTAGTTTTTTATCTATCTATATGCTATGGAACTATGTAAAATATCTATGTACCATTTTTGTATCTATGAATTTTATTTATCGTTTTATTAAAAATGTACGGAATGTTTAACGCGCGCTGCATTTTAGCGCGGCCGCTGGAGCTACCTGTGCGCGCTTAATTTTGACGCGGCTGCTGGAGCCAGCGCTGCCGGCCGTGCCAAACCAGGCGAACGGCGCGCGGTAAATGAGTTTTTAGCGCGCGGCGCGTTGCGTGGCTGTTGGAGATGCTCTCATAAAGATTAAAGTAGAAGTCACGTAAAGACCGACATGACAAAACTATAAAGATAGCAGAACATCTCTGAGCTTGACACCAATGCCGTCACATGCCTCCGACACCACCACAAGAGCCTAAGGAGAAAAGAATGATGAATCACCTCCTCACTCGAGCTCGATGTGACTCCATCGCCTATATGCAGTTTTGCGGACCTCCAAAGTGGCTCACCAAAAGTTAAGCCCTTGCCGTTGACCGAATGAAGGGGGATACCTCATCGCCGAGGTCGTCCTACCATGGCTCGTCCTCGTCATCAGCGCCGCAATGAACCTGGGTGGATACCTCATGGTCTACCTATCCGTCGCCGGGGTCGTCCGCGCCAGGCCGCCTCTCTGGCTCGTCTGCCTCTACATCGCCGTCGGCGCCAACTCGCAGGCCTTCGCCAACACCGGCGCGCTCGTCACCTGCGTCAAGAACTTCCTAGAGAGCCGCGGCGTCATACTCGGCTTGCTCAAGGGCTTCATCGGCCTCAGCGGCGCCATCTTCACCCAGCTCTACCTCGCCTTCTACGGCGGTGGCGGCAGCGACACCAGACCGCTCATACTACTCGTTGGCTGGCTTCCCGCCGCCGTCTCCGTGGCGTTCCTCGGCACGATACGGATCATTCGCTTGCCGCGCTCCACAGCCGCGGCGCGCCGCGAGTACCGCGCCTTCTGCGGCTTCCTGTACGTGTCGCTCGCGCTCGCCGCTTACCTCATGGTCCTCATCATCTTGCAGAAGAGGTTCTTGTTTGTTGACGTATAATGTGCTGCCTAGTCTCTTCCATCAGATCGGTCTTTTGGTTGCATTGGCTAGAGCATGCACTTGTACATGGTATCGGAGCCAAGAGGTCTCAAGTTCAAGACCCGGCTGGCGCAATTAAATTTGCAGCCCACTTTCAGTCCACGTTTAGGCCTGAGGGAGCCACACGTGAGGGAGAGTGTTGACGTATAATGTGCTACCTAGTCTCTTCCATCTGATCGGTCTTTTGGTTGCATTGGCTAGAGCATGCACTTCTACATTGTTCACCCGAGCAGAGTTTGGCGTCAGTGCCGCCGTCGTGCTCGCAATGCTCCTCGTCCCATTCACCGTGGTTCTGTGCGAGGAGGCCGCACTGTTCAAGAACAAGCCGGAAGCGCAGTCCGTGGTGACCGTGCCCACCAAACCACTGACGCCGGCACAAGAGCCAGTGTCCGTTGCGGAGAGGCCAGCGGCTAAACTTATGTCGAGGGTGGTGCAGGCTCTGAGGCCGCCGCCGCTTGGCGATGACTACACAATACTTCAGGCGCTGGTGAGCCTGGACATGCTGCTGCTGTTCACGGCGACAGTGTTCGGCACGGGCGGCACCCTCACGGTCATCGACAATATGGGCCAGATCGGCGAGTCGCTGGGCTACCCGCAGCGAAGCATCTCCACCATCGTCTCCCTCATCAGCATCTGGAACTACCTCGGCCGGGTCGCCGCCGGTTTCGCGTCGGAGGCGCTCCTCGCACGGTACAGCCTCCCGCGCCCGCTCATCCTCGCCGTCGTCCTGCTCCTCACCGTTCCAGGCCACCTCCTCATATCGTTCGGCATGCCGGGCTCCCTATAGGCGACGTCGGTGATCATTGGGTTCTGCTTCGGCGCGGCGCAGCCACTGATCCTGGCGAGCGTGTCGGAGCTGTTCGGGCTCAGGTACTACTCCACTCTCTACAACCTGTGCGGCACGGCGAGCCCCGTGGGGTCGTACGTCCTCAACGTGCGCGTCGCTGGGCGCATGTACGACCGCGAGGCCGCGCGGCAGGGTGGCGGACACGCCGTGGCTTCGGCGGCCGGGAAGAGGCTCGTGACTTGCATCGGCGTCCGGTGCTACAAGGAGTCATTCTTGGTCATAACGGCGGTGACTGTGGCCACCGCGGCTGTGACGCTGGTGCTGGCATGGAGGACTCGGGGATTCTACGCAGGGGATGTATACGCGTGGTTTAAGGAGGAGGAGGAGGTGGTGGTTGGAGTTGGACAGAGCAGAAATGGCGTCGCCGCGTCGGAGGTGACCAGTTAGGGCATCTTCAACAGCTGTAAGATAGGTGTTGGTAAGTTTGCCACCTAGGATATAGTGATGATGTGACAAGTAATAAATGTGGAGAGAGAGGAAAGTTGTATGTAGAATAACCAACAATCTTTGCACAAGCTCCAAGGTGAAATAGAGAGCAATCACATTTATTTCCTCATCATCTATTGGATAGCTTAGATACAACCTATTGGAGTAGTTGTATGATAGCTTGTTGGTTGATGACATGAACATTCTACCAACAAGACTAACATACAATTTATTGGAGATGCCCTTAGAAGTTCTTTTTGGAGTACGCCAGGCCGACAGATCTGTCTAAAAAATCCACCGTCATGGTAACGGTCAGTTGTACAGCTATCCATCATCCAACGTCATTCTTATTATTGCAACATGAACAATGTTGCATAATACTGTTCAACAAAGCTTATATTGCATAAATCTTTTCCAACATAGTTGATGTTGTAGATTTATTTATCATTATTTTTGCAAGATGGGTGTTGTTGCGGAAATCAAATTGCAACACAGGCAATGTTGCAAAAATATTTATCATTTTTTGTCTTCATTTTTTCGCAACATGAGTGTTGTTGCGGAAGACAATTTCGTAACATACATGATGTTGCAGAAAGAAAGACGTGAATGATATGTGTACACGCGTCACACGGAGGAGGCAGCGGATCGCTTGCGTGTGATCTGTCGGGTGAAGGCAAGAGTTTCTCTATTTTTATTTGTTGCGGGAAATCTTCCAATCTATTCATCATCAATCATGGAGTACACCGAACACTAGAAATAATAAAAATTACATCCAGATCCGTCTACCACCTAGTGATGACTATAGGCACTGAAGCGAGCCAAAGGCGCGCCGCCGTCATCGCCCCTCCAACGTCAGAGTCGGGCACAACTTGTTGTAGTACACGGTCGGGAAGTCGTCGTGTTAAGGCCCCATAGGACCAGCGCAACAGAACAACAACCGTCGTAGATGAAGAATAACGTAGATTGGAAGGATCCAATCGGAAGACACACAAACATAGACGGACACCAACGAGATTCAAGCAAATCCACCAAAGATATATCCGCCAGAGGCACACCTCCACACGCCCACCAAGCGTACTAGAATCGCCGATGGAAAGGGGGCTAGGCGGGGATATATTTATTCCATCTTCAGGGAGCCGCCGCTTTTTTTGCCTTCCAGAACACAAACCCTAACAAAACTAAAAGGAATGACGAAAAACGAAGCACTCCCAGGATCCACCGCGCCTCCATGGCCCTAGGGCCACCGGAGACAAGCGGACCTGCTTCGGCGTCGACAAGAGGCAGAAACCCTATCATTTTTTTGGAGTAGGAGGCAGCGGCTGACAACTCGGTAGGATATCTTTGTATCATATTTTTATAAAGCAAAAGCAAAATACTTACAAGAATCCGGCACACGTTGTGAACATAGGCTCTGGTACACCACACCAACACAACTATGTAAGCCTACTCTTTTTTTTACATGGTAATACATGTCTGATTCATATCATTAAGATTAAAGTACAAGTCACATAAAGATCGACATGACAAAACTGAAAAGATAGCAGTACATCTCTGAGCTTGACAGCAACGTCCGTCACTTGCCTCTGACACCACCACAACAGCCACTGGAGAAAAGAATGACGAATCACCTCCTCACTCGAGCTCGACGCGACTCCATCGCCTATATGCAGTTTTGCGGACCTCCATAGTGGCTCACCAAAGTGAAGCCCTTGCCACTGAATGAATGGGGCAACACCCCGGACACGCCACCGAACTCCCGATCTGGCACCCCACCACGACTAAGACACCGAAGGAGGAAACCATATCTGCCATCCACAAACTATGAACTCAACACATGTCCTGTCGTGGTTTTAACACGACAGATGTCCTAGGATTAGGACTTAAGCATGAGGCCAGCGCAACGGTTATTAGCTTGTCGGGGTTGAGCGGTTCGAGAGACACGATTTACCCAGGTTCGGCCCCTCACGATGGAGGTAAAAGCCTACTCCTGCTCTTGTTGCTTATTGCTTGAGTATTGATTACAAGGGAGCGAATTTTCTTAACCTTGCTATCGATTGATTGTTACTTATCCCTCTCTGCCTCAGGGGCTCACCTTTATATACACAGGCCGAGACCCTGGGCCTACAAGAGTCGGAGTCGCCCTCAGACTCGTGACTTACTATATTTCTAACCCGCCCAAGAAAAGAAACCTTAGGCGGTTCATAGCTCTAGCCCGTGAGTCGCTGTCTTCAATATTGGGCATCAAGCCGGCCCATTGGCCGCAACACTAGCTAAGTCTTCATCTTGACTCGCAACGGCCCACACTAGTCTTTAACTCTTGACTCGCCATTTTGGTAACCTGACCCAATCAGGGCAGGTAATATCCTGGGGTTATATCCCCAACATTAGGCCCTAAATTGATTTGAACCTATTCATGCCAATCTTTGATCCTTCTTCTTGGCAAGTCTTCTCTTTACAGCTCTTACAATTCTCAAACTTGGAACTCTTATAACCTGCCATAATACAAGATGATGTCATCACTGCAATTTCGAGAAATCCTTCCTGACGTCATAGAGAATCTTTGTATAAATCCATTATCCCGAAAATCAAGGCGTCCCTTCGGTGTAAAATTTACTGTGCCTCCTCGATTCTCATACCAGCCATTCAATGTGACCCTTCCTTATAAATAGGCACGAGGGCCCTTCCTTTTGCTTTTACCGCATCTTCTCCACTTATTCTTCCTCGCGAGACCCTTTGCGACCGGAGCCGCACCGCACCGTTGACCTGCGCCAGCCATCTCGTACATGTCTCTTGCACCGTCCTGCCTTCACCAGAACTCAGCGGGGCTCCGCCACTCTCTATTAATGCAGCTAGGTATTCCCCTTCTTCCTCCTCAGATCCACATTAGGTCACTCGAGTTCACAGTGTTCGTCAGCGTTCATCCATTTCTTAATTAACTGTATCCTGAGTAGAGATTTGTTTTTTGATGCAAAAATGCTGTGATAATATTGCATTCGTAGGTTTGGATATTCTTCTTGCATCTTGAACAAGCTATGCTCTTCCCCGAATCCGTGGGTAGTCCATCAGTGCTTCTGTCGCTTCCGTTTAGGTTTAGCAATTATTTTTCTTTTTTGAACTGCCCATAGATCCGTAATTATGGATGTTCCTGTTTGAAACATGTTTGTTTCACACTTAGCAAAATTCAACAATCACGTACTTTAGATAACCCACCTCTATATCTTGGGTGCCTTTGAACCTATCTGTAACTCGCTAATCTTGTTCCAGATTTTGTCTTTATATATCTGCCACTTGTTTTAAGGCAGCTTACCATCATGCCATTGTTTTCATATGACTGTGACGACGGGTTTTTGCCTTTAAATAACTCACCCCTTTTATATTTATGCAGTCTTTTATTGCGTTTAAGCCACTCATCATGTCAAAAACCACCATCTGCAATTGGGGCCTTCCTAGTCACTGAGGCCATCCTCAAAGATTATCAAGAGAATGGTCTCTTAGCGACTCAAGAGGAGATTGGATGGCGAGTTAGCCAAGGGGAAGAAATCCCTACACCCGGTGATGGAGAGGTTCTAGTTTTTACTAACCATATCCTCAGAGGCTTCACACCGCCCAGGGAAAAGTTCTTCGGGAGGTCTTGCATTATTTCAATCTTCATCGTCAAGATATAGGGCCAAATTCAGTGTCAAACATATGTCACTTCCAAATTTCCTGCGAAGTATATCTGCAAACAGAGCCCACTGTTGATCTCTTTAAAGAATTCTTCTATATAAACCGCCATACTGAATGCACAAACGGTCCAAGTCAAGAATTGGGTGGAGTCTCAATTCAGAGACGTCGAGATTGCGGCTTTCCTTCAGCTGCCTTGCCAAGCAACCCTAAAGGATGGATAACAACTTGGTTTTACTCTAAAAGCACTGCCCCAGCTAACGAGAAGCCTCTGCCGGGTTATAGAGCTGATCGTCTTCCGATAGACTTTGACCCGCCGAGCAAGATTCTTCTAAAGGAGCATGCTGAAGCTCTCCTACATTATTCAAAAGTCAAGGCCCTGCTGGCCAATGGGCTAACTGGAGTTGATCTAACCCGGTGCTGGGTCTCTTGGAGAATTCTCCCCCCTAAGCCACCAACCCGGCTTAATGTATGAATATTCAGGCGAAACAAATGACACTCAGCGGTATAGTTCTGAAAATTTTACTACCGAGGAGGTCAACAAGGCTGTAAAGGGTTTGCTTGGGGAGTCTCAAGATAACCGCAATAAGATGGGGCTGGCACCATTCTGTAAGCTCAACCCAACTCCACCTGCAAGTATTCATTTATTTTTGGCTTAATTTTTTTACTCTCACTATGTCTCACTGGTTAATCCTTTGTTATTACAGTGCCCAGCTCCGCTTTTGGAATAGGAAGATAAAAACTGTTGTGGCCAAAGCTAGGGGTGGTCCCAAGCCAAAAAAATAAGCCACCTTCCGTAGTTGAGCCATCTGCTGTGGACGAGTCAGCTGAAGCTGATAACCAAACATAGGTAGAACTCGTCTCTCTTGGCCGACTCTTTGTTGAATTAGCTGATGCATCTTCTTCTCAGGATGAGGCTGCTACAAGCCGGGCTAAATATACTAAGGTAATTTTTATTTCTTCCGGCTCAGATTCCGCCCCCCTGGAGAAAATACAGTGAGTCATCTAGAAAGTAAGATTTTCTCTTCCAGATGCTCACTTAGATCCACACTTTATTTTGAAGAAAACTCATCATGAGTTAAGGTGACAAACTCGAAGTGGCGGCTCAGGCGATCTGATGGCCGGGTTATCTCATGAGCCATCTCGGAAGCGACCTAATGAGGTGCCACATAGTCCAACTTTATCCTTACCTAAAGCAGACCTTATCAGACGACCCCTTAACCCGTATGATTCAAATTACCATGAGTCATCACCGTCTTCGGGCGGCTCATCTTCGACACATCTGCCTCCCATGGTTATAAACGCGGGGTAAGAGTTTGTACTTAACTTATTGGCGGCTTAGCCCTTTATCATATACACCTTACTTTTCCAATTTTGATCATAGGGCCAAAGCCAAGAGCAAGAAAAGGAAGACTAGCGAATCTTCCAAAGCCCCCAAAATTCCCGAGCCGAAAGAGCAGGTGTTAGTAACCCCTGAGGTTAATACCAATAACACTGAAGAACATCACAACAACCAAGGTGAACCGCCCCCGCAGATTGAGATAACGGCTTCTGAAGCCATGGATGTTGATGCCAACCCGGTGGATAACCTTGACCCGCCAGGTCCTATTCCTTCTTCAACCCCTATCAAGCCAACTAAAGAGACCTCTCTTGAGGAGAATACTGATGATGTTGCAATTACTGGGACGAGTTATAAAGCACCAGTAATTTCCAACATACTAACAAAGCACACTACCAAGGAAGAGTCACCCTTAATAGAGAAGGGTATAACAAAACTAGAGCTACCCAACTGTGAAGAGCTCAGTGTTGCAGAACTTCATGCTGGCTACCTAAACCGTTTGGCTACAAGCCGAGATATGGAAGCCGGCTTAGTGAACATGATGAAGAAGAAATATGAGGTACACTTTATCTCCTTCTGTCATATATCCGTATGTAGGCCCCATGTCTTAACCATAGGAAATAATTTGAGTATGTTCAAGACTTTGAAAAAACTAAAAAAATTAATATGTATCCCCGAGGGCCGGGTTATCATGCAAATAATAAGTTGGGTCCTTTAATATGAACACTTATAAGAATCGTGCGGTAGCCCCCAAGGGTCGGCTTATTTTTTTTAGATAAGTTGGGTCTTTGAAGATTCGCCTGTAGCCCCCAAGGGTTGGCTTATCTTTATAAGATGAGTCGGGTCCTCTTTTATTGTAGATTGAATAGATTCAACCTACATTTGCCCCCAAGTGCCAATGATATTGCTTGCAATGTGATTGAGACTTTGAATAACTTTGCCATATCAACCTGTATCAAGTGTCACCCAGTATACTCATCTTGTTCTAATGATGAACTCTTTATTAATTTTGTGGGAAGCTTTAAGTTTGGGCGAGTCAAATATAGATGGCTTCAAGAAAAAATTGACATCTCAACAGGCTGAACGTGCCATAGCTAAATCAAGCTTGAAATCATCCTGGGAGGACTTGGAAAAAAAATCAAGGCAAGCTTTGAAGCTGAGAGATCCGCCTTCGAGACTGAGATGGTTGCTTTATTAAAACGGTTTCAGGATGCCAAAAATCGGCTGAAACCAGTGATGGAAGAGCTGACTGGCTTTAAGCACCATATTTCTCAAATGACTGCAGCTATCTTCGATAAGCCAAATTTAAACTCAATTGGAATATTTCAACCGGCGGCTTATTAAATATGATTCTAAATCGCCTGGTGACTCTTGCTTTGAATGTATAACAAGTGCCAGGAGTGCCAACCTTGGGCAAAATATGTTGTTGAAGCTCAAAGTCGTCTATACTTTGACGAAGAAGTTATATGTTGGCAGTCTTTGTACTCTTGTGGATGTATCCAATGGCAAGAAACCAGCAGAACTCATTAAAGATGTATTGGATCAGCTGTCCACAGTGCCCAGTCAAATTGAAGAAGTGAAGAAGTCAGTTGCCCGTGCTGGAGCAATGGCCGAGTTAAGTAGTGTAGAGGCTTATCAGTCAGAAATAGACCCTCAGGAGATGGCCGGCAGGTTTCTAGAGTATGACGGGCCATTCTTCAACAAGGCAAATTACGCAAACTGCATCAGAGACATGCGGCCATTGGCGTGTCAACTTGACCAAGAGCTAGATCTGAATAAGTACCAGCTGGCTTACGATAACAAAAATATGAGAATCAAATCGCCTTCATTTGACGTCGTATATCTGACTCCTTAAAGGCGTAAGAAATTTTTCGCCCCTGATATTGACCCTTCTGCTATTATCAACGATGAAGCAGTCTTTGAAGCTTTAATTGGTGTCGACTGGACCTTCCACATCAAGGAAGCGGCAAGGCATTAACCCAGAGACTACTAACCTGAATGACATAGAGGCCGGCTCAAAGGAGTAGGATAACTCCTAAAAACTTTGAGGGAAACTTTTCGGCATAGCTGAAGCCTTGTAATAGGCTTAGTTAAAAATACTTGGTAATCTTGCCGTGCCATCGCGCACATTTCGTTGAATCGCCAAACAGTTTGCTTGAAAAAGCTGGATGTGATCAATCCCTGTTGGATGTTATTGCTATGCTTAATATGCAACGGTTAAAAGTACTTCTTTGAGTGAGTGCATTATCCTTAACCCAACGTAGTTGTAGAATAACCCGACAGTTTGCTTGTGGGCGACTTATAATCGCAAGACCTTGTCAGTTGACAAGTAAATCCAGAGTTTAACTATCTGGCGGCTCTTGGCCTATGGCGGCTTAGTGCGTATCCATTGTAACTCGGGGCCTTTGTAACCTGGCGGCTTATAGCCTTCGAAAAAATTGATAACCTCTGCAAATAGAGATGCTTGAAAAAATAACAAATATGCACAAGAATATAATTCATAACTCGGCTTTTAAGGCTCAACAGAAATACTGCCTTTTAAATCTTGAGTCTTGCTTCAATGAGGCTTTGGCATGAAAGTCGTTCCTCCCGTAAGCCGGCTCTTGCTACTTCTTGAGCTTGCGTTGATTTTTTCCTTGAAGAGAAAAGGGTGATGCAGCAAAGTAGAGATAAGTATTTCCTTTCATTGAGAACCAAGGTATCAATCCAATAGGAGGTACAAGCAAGTCTCCAATCTATGCACCCGCACAAACTAACAAACACTTGCACACAACGCGGAAAAGGGGTTGTCACTCCCTTCATGGTCACAAACATGAGTGAGATCTGGTAGAAATAGATTTAAAACAAAAGTAAAAAGTAAAATAATGTAAACACAAATAATTGCAGCAAGATATTTTTGGGTTTTTGGTTTTATAGATCTGAAAATATATGTTGGAAAATAGACCCGTGGGCCATAGGTTTCACTAGAGGATTCTCTCTCGAAGAAAGCATACAGTGGGTAAATAAATTACTGTCGATCAATTGATAGCAAAGCGCAAAGTTATGATGATATCTAAGGCAATGATCATGAATATAGGCATCACGTCTGTGACAAGTAGACCGACTCCTACCTGCATCTACTACTATTACTCCACTCATTGACCGCTATCCAGCATGCATCTAGAGTATTAAGTTAAAAACAGAGTAATGCCTTAAGCAAGATGACATGATGTAGAGGGATAAACTCATGCAATATGATATAAACTCCGTCCTTTTATCCTTAATGGCAACAAATCAATACGTGCCTCACTACCCCTACTATGTCGCTGGTGAGGACACCGCAAGATTGAACCCATCACAAAGCAACTCTCCAATTGCAAGAAAACACAATCTAGTTGGCCAAACCAAATCGATAGATCGAAGAGAAGTACAAAGCTATCTCAATATTGCATAAAAGAGTTCAGAGAAGACTCAAATAATATTAATAAATAATTTGATCATAAAACCACAATTCATCAGATGTCCGCAAACACACCACAAAAGAAGATTACATCGAATAGAGCTCCAAGAACATCAAGGAGAGCATTGTATTGAAGATCAAAGAGAGAGAAGAAGCCATCTGGCTACTTGCTATATGGACACGTAGGTCTGTGGTAAACTACTCAGGCATCATTGATAACCCTCAACCGTAAGGGATCGAGATAGTCTTCGCGGGTAAGAATAACCCAATTTATAGATTCGACACACGGGGAGCCAAAGAGTATTTATAAGCTTTGACAGTTGAGTTGTCAATTCAACCGCACCTGAAATATACTTACTTGCAACAAAAGATAAGTGGTAACAGTGATATGATAGTGATGGTGGTGACAGTAAAAGTAAACAACAAAAGTAAACAGCAAAATAACAACTAATAACCAGCATGATTTAAAACACTGTAGGCTAGGGAGATGGATGGTTGGGCGCTGCATGGATGAGATATATCATGAATCTAACTTGGGGCAAGGCACACAGAAAAGTAATGATCATCTAGGCAAATATCAAACATTAGGCATGTATCCCACAGGTAGTTGTACGTGCTTGCAATAAGAGCTTGCACAACATCTTTTGTCCTACCATCCCGCTATGAACGGGGCCAAAAGGAACTTATGGAGATTAAGGTGCTCCTGTCAAAGAGCACCGGAACAAAGCAATAAACTCAATGGATACATGGAATCCTCAAATTATGGACCATCCCCTTTGGTGTCCCAACCTGTCACCTTTGGGATCGCCAGTTCCGGACCGTAATAGGTGCAAACAACTCATAGATAGGATCAAGAACACAAATATATTCATGCAAACACATATGGTTCAGATCTGAAATCATGGCACTTGGGCCCTAAGTGAAAAGCATTAAGAGCAACAAGTTGAAGCAAAGATGATAAACACCATAGTAGATGATAGGCAACATGTCCCCAACAATCTGATGAACTATTACATGATCTAACTCATCCAATCCCTACCATCCCCTTTGCCTACAGCAGGGAATTACTCACACATGGAAGGAGAAGTCATGGAGGGAGGATGGAGTGGTGATGATGATGACGATGGCGACGATCTCCCCTCTCCGGAGGCCAAATCAGCCTCCAGATTAGCCCTCCCGAAGAAGAACAGAGGGTGGCGGCGGCTCCGCGACGGAAACTGGGAAAACGACTTCTGTTCTGGGGTTTTCTCGTCACGGGGATAAATACGGGTCAAAGTAGGGCACCAGAGGGGGGAGGACCCGCCCAGGCGGCCTCCCGGCGCGGCCAGGGGTGGGGCCGCGCCACCAGGGCGCCTGGGGCCCCCTGGCTCCCCTCTGGCCCCTCTTCTAGCACAAGGGCCCTTCGGGTGCGTGGATTTTCTGTGATTTTTCTTGGAATTTTCTGAGACACCTAAAAATCCGTTTTCCTGCACACAATAAAACCATACAGGTAGCTCTGCTGAAAACAGAGTCAGTCCGGGTTAGTTTAGTTCAAATCATGCAAGAATGATGTCAAAACAATAGCAAAAGTGTTTGGAAAAGTAGATACGTTTGAGACGTATCAACTCCCCCAAGCTTAGCATATTGCTTGTCCTCAAGCAATTCAGTTCAACGAATTGGACGCGACAAAGAAAACTTTGACAAACTCTTTTGCTTCATTAGATGTATATAAGCATGTACTACGAAAAGAGTCTAGCAAGTATTGAAACAATGCTATGAGGACAATGCACGGAGCAATCCTCCTTTCAAGTGACCAATCACAAATACCTAAAAGTAAATAATATACTACTGAAAATCAAGACAAGATTACATTGCACATAGCTTGAACATACTAGAGTGGTATCTCGCTAGCCTCCATGAATGAAGCAAAACATAAATGCAGAAACTCCTCCAGAGTTTTAAAGGAGACTAGAACTAAGAATTTCAGAATAAATAATACCATAAGCATGCAGAAGACAATGTAATACTTTGGGACAATGCACATTATACTCAGAATGACAATTATGCTCTCCTAGTTGGTGCTTTGAAGAAAGAAGGTGGAGACTCTCGAACCGTGGAATTTGATGGCGAGGTTGAAAACCCGTGGTTGGAAGCAAAGACTAAACATGTACCAGAGCTCTTGGTTTTGAAAACAGAGGTAAAAATGATTTTGGGAGGTGCATATTTTGTCAACGAATGTTAGTAGACAACCCAATCACTTCTCGAACTGGACAAGTTTCGAGGAACGGCTCCCGCACGGGGACGATCACATCCCCTTAATCTCCTTTGTTTATCACTGCCAAAAGTTTTCTGATTTCTCATGAACAAAGCGTGAAGGAGGGTTTGTTTTTTGTATTATCTTTTATGAGCCGGGCGCACTCATGCCAGTTCCTCCTCGTATTAGGGGTTTGCAGATTAGACATGCAATCCCGGGATAAAACTTGTCCAACTTAAAAAGATCATGAATTAACTACTACTTCCTCATGAGCTTAAAACAGAGGCACAAAACAGGAGTAAATTTCAATAATTTCGAGATTGTACAAGAAAGTCTTCGTTAGGATGGCTGGTAAATACCACATAGGAAGGTACGGTGGACTCATATGGAATAACTGGTTTGAAAGGATTTGGATGCACAAGCAGAATTCCGCTTAGTGCGAGCGAAGGCTAGCAAGAGACTGGGAAGCGACCAACTAGAGAGCAATAACGGTCATAATCATGCAGAGCGACAAAGCAACATTGAATTGGGCATGAAAGTGATATAACTATTCTGAAACTCAAAGATCATCAAGGCAAAGCAAACTTTTTAGTCTTAAACATGTGTAAACACGTGCCAAGTCAATCCAAGAATTCTCCAAAGGGAAATACCACCTTAGTATACCAAACTATGAACAATGCAATGCATGTAAATCATTTAAATAACACATTATATACTCTAGCTATTTGAGACTAGCCACAAGGAAAGCATGAACCACTGGGAAAGCATTGTAAACATAGCACTATGTCACTACAAGCTGGTCTCTAGATCATAAGTACAGGCATATGTACAAAAGTAGAAACAAGAAGAGTTCATACCGGTTTTCCTTGTTGCTTCCCTTCCATCGATCTTCGTCATTACTGCCTTGTCACTTGCACGATCGAACGTAGGAAATATAATTAAATGCCATCACGGACTCGAGCTGAACTCTGAAAACAAAGCAAACTAACGAGAGAAAGGAAATCTTTTTGGTTTTTTTTTCAAAGGTTGAACGAAAGCAAAAGAAAGAGAAAAAAATCTTTTTGTTGTTTTTGCAAAGAAAGAACAAAGAAGAACGGGCAAAAACTTCGAAAAGATCAAAGCGAACAAAAATAAAACGGATAATACAATGGAAAAGTGAGAAGGGCACGTACTCCCCCAAGCATAGGCTTTTGGCCTATGTTGGTAGTAGCTACTGCCCCCAGGAGCCTCCTGCTCCGGGGGGGGGGGGGGTGCTGGTGACTCCAAGGGTCGTAAAAGGATTCCGACGCGTACTCCGAACTCCTCGGATCCTCCCACGAAGAAGGGTCCGCACTCCAAGCAGAGGAAGACCCTTCACCAAACTGGGTGACGGTCTCCCCCTGAAAAGGTGGTAACTCACCGTGCTCCTCCTCGTCGGGCACAACCCCCTCCATGGGGTTATGAAACTGATGTTGGACCATGAACTCATCGAACTGGATAACATCAAAGGACCATCCGTTCCTGCGAGAAAAATCAAACAAAAGAGGTACAGGTAGACGGATCTTGCGTTCCGCGGTAGTTCCGAAACGCAAGATATAAACAAGGTTACCAAACTCAGAAGTCATGGTAACAAATTTATGCCTTTTCATGGCAGCAAGATCAAAACTTAAATAAGTAAAAGGCTTATCATCAGGGTGTGGGGTGCCGTTAAGATATTCTAAGATAAGTGTGGCATAAACGCCACCAAATAAATCTCCCCTGTTACCGTTCATAGCAAGGCGTCGAGCAATTAAGGCACCCAAATTATAATCAAACCTCCCTGAGAGGGCGGTTGCCAGGATAGCAATATCCGACGCAGAAGTGTTGCTCGTGTTGTCACGAGCTAACACTCCTCTAGCAACATAATACGCAAAATACCTGAGGTGAGGGAATAAGATGCTGGAGATTTTTGACCGATGAATATCCCTCGTACCCATGCTGCAGAGGGAGTTGAAGACGGTTTTCAGCTCGGAGGGCTGAGAGGTCATCTTCGCCTTCCGCCCAACGTTTGGCACACCTATTATTTCACAAAACTTTTCCAAGGGCATGGTCAAAAGGTTATTATAAATTTTAAACTCAATAGAACCAGTATCAAGGTTATATCTAAAACTGTTAATGAAACCGGAGGTGAGTTTTTGATACTGAGTAACACGGCACGTGACGAGCCGTGTCAGACCTGCATTAGCACAAAGATTATAAAACTCATCCTTCATTCCCGCAGCTTCAAGGAATTCATCACATGGGAACATCATAGCACGTGCTGGACTTGTGTCTTCCAACAACTCTAGGGGCACATGATCTTCATTGTAGCTCACCCTAGCAGTCGAGGGTGAGGCTGCGGCTCTAGTAACTCGATCGGAGTGCGCGGGCTTCTTCTTCTCAAGCCACCCCTTTGCCCTTCCTAACAAACTCATTTCTGAAATTTTTGACAAATTACAAAAACAAGGATTTAAACAGAGTGGATTAAGGCAAACTACTCAACTCACTTACCTAAGGCATAAACTTGCATCAAAACTTGGAAAATAAATTTCTACACATGCATGCAAGCTCATCTACACAGCACCAAGAACTACTAAATACTCACAAATGAAGCCACCAATCAGAAATCTAATTGGAGGGGTGGAGGAGTTACATACCAGGGAGTATTTGTTCAAAATCTCAGCTCGAATGATAGGCTATAGAGAGAGATCGAAAATCGCCTCCAAGAACAGCAAGAACGCAAGAACAGGTGCATAACTCGTGTTTTCGGAGAGAAAGAGAGAGAGAGAGGAAGAAGACTCACCTGGAGGCGGGACCTGTGGGCCCCAGGCGCCCTATGGGCGCGGCCAGGGGGCAGGCCGCGCCAGCTGGCCGCCTGGGCCACTGGTGGCTCCCCCTGGTCAGCCCCAGGTGCCTCTGGGTCACTCCCGGCATGGAAATTTTTATTTTTATTTTTCTGGAATTTTTCTGAAAACTTCACTGTTGAATTTTTTTCGAAGTTCAAAAAGCTGCAAAACTTTCTGAAAACTTAAAGCAGTGATTAGTATTGTGAAGCTTCAAAAACATAAACACTTGGTACAGCAAGGAGAACAAAAGCTAAAACAAATGAAAACATAACAAGCTCAACTTTTACCTATATAAAACATGCTTACTAGTAAGGTTGATCAAGTCTTACCAACAAACCGGCGATATATAGAGCAGAAAGTCCCACCTCTTACAAAGTGATCATTGCACCTTTACTTTAATGGACATTGTCCCCACCATAATAGTTTTGTATTTGTGGTGCACATGTAGTGGACAGTCCCATTCTCCAATCTTCACGGTCTCGATATCTTCTATAGAGTTGAGGCCATGCCTCTTGTCGGTCTTCTTTGGAAAATACACCGTGTGTTCTTTATCATTCACATTGAAGGTAACCTTTCCTTTATTGCAATCAATAATAGCACCTGCGGTGTTAAGAAAAGGTCTACCAAGAATAATGGACATGCTCCCATCCTCGGGCATGTCAAGCACGACAAAATCAGTAAGGATCAAACAATTAGCAACTTCTACGGGAACATCCTCACAAATACCTATCGGAACGGCTGTTGACTTGTCAGCCATCTGAAGAGAAATATCTGTAGGAATTAGTTTCTCTAAACAAAGCCTCTTGTAAAGAGAGAAAGGCATAACACTCACTCCTGCTCAAAGATCACATAAAGCAGTTTTGACATAATTATTCTTTATGGAGCAAGGAATGGTGGGTATACCTGGATCACCAAGCTTCTCAGGAATGTTGCCACTGAAAGAGTAGTTAGCAAGCATAGTAGATATTGCTTCATTAGGAATTTTTCTTTTATTAGTAACAATATCTTTCATATATTTTGAATAGGGAGGTAACTTAATAGCATCAGTCAAAGGGATTTGAAGAAAAAGAGGTTTCATCCACTCACAAAACTTATTGTAATGCTCTTCTTCTTTAGATTTGAGAGACTTACCTGGAAAGGGCATGGGTTTCTGTATCCATGGTTCTCTTTCCTTCCCATGTCTTCTTGCGACGAAGTCTTAACTAGTGTACTTCTTGCGTTTGTCAGGTGCTTCTTCTTCTCGAACTTTAGGCGGATCATTCTTCTCCTTATCCTTACCTTCAGGTTCGGCACCGTCTTCAGTCTCAGCATCGGAGGTAGATATACTGTTTGGATCAACAGCTGGCTCTTCACTTGTAATAGGATCATTGGAATTGTCAGCCTCCCTTTGTTTCTTCTTCTTCTTCTTTGGAGAGCCAACAATTTCTTCTTCCTGCATTTGAGAATCTTGCTCGATTCTCCTCGGATGCCCCTCTGGATAGAGAGGATCTTGAGTGCTAGTTCCTCCTCGGGTCTTAATCCCGAAGTCCTGCAAATCATCTTGTTTGTCATTGTTAGCAAGCAAATCTTTTTGCACATTAGAAATTTGTTCAAGCTGAGTTTGAACCATATGAAAATGCTTCACAAGACATTTAACATCATTAACTGTTCTACCTAGAACATCAAGCAAACTTTTGATAGCAAGGGAATTATCATGCAATTGATTTTGTATCCTCTCATTAAAATGATTTTGTTTCATAATAAAATTATCAAGCTCATCTAAACATTGATCAGGAGGCTTACCATGAGGGATGTCACTTGCGTTGAAATCTAAAAGAGAGTGTACCTCTACCATAGGAGGATGAGTGGTAGGCTCACACAACTTCTCAATAGGGGGTAGATTCTTCACGTCTTCAGTTTTAATACCCTTCTCTTTAATAGACTTATTTGCTTCTCGCATATCTTCGGGGCTTAGAACAAACATGCCCCTCTTCTTTGGTGGTGGAGGTGGTTCAGGGACGGACCAATCTTCATGGTTTTTGGAAATCCTGCCCATCAATTCTTCTGCATCGTCCGGTGTTCTTTTCCTGAAAACACAACCAGCACAACTATCCAAATAGGACCTGGATTCATCAGTTAGACCAGCATAAAATATATCAATTAATTCATTCTTAGGGACTCCATGTCCTGGTCTAGCCCGGATCAGACTACAGTACCTCCCCCAAGCTTTAGGGAGGTGCTCATCCTGCAACTGTTTAAAGTTATAAATTCTTTGTAAAGCAGCATGTTGCATATGAGCAGGAAAGTACTTATCAACAAAAGAGTGAGCTAAGTCTTGAGGACTCTTAATGGAACCACATGGTAGTTCATCATACCATGTTTTAGCACCTTCCTTCAAAGAGAAAGGAAGAAGCTTAGTCACATAAAAGTTTCGTATCTTTTCATCCTTGGTAAACAAGCCACCCAACTCAGTGAGTTTGGTCAGGTGTGCAATAGCATCATCATTTTCTCTGCCATAAAAGGGGTCAGCTTCAACCATAGATATAAGTGAAAGATCAACAGAGAAATCATAATCAAGATCATTGATGCATATAGGAGATGTAGCAAATTCAGGATCAGGAACAGTCTTGTTCTTCAAGGAGTGTTTTTCAAGCAGCTTCTTAATAGCTTCAGGGTCAGAATCGGCAAACTCTGTCAGTTCCCTGCATAAATCATCATCAAGCATAATGTAAACATCATCAAGGAGTCTCTCCTTGAGTTTACTCAAGTCAGGATAATCATAAGTTCCACCAATAGGGTAGCGAGTAACAGGAATTTCAATTCCAGATTTTTTTGCAGCAGCAGCGATCTGTTTCTCAAGAGCATAACCAAGTGAACTAATATCATCAAGAGTAGTAGAAGCATCATCAAAAGTATCGGACATAGTAACAGATTCAGTAGAAGCATCATGTGGTGGTGGTGAGGCAAACTTACTCATAACAGAAGGTGAATCAAGTGTAGCACTAGTGTTCAGAACAGTACCTCTTCTTGTAGTGGATAGTAAGATCGGAACCTTGGGGTCTCCTTTCTTACCCATAGCGGATGAAGTGCAGCAGGTAGGATACTTCAAGTAGACTTGTAAATATTGCTATGCTCCCCGGCAACGGCGCCAGAAAACGGTACTTGATAACCCTCAACCGTAAGGGATCGAGATAGTCTTCGCGGGTAAGAATAACCCAATTATAGATTCGACACACGGGGAGCCAAAGAGTATTTATAAGCCTTGACAATTGGGTTGTCAATTCAACCGCACCTGAAATATACTTACTTGCAACAAAAGATAAGTGGTAACAGTGATATGATAGTGATGATGGTGACAGTAAAAGTAAACACCAAAAGTAAATAGCAAAATAACAACTAATAACCAGCAGGATTTAAAACACTGTAGGCTAGGGAGATGGATGGTTGGGCGCTGCATGGATGAGATATATCATGAATCGAACTTGGGGCAAGGCACACAGAAATGTAATGATCATCTAGGCAAATATCAAACATTAGGCATGTATCCCACAGGTAGTTGTACGTGCTTGCAATAAGAACTTGCACAACATCTTTTGTCCTACCATCCCGCTACGAATGGGGCCAAAAGGAACTTATGGAGATTAAGGTGCTCCTGTCAAAGAGCACCGGAACAAAGCAATAAACTCAATGGATACATGGAATCCTCAAATTATGGACCATCCCCTTTGGTGTCCCAACCTGTCACCTTTGGGATCGCCGGTTCCGGACCGTAATAGGTGCAAACAACTCATAGATAGGATCAAGAACACAAATATATTCATGCAAACACATATGGTTCAGATCTGAAATCATGGCACTCGGGCCCTAAGTGACAAGCATTAAGAGCAACAAGTTGAAGCAAAGATGATAAACACCATAGTAGATGATAGGCAACATGCTCCCAACAATCTGATGAACTATTACATGATCTAACTCATCCAATCCCTACCATCCCCTTTGCCTACAGCAGGGAATTACTCACACATGGAAGGAGAAGTCATGGAGGGAGGATGGAGTGGTGATGATGATGACGATGGCGACGATCTCCCCTCTCCGGAGGCCAAATCAGCCTCCAGATTAGCCCTCCCGAAGAAGAACAGAGGGTGGTGGCGGCTCCGTGACGGAAACTGGGAAAACGACTTCTGTTCTGGGGTTTTCTCGTCACGGGGATAAATACGGGTCAAAGTAGGGCACCAGAGGGGGGAGGACCCGCCCAGGCGGCCTCCCGGCGTGGCCAGGGGTGGGGCCGCGCCACCAGGGCGCCTGGGGCCCCCTGGCTCCCCTCTGGCCCCTCTTCTGGCACAAGGGCCCTTCAGGTGCGTGGATTTTCTGTGATTTTTCTTGGAATTTTCCGAGACACCTAAAAATCCGTTTTCCTGCATACAATAAAACCATACAGGCAGCTCTGCTGAAAACAGCGTCAGTCCGGGTTAGTTTAGTTCAAATCATGCAAGAATGAGGTCAAAACAATAGCAAAAGTGTTTGGAAAAGTAGATACGTTTGAGACGTATCAATCATCGGAGGGTCAACAAGGTTGATGTAGATGCCCTCCGTGATCGAATCCCCCTCGAGTGGAGTACAGGAAAAGGCCCACAGATGGGATCTCACGAGAACAGAGACCTGCGTTGGTGGAAAAGTATTTTCGTGGATGCCTCTAGGTTTTCTAGAATATTTCTGAATTTATAGGCCAAGGAGTAGGGTCGGGGGACTCTTGAGGGGGCCACAATCCCAGGGGCGCCCCCTAGGGCGCACCCCTGTGGCTTGTCGCCTCCTCGAGGATCTTCTGACTTGAACTCTGTAGCGACCCGACCCAAATGGATCGAAGTCTCTGTGCTTAAGTGTCATCCCTGGATCGGTATGCCGACACACCCAATACTCGAGGAATTATAACAGAGTTCAAACGCACACTTTATTACATCGAGGTCCTCAAAAGTGTATTTATTACAATAATATGGCCAAAGGTCATCTAAATAAAATAACTGCGGAAGCATCGAAGGTAAACGAGTCCATCAAACTCCACATCAAACTGAGTGTAGAACAACGACCTATTGCACCTTTAATCCTCATCGGAAAACTCTGTAAGATGAGACGTTGCAGTCGTGTAGGTCAGCACATGGAATATGCTGGAAATTTCACACCATAGAATAATAATGAAAAATACTATCTCTAGATGCAAATTTAGCTGGTGGAGGCTCTAAGTTTAATTTTTGCATAAATAAAATTTTACCCTACATCAAAGGATTTTTTACTTAATACTAAATTAAAATGCCATTATTGAGATGGTTCCTCTTACTAAATCCAAAAATTCCCAAGTTATTAGTAACCCAATAATTTTATTAAATAGAGTGATGAGATCAAGCAATAATTCGTTTCTAGATAGTCAACTTGTCCATAACCGAGGACACGACTAATCATGATTAGTTTGTACACTCTGCAGAGGTTTGCGCACTTTTCCCCACCAGACTCGACCACCTCCATGATCGGAAGATCGAGACATAGCCTTTCTGAAGTATTTCCTCCAAACCCTAGGTAGACCGGCACACCTACTTTACCCTACATCAGCTAGTCTACCACGGAAAGAGTTCACACAACTTACTCAACTATGCCAGAGCCCATAATGGCTTGTGGCTGCACACGGAAGTTTCTATGCATGAAATATCTTTTGATCCCTTTGAGCCTGGTTGGCGGACCTAGGGGTAATCTCACGGGTACTCCGGGATCCCCTTGAGCAAGCACTGGTTTCTCCAGCTGCCCCAAACAATCCACCCAGATGTGTATTAAGATTGCCACCTTATGTTATCCTAAAATTATTATCGTTCGCAACTTGCATGTATCACTCATACCAATGCCCGTCTACGAGCATGGCTAAGAAATATATGACATAACGAATATTCCCGGGGTGATCAAAGGTCATAGGTTCCTACCACATGAACTGCAAAGCATAACCACAAGTTCCCAATCCTAATCATGCAATCTTTGAGGGTGAAACTAATGCATAGTAAAAACTGGGTATTGAAAATTATGATCAAAGTGTGAACTTGCCTTGTTGACGTTCGTTGAACTCTAAAGATTGGTAGTATCAAGCTTCGAACTCCAGATGATCTAGCGTAGGCAAGCAATAACACACATAAGCATACAAGCAAAGATCCAAAAAGATAACAAATAAAAGACTGCAGAAAACTTCAAAAACAACCAAATAAAGTTTTTGTACAGAACATAATTTTAACAGCAGCAACAATATAAATTTTTGGTTTTAAAAGAAGGTACATGTCACAAGCTTCGTTTTGCAAAAAGAATCACCCAAAACGGAGTTGCGAAACTGAAGTTATGACCTAACGAAGTTCGAATTCAAATATGTTTGAATTCAAATTTTAAAACTTTCAAAAATATTTTTCGTTTGGTTCTCTGTATACTGGGGATTTCTATGAAATCGTAGGAAAAATGATCAACTTAATCGGATCTATACATTAAAAGATATAATAGAAACAAGAATTGGTATAGAATCTGAGATTGGAAAAATACTGGAAAAAGAGAAGAAAAAGAATTCGGCCAGATGCCATGTGGCGCTCTCTGATTGGCTGGGGTATTTGTTGCGGCTATTTTGGAGAGGACGTTTGCTAACTAAAGGTTTTGATAGCAACAGCTTAAACAAAAAACCAAGCGTCCAGTTCAAACTAAACCAGAAAAATCGATCTACAAAGAAAACCAAAAGTTTTTTTTACTGTACGAACATGTCCTCGTTCAACTTACAGAGAAGAACATGAGGAGATGGAGGCGATCAGGGGCGATGTGGCGGCGGCTCCGACGGTCGTCAGCGATGGCGGAGGTGTCTATGAGGTGCGGCGGAGATTGTCTCATCCGGAGGTGGAGTGAGTGAAGACCGGCGACAACGAACGGCGACAAAACCAAGCGATGAAGGTCGCGTTCTCCGGTGCTCCGATGAAGACGACTTGGTTAGGGTGGCTTCTGTAGTGGGTGAGAGAAGGGAAGACCTTGTTAAAAAGATTGTGGAAATCGAGGGCAGGCGAACTACGGAAGAAGAAGGCTCGGGATGGCTCACTACGGAAGAAGAAGGCTCGGGATGGCTCACTACAGAAGAAGAAGGCTCGGGATGGCTCACTACGGAAGAAGAAGGCTCGAGATGGCTCACCAGCGTCGGAAACTTGCGATGAACTGCAGCGTTTGTGTCCAGATTGGAACGTCGAGTGCTTCGTCTAGAGGTGGTTTTGGCGAGGTATATTCGACTGAATCGGTCGAGGAGATTCGTGGCTATTTATAGGACATCTTCCTTGGGCGAGAGGTTCACTAGAGTTAAGGTTTCCAGGAATTTGAAACAAAGGGGCGTCGGGAGTTATGTACGCGTACATTTATGTATTAGTGGGGAGGAAGAAGAAGATGTGCTGGACCCAGGTGCAGGGAAAAGAAGTCAACGAGGGAGAGAGAGAGAGAGAGAGAGAGAGAGAGAGAGAGAGAGAGAGAGAGAGAGAGAGAGAGAGAGAGAGAGATCGGGCGACGACAGCGCTCGCTGGGCGGCTGTGCTGGCTCTAGCTGGCTGTTGGCTGGCAGGGCGATCGGCCTGGCTGGCCTGGCCTGGTGGCTCCACCGTTTTTTTGAAATAGACAAAGAAAGAAAAATAATATAAAGAGAGCAAATAAAAATATTTTTATATAGGACTTATATATAGGGATAATTGATATTATGCCCCTAGTTGAGTCACACTCGACAGGTTTACCCCTACTTTTCAAAAATACTCGGTCTTGCCCAAACCACTTTGCTTCTCTTGTGTTTTTCCCTTCCGTCTCAATTCCGTCTGGTCAAAGGCGTTTGACTGTTAGAGAGACATTTTCTGGACCATTTTGCCCGTCCATACAACTCCAGTTAAAAATCAAAGAAAAAAACAATGTTACACTTACTTGTGGGACCCAATTAAATGCAAAATAAAAAAAATCCTTCCTTCTCTCTTCCCCGTGGGACTCACGCCCCCATCCCCCTTCCTATCTTCTTCCTTCCCAACTCCGGCATGGCTTCCCCGCTCACCCCGCTGTAGGTCACCTGCGCCAGTGCTTCCTTGACCTCGTTCCCCGGGACGAGAAACTGCTACACATCTGCCCGCCGGCGATCACTAGTGCCTCCCCAATATCCATCCCGGCCACCCCGGCCAGATCCGGTCCAGCCCCAGCCTCCCGCGGACAGATCTGCCATGTCCATTGCGCCTCGATGGCCCGCAACGATCCTGGCCTCCCCTGCGTCGCACCACCACCCCTTGCCCAAGAATTCCCGCCGCCCGTCCCTGAACCCAGCTTGTCCCGGTGGCTCTGGCCATCTGCGTTGAATCTCGGGCACTCCAGCCAAACCTTGATGCCACCTGCCTCCAACGACGCGTCGGATCGAGACCTCCTACACACCCTATGGTGGCGCTGCCTCTGCCACACCCATCATGGGCAAACACCATGGCCTCGAGGTCCAACGTGTGCTCATCGGAGGCGCCCGCTGGCGAGAGGTCGGCTGCCCCCGCCGACACGCCGATCGATGGAGCTGGGCAGTGTCAGGGGTGGGAGAGGGTGGTGGTAGTGGGAGGCGCCAACGGCAGGTCATTCGACGTTGACGTCGTGGGTGCGGCGACACCAGGATGTGGAAAGTGAGGTGTTTCGGGAGGGAGAGAGAGAGTGTGTATGTTTTTCTTTTTTTCTTTTGCATTTAGTTGGGTCCCACATGTAAGCATCACATTGTTTTTTTCTTTGATTCTTAACTGAAGTTGGAAGGAGGGGCAAAATGGTCCAGAAAAATGTCTCTCTAACAGTCAAACGCCTTTGACCAGACGGAATTGAGACAAAAGGACAAAAACACAAGAGAAGCAAAGTGGTTTGGATAGGAACATGTATTTTTGAAAAGTAGGGGTAAACCTGTCGAGTGTGACCCAACTAGGAGCATAATATCAATTATCATATATATATATATATATATATATATATATTTTAATTCAGAAAAAGAAATCCTACAAGATGAACTATTTTTCAGAGGCTAAATAAAAACTTTATAATTTTTTTCTAAAAAAATCCAAATGAAACTCAAATTTGAATTCAAAACTTTTGGCATTGTTTTCTTCTGACTTTTTGGAGTGTCATGTTAGCTCCTCTCATACTTTTGAACAAGTATTTGTCAGGGATTTTTGAAATAAATTTCAAATGCGAAGTTGAAATCAAAGTCAGATAAAACTCAAATGCCTCTGAAATTTCCAAATGCCACTCAATTCAAACAAAATGCATATATGCTTAGCTAATAATTGTAAAGCATTCCAAATTGAAAATTTGGGATGTTGCAAACCTACCCCCCCTTAAGATGAATCTCGCCCTCGAGATTCGGGTTGGCAAGCAAAAAGGTGTGGATGGTCCTGTCGAAGATCTTCTTCTTGTTCCTAGGTGGCTTCCTCCTCGATATGGTGACTCCACTGAACCTTGAAAAACTTGATGACCTTGCTGCGCGTAACTCTGTTGGCAAACTCGAGGATCTTGACCGGTTTCTCCTCATAAGTCTGGTCAGTCTCCAAATGAATTGCTTCCAGGGGCATTCTATCTCTTAGAGGAATATCGGCCATCTTCGCATGGCACTTTGATGTCTACTACGCACCCTTCTTCTTGTAGACGTTGTTGGGCCTCCAAGTACAGAGGTTTGTAGGACAATAGAAAATTTCCCTCAAGTGGATGACCTAAGATTTATCAATCCGTGGGAGGCTTAGGATGAAGATGGTCTCTCTCAAGCAACCCCGTAACCAAATAACAAAGAGTCTCTTGTGTCCCCAACACACCCAATACAATGGTAAATTGTATAGGTGCACTGGTTCGGCGAAGAGATGGTGATACAAGTGCAATATGGATGGTAGATATAGGTTTTTGTAGTAAGAAAATATAAAAACAGCAAGGTAGCAAGTGGTAAACGTGAGCATAAAAGGTGTTGCAATGATAGTAGGCAAGGCCTAGGGTTCATACTTTCACTAGTGCAAGTTCTCTCAACAAGGATAACATAATTGGATCATATTACTAGCCCTCAACATGCAACAAAGAGTCACTCCAAAGTAACTAATAGCGGAGAACAAACGAATAGATTATGGTAGGGTACGACACCACCTCAAAGTTATTCTTTCTGATCGATCTATTCAAGAGTCCGTAGTAACGTTCAATCTATCATAGAGTTCGTACTAGAATAACACCTTAAGACACAAACCAATCAAAACCCTAATGTCACCTAGATACTCCAATGTCACCTCAAGTATCCGTGGGCATGATTATACGATATGCATCACACAATCTCAAAAACATCTATTCACTAGAACTTCAAAGAGTGCCCCAAAGTTTCTACCGGAAAGTCAAGACGAAAACGTGTGCCAACCCTTATGCATAGATTCCCAAGGTCACGGGACCCGCAAGTTGATCACCAAAACATACATCAAGTGGATCGCATGATATCCCATCGTGACCACAGATAAACACGTGTAAGACATACATCAAGTGTTCTCAAATCCTTAAAGACTCAATCCGATAAGATAACTTCAAAGGTAAAACTCAATCCATTACAAGAGAGTAGAGGGGTAGAAGCATCATAAGATCCAACTAGAATAGCAAAGCTTGTGATACATCAAGATCGTGCAATCTCAAGAACACGAGAGAGAGAGAGAGATCAAACACATAGCTACTGGTACATACCCTCAGCCCCGAGGGTGGACTACTCCCTCCTCGTCATGGAGACCGCCGGGATGATGAAGATAGCCACTGGAGAGGGATTCCCCCCCTCCGGCAGGGTGCCAGAATGGGTGTAGATTGGTTTTCGGTGGCTACAGAGACTTTCGGCAGCGGAACTCCCGATCTAGGTTTCTTTCTGGAGGTTTCAGTATTTATAGGATTTTTTGGAGTCGGGGCCAAGTAAAGAGGAGCTACGGGCCGTCCTCGAGATAGGGGGCGCGCCCTTTGCCCATGGCGCGCCCTACACCCTCGAGGGCAGCCCGTGGCTCTCCTGGCCCAACTCTTTTGCTTCGGGGGCTTCTTTTGGTCCAGAAAAAATCATAAAAAAATGGCTCATCAATTGGACTCCGTTTGATATTCCTTTTCTGTAAAACTCTAAAACAGGAGAAAAACAAAAAGTGGCACTGGGCTCTGGGTTAATAGGTTAGTCCCAAAAATCATATAAAAGTGTATAATAAAGCCCATAAGACATCCTAGAAGGATAATATAATAGCATGGAACAATCACAAATTATAGATACGTTGGCGACGTATCAAGCATCCCCAAGCTTAATTCATGCTTGTCCTCGAGTAGATAAATGATAAAGAAAGAATTTGTGATGTGGAATGCTAACCAATATATATAGTTTTTCAATGTAATTCTCTTAATTGTGGCATGAATGTTCAGATCTGAGAGATTCAAGATAAAAGTCTATATTGACATAAGAAACAATAATACTTCAAGCATACTAACAAAGCAATCATGTCTTCTCAAAATACTATGGCTAAATAAAGTTATCCCTACAAAATCATATAGTGTTGGCTATGCCCCCTCGTTATCACACAAAATATTCATATCATGCACAACCCCGGTTTCAGCCAAGCACTTGTTTTCATACTCTAATCTTTCAAACCTTTCAACTTTCACGCAATACATGAGCGTGAGTCATGGACATATCACTATGTGGAATAGAGAGGTGGTTGTAGAGAAGACAAAAAGGAGGAAGATAGTCTCACATCGACTAGGCGTATCAAAGGGCTATGGAGATGCCCATCAATAGATATCAATGTGAGTGAGTAGGGATTGCCATGCAACGGATGCACTAGAGCTAAATATGTATGAAAGCTCAACAAAAGAAACTAGTGGGTGTGTATCCAACTTGCTTGCTCACGAAGACCTAGGGCATTTGAGGAAGCCCATCGTTGGAATATACAAGCCAAGTTCTATAATGAAAATTCCCACTAGTATATGAAAGTGACTAAACACGAGACTCTCTATCATGAAGAACATGGTGCTACTTTGAAGAACAAGTGTGGAAAAGGATAGTAGAAATTGTCCCTTCTCTCTTTTATCTCATTTTTTGGAGAGGCTTTCCTCTTTTTTTAGCCCCTCTCTATTTTTTTGGGCCATCTCCTTTTTTATTTGGCCTTTATCTTTTTTTTTGTTTCCTCACACGGGACAATGCTCTAATAATGAAGATCATCACACTTATATTAATTTACAACTCGATTCTAGAACAAGTATGACTCTATATGAATGCCTCCGGCGGTGTACCGGGATGTGCAATGAATCAAGAGTGACATGTATGAAAAATTATGCATGGTGGCTTTGCCACAAATACGATTTCAACTACATGATCATGCATGGCAATATGACAATATGAAGCGTGTCATATGAACGGAACGGTGGAAAGTTACATGGCAATATATCTCGGAATGGCTACGGAAATGCCATGATAGGTAGGTATTGTGGCTGGTTTGAGGAATAATATGGTGGCTGTTTTGAGGAAGGATATATAGTGGGTGTATGGTACCGACGAAAGTTGCGCGGTACAAGAGAGGCTAGCAATGGTGGAAAGGTGACAGTGTGTATAATCCATGGATTCAGCATTAGTCATAAAGAACTCATATACTTATTGCATAAATCTATGAGTCATCAAAACAAAGCAATCAACGCAGGCTCCTAGGGGGGAGGTTGGTAGGAGTTAACCATCACGCGCCCCGAACACCACACAAAGGTTGACACTTTACAAATACCTCATGCTCTAACTTCGTCACATAGCGGTTCACCATATGTGCATGCTACGGGAATCACTAACTTTAACACAAGCTTTTCTCAATTTCATAATAACTCCACTAGCATGACTCTAATATCACTATCCTCATATCTCAAAACAATTATCAAGCATCCAACTTCTCATCATATTCAATGCACTTAGTGTGGAAGTTTTTACTACATTAATCTTGGATGCCTATGATGACCCACAAGTGTAGGGGATCTATCGTAGTCCTTTCGATAAGTAAGAGTGTCGAACCCAACAAGGAGCAGAAGGAAATGATATGTAGTTTTCAGTAAGGTATTTTCTGCAAGCACTGAAATTATAGGTAAAATATAGTTTTGTGATAAGATAATTAGTAGCAAGTGACAAACGGTAAAAGTAAATAAGATGCAGCAAGGTGGCCCAATCCTTTGTGTAGCAAAGGACAAGCCTGGACAAACTCTTATGCAAGGTAAAGTGCTCCCGAGGACATATGGAAATTATCTTCAAGCTAGTTTTCATCACGATCATCTGATTCGCGTTCAGTACTTTGATAATTTGGTATGTGGGTGGACCGGTGCTTGGGTGGTGCCCTTACTTGGACAACCCCCACTTATGATTGACCTCTAATGCAAGCATCCGCAACTACAAAAGAAGTATTAAGGTAAACCTAACCATAGCCTGAAACATATGGATCCAAATCAGACTCTTATGAAGCAACGCATAAACTAGGGTTTAAGCTTCTGTCACTCTAGCAACCCATCATCTACTTATTACTTCCCAATGCCTTCCTCTAGGCCCAAATAATGGTGAAGTGTCATGTAGTCTCGACGTTCACATGACACCACTAGAGGAGAGACAACATACATCTCATCAAAATATCGAACGAAGACCAAACTCACTTGACTACTTTTTGCAAGACTTCTCCCATGTCCTCAGGAACAAAAGTAACTACTCACAAGACATAATATTGTTCATGATCAGAGGGGTATTAATATGCATAATGGATCTGAACATATGATCTTCTACCAAATAAACCAACTAGCATCAACTACAAGGAGTAGTCAACACTACTAGCAACCCACAGGTACCAATCTGAGGTTTGGGTACAAAGATTGGATACAAGAGATGAACTAGGGTTTGAGAGGAGATGGTGCTGGTGAAGATGTTGGTGAAGATAGCCCTCCCCAAGATGGGAGAGGTATTGGTGATGACGACGGTGATGATTTCCCCCTCCCGGAGGTAAGTATCCCCGACAGAACAGCTCTGCCGGAGCCCTAGATTGGTTTCCGCCTCGGTTCCGCCTCGAGACGGCGGCTTCTGGTCTCGAAAGCCTTCTTCTGATTTTTTCCAGGTCAAAACGCTTCATATAGGAGAAGATGGGCACCTGGGGCCCACCGGCTGGCCCTCGAGGCAGGGGGCGCGCTCTGGGAAGGGGGGCGCGCCCCCCACCCTCGAGGCCAGCCAGTGGCCCCTCTCGTGGATTTCTTCTGCCAGATATTTTTTATATTTTCCGAAAAAATGTTCTGTGGAGTTTCAGGGCTTTTGGAGTTGTGCAGAATAGGTTTCCGGAGTTTGCTCCTTTTCCAGCCCAGAATTCCAACTGCCGGCATTCCCCCTCTTCATGTTAACCTTGCAAAATAAGAGAGAAAAGGCATAAGTATTGTGACAAAACATGTATGAACAACCCATAATGCAATAAATATCAACTTATAAGCATGATGCGAAATGGACGTATCAACTCCCCCAAGCTTAGACCTCGCTTGTCCTCAAGCGAAAGCCAATATCGAAAAATGTGTCCACATGTTTAAAGATAGAGATGTCGATAAAAACAGAATACAGACATGAGGGCATCATGATCATTCTCATAACAGCAACTTAAATAAATATAGTCATATGATTCTTATGCTAAAGTAACAATTCATCCACAATATCAAGTATGCATCATAAACTTCATTGGAAACTAACAAACTTTGGTCTCCGTCATTGAAGCAATTGCAATTTATCGTAACATCGGAAAGAGTCAATATAAGAGCCTTTCAGCATGCCTACATACTCAACTATCATATAGTCTTTCATAATTGCTCACACTCACGCAATACTTATGTTTATGGAGTTTTAATCGGACACAGAGAAAGATAGGGGCTTATGGTGTTGCCTCCCAACCTTTTACCTCAAGGGTAATGTCAACAGTAATAGATCATGAAAACTTACATCCAAGTGGGTATATATGTTAGGATCTTTCCAACACAATGTGCTTGCCAAAGGATAAAATGAAAAAGGAAAGGTGGATCTCACCTTGACACTTATAAGACAAGAATAATAGATAGGCCCTTCGCAGAGGGAAGCAGAGGTTGTCATGTGTTTTTATGGTTGGATGCACAAAGTCTTAGCATAGAAGAACATCGCTTTATATTGCCACTTGTGATAAGGACCTTTATTATGCAGTCTGTCGCTTTTATTACTTCCATATCACAAGCTGGTATAAAGCTAATTTCTCCCACACCAATAAATCATACATATTTTAGTGGGTTTGCAACATGACAACTTGCTTGGAAGGATCTTTCTCAATCCATAGGTAGTTATGGTGGACTCTCATGGCAAAACTGGGTTTAAGGATATATGGAAGCACAAGTAGTATCTCTACTTAGTGCGAGGAGTTTTGGCTAGCATGAGGGGGAAAGGCAAGCTCAACATGTTGGAAGATCCATGACAATATACTTTATTTTGGATATAAGAAGACATAACCAATTATGTTGTCTTCCTTGTCCAACATCCACTCTTTAGCATGTCATACTTTAATGAGTGCTCACAATCATAGAAGATGTCCAAGATAGTATATATGTATGTGAAGCCTCTCTTCTTTTATCACTTCCTATTAATTGCAACGATGACCAAAACTATGTTTGTCACCTCCCAACAACTTTTATTTATCATACTCTTGTATGTGAAGTCATTACTTCCCATAAGATCGATATGATCTCTTTGCTACTCTTTTTGTTTTCTTTCTTTTTATCGTGACCCAAGTGAGGAAATCAAGCCCTTGACTCAACACTAATCTTTATTATATAGCTCACGGACTCGATTACAGAGGATAAAGCTCACAAAGCAGAAGCTCACAACTAGATCATGCTAACTTTATTCTTATAGATCAAGATACTACCAAAAGGATCGAACTAAGTAAAACGGTAAAGATAGGGGTGATGGTGATACGATACCGGGGTCACTCCCCCAAGCTTGGCAGTTGCCAAGGGGCGTGCCCATACCCATATGATTATGTCTCCTTCATTGGGGTTGGTGACGATGTAGTTTCAAGTAGTGACGGGGGATCCTCATATATTGAGCGTAGGAGATCTTCCAGCTTGCGAATAATACCTTTGAGAGCAGCTATGTAATCCTTCAACAAAAGATTTTCACTTGTGAGATGCTTGTTGTGGATGTGAGCTAAATCAATCATCCTGAAAGCTTCTAGCTCAGTTGAGGTAAAGAGATTAGGAAGGGATTTAGAGGTGTCTTCTTCTCCCGCTGCCGGAGCCGGATCCTCCACCTCCATCTTGATCTTCTTCTCCTTGTGGATCTCCTCAGGTCCTTCTCTCTTCAGATCTATCTTCATTAGCCAAGCATCGTTGCCTTCGTTGTTGGAGGAGGGAGAAGACATGATGCCTAGCTTCGCAAACCCTAGCAGAAAACAGATCGAAACGAAAACAGAGGAATTCTGCATGATACAGAGGTCAAAACCTTCGGGAGTATATATAATGAATTTTTCCCAAACATAAGGAGTAACCCACAAGAAGACGGAGTCCAGGGGACACACGGGGTGCCCTCGAGGCAGGGGGCGCGCCCTGGGAAGGGGGGCGCGCCCCCTACCCTCAAGGAGGCCCCGTGTCTCCTCCGGACCGCGGTTTATTTTTCTATTTTTCTAAATATTCCAAAACGGAGAAAAAAATGCCTTTAGAGCTGTTTTGGAGTCGGTTTACTTACCGTATCACGTACCTCTTCCTTTTCGGAGGCTGAATCGTTCTAGAAAGTGTCCCTTATGTATTCATCCGGGGTTATGGTTTCAATAACATTAGTTTCAACATTAATAGGATTACCCGAGATATAATGTTTGATTCTTTGACCATTCACCACCTTCGGATTTGTGCCTTCGAAGTTGTTGATTTTTTTGGCACCGGAACGATAGACCTCCTTGATAACATAAGGTCCTTCCCACTTAGAGAGAAGTTTTCCTGCAAAAAATCTTAAACGAGAGTTGTATAGCAAAACATAATCACCTACGTTAAACTCACGCTTTTGTATCCTTTTGTCATGCCATCTTTTAACTTTTTCTTTAAATAACTTGGAATTCTCGTAGGCCTGGGTTCTCCATTCATCAAGACAGCTAATATCAGATAGCCTCTTTTCATCGGCAAGTTTGAAATCATAATTGAGATCTTTGATAGCCCAATATGCCTTATGTTCTAGAGGTAAGTGACAAGCTTTTCCATATACCATCTTATATGGAGACATACCCATAGGATTTTTGTATGCAGTTCTATAGGCCCATAATGCATCATCTAGTTCCTTGGACCAATTCTTTCTAGACCTATTAACTGTCTTTTGCAAGATTAATTTCAACTCCCTATTACTTAATTCAACTTGACCACTAGTCTGTGGGTGATAAGGTGATGCAATTCTATGGTTGACATCGTCCTTAGCAAGCATCTTACAGAAAGCACCATGAATAAAGTGTGAACCACCATCAGTCATTAGATATCTAGGGACTCCAAACCTCGGAAATATAACTTCTTTAAGCATCTTAATAGAGGTGTTATGATCAACACTACTAGTTGGAATAGCTTCTACCCACTTAGTAACGTAATCAACACCAACTAGGATATGTGTGTACCCATTAGAGGCAGGAAAAGGTCCCATATAATCAAAGCCCCAAACATCAAATGGTTCAATAACAAGTGAATAATTCATAGGCATTTCTTGACGTCTACTAATATTACCGATTCTTTGACATTCATCACATGATAAGACAAACTTATGGGCATCCTTGAAGAGAGTAGGCCAATAAAAACCGGATTTTAATACCATGTGTGCAGTTCTGTCTCCCGCATGGTGTCCTCCGTAAGCTTCGGAGTGGCACTTGCGTAGGATCTGTTCCTGTTCATGCTCAGTTACACAACGTCTAATAATACCATCTACTCCTTCTTTATAAAGATGTGGGTCATCCCAAAAGTAATGTCTCAAATCATAGAAGAACTTTTTCTATTGCTGATATGTGAAGCTAGGAGGTATAAACTTAGCAACGATATAATTAGCATAATCATCATACCATGGAGCAGTACGAGAAGTACTTATGACAGCTAGTTGTTCATCAGGAAAGCTATCATCAATAGGTTGTGGGTCATCAAGTATATTCTCTAACCTAGACAAGTTATCTGCTACGGGGTTCTCAGCCCCCTTTCTATCAATAATATGCAAGTAAAATTCTTGCAGCAAGAGAACCTATCTAATGAGTCTAGGTTTGGCATCTTTCTTTTCCATAAGGTATTTGATAGCAGCATGATCAGTGTGAATAGTTACTTTAGAATCAATGATGTACGGTCTAAACTTATCACAAGCAAACACAACTGCTAAAAATTCTTTTTCAGTGGTAGCATAATTCCGTTGGGCACTATCTAGAGTTTTGCTAGCATATTGGATAACATTCAATTTCTTATCAACTCTTTGCCCTAGAACAGCTCCTACGGCATAATCACTAGCATCGCACATAATCTCAAAGGGTAAATTCCAGTCACGAGGCTGGACAATAGGTGGAAAGATCAATGCTTTCTTAAGTATTTCAAATGCTTCTAGACAATCATCATCAAAGACAAAAGGAATATCTTTCTGTAAAAGATTAGTCAGAGGCCTGGAGATTTTGGAGAAGTCCTTAATGAACCTCCTATAAAACCCGGAATGACCAAGGAAACTTCGTATACCTTTGATATCCTTAGGGCATGGCATCTTTTCAATAGCATCAACTTTAGCCTTGTCAACTTCAATACCTCTTTCAGAAATTTGATGTCCCAAGACAATGCCTTCATTAACCATAAAGTGGCACTTCTCCCAATTCAAGACCAGATTAGTGTCTTCACATCTCTACAAAACTCGATCAAGGTTGCTTAAGCAGTCACCAAAAGAAGTTCCTTAAACGGAGAAATCATCCATGAACACCTCAACAATCTTTTCACAAAAGTCAGAGAATATAGCCATCATACATCTTTGAAAGGTAGCAGGTGCATTACATAAACCAAAATGCATACGTCTATAAGCAAAGGTATCGAAAGGACAAGTAAAGGTGGTCTTTTCTTGATCCCCCTTTGACACAAGTATTTGAGAGAAACCAGAATAACCATCTAGAAAGCAGAAACGAGTATGTTTGGATAATGTTTCTAGCATTTGATCAATAAATGGCAAGGGGTAATGATCTTTCTTAGTAGCTTTATTTAACTTACGGAAATCAATTACCATCCTATAACCTGTAACTATTCTTTGCGGGATCAATTCATCTTTATCATTAGGGACAACGGTCATACCTCCTTTCTTAGGAACACAATGGACATGACTTACTCACTGGCTATCAGCAATGGGATAGATAATACCTGCCTCTAGAAGCTTTAGAATTTCCTTCCTTACCACTTCTTTCATCTTAGGATTTAACCGTCGCTGATGATCGATAACTAGTTTAGCATTTTCTTCCAATTTTATCTTGTGTTGACATATAGTGGGACTAATGCCCATAAGATCGTCCAGAGTATATCCAATAGCAGCTCGGTGCTTCTTCAGAGTTTTCAATAGTCTTTCTTCCTCATGACCTGAAAGGTTAGCACTAATAATAACATGATATATCTTCTTTTCATCAAGATAAACATACTTAAGATTATCAGGTAAAGGTTTAAGTTCAAACACGGGATCACCCTTGGGTGGAGGAGGATCCCCTAGGATTTCAATATGCAAGTTATTTTTCAATACGGGTCCCTGTGTAAGGAATATTTCATCTATTTCCCTTCTCTCATTCATATGCATATCATTTTCATGGTCTAGCAAGTATTGTTCTAAAGGATCATTAGGTGGCACAGTAATAGAAGCAAGACCAATAAGTTCATCCTTACTAGGTGGTGCCTTTTCAAGGGGTTGTCTACGAAATTTAGCAAAGTTAAAATCATGAGACATATCCCCTAATCCAACAGTGACAATGTCTTCCACACACTCTATCTTGGCATTAACGGTATTCAAGAAGGGTCTACCAAATATAATGGGACAGAAAGCATCTTGTGGGGAACTAAGAACAAGAAAATCAGCAGGGTATTTAACCTTCCCACATAAGACTTCAATATCTCTAACAATCCCAACTGGTGAGATAGTATCTCTATTAGCAAGTTTAATAATAACATCAATCCCTTCTAACTCAACAGGTGCAATATCATGCATAATTTCGTTATACAAGTCAAGAGGGATAATGCTCGCACTAGCACCTACGTCGCATAAACCATGATAGAAATGATCTCCTATCTTAACAGAGATAACGGGCAAGCCTACGATAGGTTTATGTTTATTCCTAGCATTGGGTTTGGCTATCCTAGCAGACTCTTCTTGGAGATGAATAACATGTCCATCTAAATCTTCTACCAAGAGATCTTTAACCATAGCAACACTAGGTTCAACTTTAATTTTCTCAGAGGGTGTAGGTGTTCTAGTATTACTCTTACGAACTACAGTTGAAGCTTGAGCATGATCCTTTATCCTAACAGGGAAAGGTGGTTTCTCAATATAAGCGGTAGGAATGACATGATCAACATTATAAGTGATAGTCTTTTCTTCAACTTTAATAGGTTCAACTACTTTAACTTCAATAGGGGGATGGTATTTAAACCACTTCTCCTTGGGAGATCAACATGAGTAGCAAAGGATTCACAGAAAGAAGCTATTATCTCATAGTCACGTCCATATTTAGTGCTAAACTCACGGAAAACAGCGGTATCCATAAAAGCTTTAACACAATCAAACTTGGGGGTCATACCTGACTCCTTACCTTTATCGAGGTCCCAATCTTCGGAGTTGCGTTTAATGTTTTCCAATATATCCCATTTGAAGTCAATAGTCTTCATCATATAAGAGCCAGAACAAAAAGTATCAAGCATGGAGCGATTATCATGAGAAAGCCGAGCATAAATTTTTTGAATGATCATTTCTCTTGAGAGCTCATGATTGGGGCATGAATATAACATTGACTTAAGCCTCCCCCAAGCTTGAGCGATGCTTTCTCCTTTGTGGGGCCAGAAATTATAAATATAATTACGATCACGATGAACCTGGTGCATAGGGTAGAACATCTGATGAAATTCCAACTTCAGACGATTATAGTTCCAAGATCCCATATCATCGCATAGCCTAAACCATGTCAATGCATCTACCTTCAAAGATAAATGGAATACCTTCTTCTTGATAACATCCTCGGGCATACCTGCAAGCTTAAACAATCCACAAACTTCATCCACATGGATTAGATGTAAATCGGGGTGAAGTTTCCGTCTCCTGTATAGGGTTTTTCAAGCAATTTCTCAATCATACCCGAAGGAATCTCAAAGCAAACATTTTCATTAGGTGCAGTTGGTTGAGGAGCAACTCTTTGCTCTTCTGCTCGGGGTGAAGATACCCCAAACAAGCCCCTCAAAGGATTTTGAGCCATAGTAACAAGTGACAATAAATTTCAGCACACTATATAAATTTTTCCTTACCAAATTCCACTTACCAAAGGCACTTCACTCCCCGGCAACGGCGCCAGAAAAGAGTCTTGATGACCCACAAGTGTAGGGGATCTACCATAGTCCTTTTGATAAGTAAGAGTGTCGAACCCAACAAGGAGCAGAAGGAAATGATAGGCAGTTTTCTGTAAGGTATTTTCTGCAAGCACTGAAATTATAGGTAACAGATAGTTTTGTGATAAGATAATTGGTTGCAAGTGACAAACGGTAAAAGTAAATAAGGTGCAGCAAGGTGGCCCAATCATTTGTGTAGCAAAGGACAAGCCTGGACAAACTCTTATGCAAGGTAAAGCGCTCTCGAGGACATATGTGAATTATCGTCAAGCTAGTTTTCATCACGATCGTCTGATTCGCGTTTAGTACTTTGATAATTTGGTATGTGGGTGGACCAGTGCTTGGGTGCTGCCCTTACTTGGACAAGCCTCCCACTTATGATTAACCTCTAATGCAAGCATCCGCAACTACAAAAGAAGTATTAAGGTAAACCTAACCATAGCCTGAAACATATGGATCCAAATCAGCACCTTACGAAGCAACGCATAAACTAGGGTTTAAGCTTCTGTCACTCTAGCAACCCATCTTCTACTTATTACTTCCCAATGCCTTCCTCTATGCCCAAATAATGGTGAAGTGTCATGTAGTCAACGTTCACATGACACCACTAGAGGAGAGACAACATACATCTCATCAAAATATCGAACGAAGACCAAACTCACATGACTACTGATAGCAAGACTTCTCCCATGTCCTCAGGAACAAAAGTGACTACTCACAAGACATAATATTGTTCATGATCAGATGGGTATTAATATGCATAATGGATCTGAACTTATGATCTTCCACCAAATAAACCAACTAGCATCAACTACAAGGAGTAATCAACACTACTAGCAACCCACAGGTACCAATCTGAGGTTTGGGTACAAAGATTGGATACAAGAGATGAACTAGGGTTTGAGAGGAGATGGTGCTGGTGAAGATGTTGATGAAGATAGCCCTCCCCAAGATGGGAGAGCTATTGGTGATGACGGTGGTGATGATTTCCCCCTCCCGGAGGGAAGTATCCCCGGCAGAACAGCTCTGCCGGAGTCTAGATTGGTTTCCGCCTCAGTTCCGCCTCGATACGGCGGCGTGTGGTCCCGAAAGCCTTCTTCTAATTTTTTCCAGGTCAAAACCCTTCATATAGGAGAAGATGGGAACCTGGGGCCCACCGGCTGGCCCTCGAGGCAGGGGGCGCGCTCCCCACCCTCGAGGCCAGCCTGTGGCCCCTCTCGTGGATTTCTTCCGCCAGATATTTTTTATATTTTCCGTAAAAATGTTCTGTGGAGTTTCGGGGCTTTTGGAGTTGTGCAGAATAGGTTTCCAGAGTTTGCTCCTTTTCCAGCCCGGAATTCCAACTGCCGGCATTCCCCCTCTTCATGTAAACCTTGCAAAATAAGAGAGAAAAGGCAAAAGTATTGTGACAAAACATGTATGAACATCCCATAATGCAATAAATATCAACTTATAAGCATGATGCAAAATGGACGTATCAGCCTATCATGTGAAGACTAGTTTTATAGCCTAAGCACATTACCATGCTGTTTTAATAGACTCTCAAATAGATATAAGTGAATCATGAGAGTTCATCTATTTCTTCAAAATAAAACCATCGCCGTGCTCTAACAGATATAAGTGAAGCACTAGAGCAAACAACAAACTACTCCGAAAGATATAAGTGAAGATCAATGAGTAGTTCAATAATTATGTAACTGTGTGAAGACTCTCTAACATTTAAGAACTTCAGATCTTGGGATATTATTCAAACAGAAAGCAAAACAAAATAAACTAAATTGACGCTCGAAGCAAAACACATATCATGTGGTGAATAAAAATATAGCTCCGAGTATAGTTACCGATGGATGAAGACGAAAGAGGGGATGCCTTCCTGGGGCATCCCCAAGCTTAGGATTTTGATTATCCTTGAATTTTACTTGGGGTGCCATGGGCATCCCCAAGATTAGGCCTTTGCTACTCTTTGTTCCATAGTCCATCAAAGCAATACTCAAAACTTGAAAACTTCACAACACAAAACTTAGACAAAAATTCTCGTGAGCTCCGTTAGTATAAGAAAGCAAACCGCTACTCAAAGGTACTGCAATGAATTCATTCTTTGTTTATATTGGTGTTAAACCTACTATATTCCAACTTCTCTATGGTTCATACTTCCCAATACTACTCATAGATGCATTGAAATAAGCAATCAACACACGAAAAACAGAATCTGTCAAAAAACAGAACAGTCTGTAGTAATCTGCAGGTTTCTCCTACTTCTGCAACTCCAAAAAATTCAAACTAAATTGGTAAATTTGCGGAATTTGTCTACCAATCATCTGAAAAAAGAATCAACTAAAAAGCACGCTCCAGTAAAATCTGAAGACCACTTTAGACAGTGCTAACATTTCTGTTTTTCACAGCAAGATCACATAAACTTCACACAAGTCTTCCCAAAGGTTCTACTTGGCACAAACACTAAACAAAATATGAAACCACATCTAATCAGATGCTAGATGCAATATTTATTCCCTAACAACAACAAAAACAAAGAAAAACAAGCGCTATCGTTTTACGCACCTAGCTAGGCATAATGATGCTCACATAAAAGATAAGAATTGAAACATAACGGGAGCATCATGAAGCATATGAATAGCACATTTAAGTCTAACCCACTATGCATAGGGATTTTGTAAGCACACAACTTATGGTAACGAGAATCAACTAGCATAGGGAAGCAAAACAAGCGTAGCTTCAAAATTTTAAGCACATAGAGAGGAAACTTGATATTATTGCAATTCCTACAAGCATATGATCCTCTCTCATAATAATTTTCAGTAGCACATGAATGAATTCAACAATATAATCAGCACATAAAGCATTCTTTTCATGATCCCCAAGCATATAAATTTTATTACTCTCCACATAAGCAAATTTCTTCTCATTCATAGTAGTGGGAGCAAACTCAACAAAATAACTATCATGTGAAGCATAATCCAATTGAAAACTAAAATCTTGATGACAAGTTTCATGGTTATAATTATTCTTAATAGCATACAAGTCATCACAATAATCATCATAAATAGCAACTTTGTTCTCATAATCAATTGGAACCTCTTCCAAAATAGTGGATTCATCACTAAATAAAGTCATGACCTCTCCAAATCCACTTTCATCAATATAATTATCATAAATAGGAGGCATGCTTTCATCATAATAAATTAGCTCATCAAAACTTGGGGGACTAAAAATATGATCTTCATAAAACATAGCATCCCCAAGCTTGTGGCTTTGCATATCATTAGCATCATGGGTATTCAAAGAATTCATACTAACAACATTGCAATCATGCTCATCATGCACATATTTTATGCCAATCATTCTATGCAATTCTTCTTCTAGTACTTGAGCACAATTTTCCTTCCCATCATTTTCACGAAAGATATAAAAAAGATGAAGCATATGAGGTAACCTTAATTCCATTTTTTGTAGTTTTCTTTTATAAGGTAAACTAGTGATAAAACAAGAAACTAAAAGATTCGATTGCAAGATCTAAAGATATACCTTCAAGCACTAACCTCCCCGGCAACGGTGCCAGAAAAGAGCTTGATGTATACTACCCACCCTTCTTCTTGTAGACGTTGTTGGGCCTCCAAGTGCAGAGGTTTGTAGGATAGTAGCAAATTTCCTTCAAGTGGATGTCCTAAGGTTTATCAATCTGTGGGAGGCGTAGGATGAAGGTGGTCTCTCTCAAGCAACCTACAACCAAATAACAAAGAGTCTCTTGTGTCCCCAACACACCCAATAGAATGGTAAATTGTATAGGTGCACTAGTTCGGCGAAGAGATGGTGATACAAGTGCAATATGGATGGTAGATATAGGTTTTTGTAGTAAGAAAATGTAAAAACAGCAAGGTAGCAAGTGGTAAATGTGAGCATAAATGGTGTTGCAATGATAGTAGGCAAGTCCTAGGGTTCATACTTTCACTAGTGCAAGTTCTCTCAACAAGGATAACATAATTGGATCATATTACTAGCCCTCAACATGCTACAAAGTGTCACTCCAAAGTAACTAATTGCGGGTAACAAACGAAGAGATTATGGTAGGGTACGAAACCACCTCAAAGTTATTCTTTCTGATCGATCTATTCAAGAGTCCGTAGTAACGTTCAATCTATCATAGAGTTCGTACTAGAATAACACCTTAAGACACAAACCAATCAAAACCATAATGTCACCTAGATACTCCAATGTCACCTCAAGTATCCGTGGGCATGATTATACGATATGCATCACACAATCTCAGAAACATCTATTCAACCAACACATATAACTTCAAAGAGTGCCCCAAAGTTTCTACCGGAAAGTCAAGACGAAAACGTGTGCCAACCCCTATGCATAGATTCCCAAGGTCACGGAACCCGCAAGTTGATCACCAAAACATACATCAAGTGGATCACATGATATCCCATTGTCACCACAGATAAACACGTGCAAGACATACATCAAGTGTTCTCATATCCTTAAAGGCTCAATCCGATAAGATAACTTCAAAGGGAAAACTCAATCCATTACAAGAGAGTAGAGGGGGAGAAGCATCATAAGATCGAACTAGAATAGCAAAGCTCGTGATACATCAAGATCGTGCCATCTCAAGAACATGAGAGAGAGAGAGAGAGAGAGAGAGAGATAGAGATAGAGAGAGAGAGAGAGAGAGAGAGAGAGAGAGAGATAAAACACATAGCTACTGGTACATACCCTCAGCCCCGAGGGTGGACTACTCCCTCCTCGTCATGGAGAGCGCCGAGATGATGAAGATAGCCACCGGAGAGGGATTCCCCCCTCCGGCAGGGTGCCAGAAAGGGTGTAGATTGGTTTTTAGTGGCTACAGAGGCTTTCCGCGGCGGAACTCCCGATCTAGGTTTCATTCTGGAGGTTTCAATATTTATAGGATTTTTTGGAGTCGGGGCCAAGTAAAGGGGAGCTACGGGCCGTCCTCGAGATAGGGGGGCGCGCCCCCTGCCCAGGGCACGCCCTCCACCCTCGAGGGCAGCCCGTGGCTCTCGTGACCCAACTCTTTTGATTCAGGGGTTTCTTTTGGTCCAGAAAAAATCATAAAAAATTGGCTCGTCAATTGGACTCCGTTTGATATTCCTTTTCTGTAAAACCCTAAAACAGGAGAAAAACAGAAACTGGCACTGGGCTCTGGGTTAATAGGTTAGTCCCAAAAATCATATAAAAGTGTATAATAAAGCCCACAAGACATCCTAGAAGGATAATATAATAGCATGGGACAATAAAAAATTATAGATACATTGGGGACGTATCAGACTTCTTCAACTGGGAAATGTGAAACACATCATGAACTCGAGACAAGGCTTCGGGTAACTCCAGTTGATATGCAACTTCTCCTCCGCGTTCCAAAACTCTGTATGGTCCCACAAATCGTGGTGCTAGTTTGCCTTTAACTCCAAACCATTTCACTCCTCGACGTGGAGACACACTAATATATGCTCTATCTCCGACTTTGTAGGTTACTTCCTTGTGTTTAGCATCGACATAACTCTTCTGCCTGGACTGGGCTATCTTAAGTCTGTCACGGATTAACTTGACCTTCTCCTCTGAATCTATGATAAGGCCAGGACCAAATAATTTACGGTCTTCAACTCCAACACACATCAATTGTGTCACGCACCTCCTTCCGTACAAAGCCTCAAAAGGGTCCATCTTCAAACTAGCTTCATAGCTGTTGTTATATGAGAATTCTGCGTATGGCAAATTATCATCCCAACTAGATCCATAATCTAGCGCACAAGCTCTCAACATGTCCTCTAGAATCTGATTGACTCTCTCGGTCTGCCCATCTGTCTGCGGATGATTGGCTGTACTGAAGTCTAGCCTGGTACCCAAAGTTTCATGTAATTGATTCCAAAACCTCGAGGTAAACTGTGTTCCTCTATCTGATACGATGGTCCTCGAAACTCCATGCAGACATACGATCCTGGTCATGTATATCTTGGCCAACTTAGCACTTGTATATGTGGTTTTCACGGGGATGAAGTGAGCTACCTTGTTCAAGTGGTCAACTATAACCCATATGGAATCATAGCTTGAACGAGTCCTGGCCAATCCAGTGATAAAATCCAAGCCAAGCTTATCCCATTTACAATCAGGTATCGGCAAGGGCTGAAGTAATCCTGATAGTTTCTGATGCTCTGCCTTAACTCTCTGACATACTTCACATACTGCTACATACTCGACAATATCCTTCTTCATACATGTCCACCAAAAATTTTCCTTCAAGTCCAAATACATCTTAGTATTGTCCGGGTGTATCGAATAAGGCGAATCATGAGTCTCCTGAAAAATCAAGTTATGTATCTCTGGATCATTTGGCACGTAAATATGCTGCTCAAACCTTAATGTTCCGTGTTCATCCTCACGAAATCCTTTTGCCTTTCCTTGGTTCATCCTTCCCTTTATCTCCGCAATACCTTTGTCTAACTTCTAGGCTTCTTGAATCTTTCTCAACAAAGTGGATTGAATTTCCATTGCGGCAACAAAACCTCGTGGTACTATCTCCAATTGGAGATCTCTGAGATCATCAATTAACTCCTAAGGTAATCCTCCTACTGCAAGGGTATTAACATAGCTCTTGCGGCTCAATGCATCTGCCACAACATTGGCCTTTCCTGGGTGATAATGCAATCTCATGTCATAATCCTTTATGAGCTCCAACCATCTCCTTTGCCCGAGGTTCAAATCCTTCTGCGGGAAGATGTATTTCAAACTCTTGTGATCCGTGTAAACATCACACCTATTTCCGATAAGAAAATGTCTCCAGGTCTTGAGTGCGTGCACTACGGCTGCTAACTCCAAATCATGCGTGGCGTAATTCAGCTCATGATGTCAAAGCTGACGTGAGGCATATGAAACAACTCTTCCTTGTTGTATAAGAACACCTCCAAGTCCCTGGCGAGAAGTGTCGCAATATTACTTGGAAATCCTTCCGTATATTCGGAAGGATTAGCAATGGGGCTGTAACCAAACGTTTTTTCAACTCCTGAAAACTAGCCTCACATTCCTCGGTCCAATTAAACTTGGTGTCTTTCTTCAATAACTCTGTCATGGGCTTCGTGATCTTGGAGAAATTATCAATAAACCTCCGATAATATCCCCCGAGTCCAAGAAAACTGCGTATCTCTCCGACTGTGGTGGGTGCCTTCCATTCGGTGACGGCTTCAACCATGGAAGGGTCTACTGATATTCCTTCTCCTGATACAACATGTCCGAGAAATCCTTCTTCCTTCAACCAAAACTCGCATTTGCCGAACTTGGCGTAAAGCTGATGTTCCCTGAGCATCTCGAGAACCAAGCCCAAATGTTCCTTGTGTTCTTCTTCATTCTTTCTGTAAATCAGTATATCATCAATGAATACCACGACAAACTTATCCAAGAACTCCATGAATACCTTATTCATCATACTCATAAAATAGGTAAGGGCATTAGTCAAACCAAAAGATATGACCGTGTACTCATAAAGCCCATATCTGGTGGTAAAGGCTGTATTGGGTATATATCCTGTTCTCGAATCTTTAGCTGGTAATATCCTGATCGAAGATCGATCTTGGAGAAAACTTTTGCTCCTTGTAGCTGGTCAAACAAATCATTGATCATTGGCAGAGGGTACTTATTCTTGATCGTCACCTCGTTCAGCGCACGATAATCTACAACCATTCTCAAGAATCCATCCTTCTTCACAACTAGAAGCACTTGGGCTCCCCAAGGTGATGAAATCGGTCGAATATAACCTTCCTCTAATAATTCCTTAATCTGATTCTTAATTTCCTCCAGATCATTTGCGGGCATCCGGTACGGTCTCTTGGATATTGGTCCGGTTCCTGGCATCAACTCGATCAAAAACTCTATGTCCCGATCCGGTGGCATGCCGGGAAATTCCTCCGGAAATACATCATGGTAATCCTTCACAACTGGTACTTCCTCCTGGACAAGTCCCGAAAGAGAATTCACTTGATTCCTCCTTGGTGTATGCCTCGACACATACTTGATTCGTTTCCCCTCTGGGGTGGTGAGAAGAACCGACTTACTGGCACAATCGATGTTTCCCTCGTACTTGGATAGCCAATCCATACCTAGGATCACGTCAAATCCTTGGGATTCTAGGATAATGAGGTATGTGGGAAACACATGTCTTCCTATGGTCAATGGCAACTGAAAACATCCCCGACTAGCCATATAGTCTGCTCCTGGGGAACTCACTAACATAGGTGACTTAAGGGCTACGGTCGGCAACTTAAACTTGTCCACAAATCCCCTTGATATGAATGAATGTGATGCACCATTGTCAAAAAGAATAAGGGATGTTAATGCATTAATAAAAAAACTTACCAACAACTGCGTCGGGCTGTTCGTCAATTTCCTCCAAATTGACGTGATTCACCTCACCTCTGGTGAAAGGATTGGGCTTCTTTCCAGAGCTTCCATTGTCATTCCCGTTCTTCGCCTCGGGACATTCAGTGGCGTAGTGTCTAGTTTTCTTGCACTTGAAGTAGGTAATGTGGCTCAGATCCTTCGTTGCCTGTGTAGTGGGGTTGGAGTGATGCTGATTGCTATTTCCTCCGTTCCCATTGCCATTCCTATGGCCATTATGGTTGTGTCCATTCCCTCCATGATGTGAATTTCTTGCATGGTTATGGTGAGTGTGTCCACCATACTTGCCGGATTATGTTCCATTATTTCTCGAGTACGGGGTATAGCGGGGCTTCTGCTGAACTCTTGAGTTGTACTTTCCCTGTTTGTACTTACTCTTGCGATTTTCCACCTGCTGTTGCTTGCCTTCCAGAATGAGAGCCTTGTTGACCAACTCTTGATAATTGTTAAAGGTAGCCACGGTCAACTGAAGTCCCAGATCATCGTTTAGTCCATCCAGAAATTTCTCCTGCTTAGCGGCATCATCAGCCATGTCTCCGGGAGCATACCTGGATAACTTGTTGAATTCCTCCACATAATCACCAACAAAACGATTTCCTTGGAGTAAATTGCGGAACTCACGCTTCTTCAGACTCATAGCTCTGGCTAAAACATGTGTGGTACGAAACGCCTGCTGGAACTGATCCCAAGTCACATTGCCTATGGGGAATGTGGTGGTGTAATTCTCCCACCACGAAGTTGTTGGTCCATCCAGTTGATGTGCGGCAAAGCGCACCTTCTTAGCATCAGTGCATCCTGCGGTGGTCAGGTCCCTTTTGATCCTGCAAAGCCAGTCATCTGTGATGATCGACTCCGTGCTGCTTGATGACCCACAAGTATAGGGGATCTATCGTAGTCCTTTCGATAAGTAAGAGTGCCGAACCCAATGAGGAGAAGAAGGAAATGATAGGCATTTTTTAGTAAGGCATTCTCTGCAAGCACTGAAATTATCGGTAACATATAGTTTTGTGATAAGGTAATTTGTAACGAGTAAAAAGTAGTAAAAGTAAATAAGGTGCAGCAAGATGGCCCAATCCTTTTGTAGCAAAGGACAAGCCTGGACAAACTCTTATATAAAGGAAAGCGCTCCCGAGGACACATGGGAATTATCGTCAAGCTAGTTTTCATCACGCTCATATGATTCACGTTCGTTACTTTGATAATTTGGTATGTGGGTGGACCGGTGCTTGGGTACTGCCCTTCCTTGGACAAGCATCCCACTTATGATTAACCCCTATTGCAAGCATCCACAACTACAAAAGAAGTATTAAGGTAAACCTAACCATAGCATGAAACATATGGATCCAAATCAGCCCCTTAGGAAGTAACGCATAAACTAGGGTTTAAGCTTCTGTCACTCTAGCAACCCATCATCTACTTATTACTTCCCAATGCCGTCCTCTAGGCCCAAACAATGGTGAAGTTTCATGTAGTCGACGTTCACATAACACCACTAGAGGAAAGACAACATACATCTCATCAAAATATCGAACGAATACCAAATTCACATGACTACTTATAGCAAGACTTCTTACATGTCCTCATGAACAAACTTAACTACTCACAAATCATATTCACGTTCATAATCAGAGGGGTATTAATATGCATAAAGGATCTGAACATATGATCTTCCACCGAATAAACCAACTAGCATCAACTACAAGGAGTAATCAACACTACTAGCAACCCACAGGTACCAATCTGAGGTTTTGGGACAAAGATTGGATACAAGAGATGAACTAGGGTTTGAGAGGAGATGGTGCTAGTGAAGATGTTGATGGAGATTGACCCCTCCCACTGAGAGGATCGATGGTGATGATTTCCCCCTCTCGGAGGGATGTTTCCCCGGCAGAACAGCTCCGCCGGAGCCCTAGATTGGTTCCGCCTCGAGACGGCGACGCTTAGTCCCGAAAGCTTCCTTCTGATTTTTTCCTAGGTAGAAGACACCTTACACCAGAAGATGGGCATTAGGGGCTGCCAGGTGGCCCACGAGGCAGGGGGCGCGCCCCCACCCTCGTGGACGGTGGGTGGCCCCCCTCTGGTGCTTTCTTCGCCCAATATTTTTAATATATTCCAAAATTGACTTTCATGGAGTTTCAGGACTTTTTGAGTTGTGCAGAATAGGTCTCTAATATTTTTCTCCTTTTCCAAGCCAGAATTCCAGCTGCTGGCATTCTCCCTCTTCATGTAAACCTTGTAAAATAAGAGAAAAAAGGCATACATATTGTGACATAATGTGTAGTAACAACCCATAATGCAATAAATATCGATATAAAAGCATGATGCAAAATGGAAGTATCAACTCACCCAAGCTTAGACCTCGCTTGTCCTCAAGCGAAAACCGATACCGAAAAATATGTCCACATGTTTAGAGATAGAGGTGTCGATAAAATAAAATACGGACATGAGGGCATCATGATCATCCTTATAACAACATATATATATATATATATATATATATATATTGTCATATGATTTCTTCTGCTAAAGTAACAATCTATTCACAATGTCAAGTATGAATCAGAAACTTCACTGCAAACTAACAAACTATGATCTCAATCATTGAAGCAATTGCAATTTATCATAACATCGGAAAGAGTCAATGTAAGAGCTTTTCAGCAAGTCCACATACTCAACTATCATTTAGTCTTTCACAATTGCTAACACTCACGCAATACTAATGGGTATGAAGTTTTAATCGGACACAGAGAAATATAGGGGCTTATAGTTTTGCCTCCCAACTTTTTACCTCAAGGGTAATGTCAATAACAATGGTTCATGATAGCTTACATCCAATTGGGTATATATGTCAGGATCTTTCCAACACAATGTGCTTGCCAAAGGATAAATTGTAAAAAGGAAATGTAAAGATCACCATGACTCTTATATAAGGTAAGAACAATAGATAGGCCCTTCGCGGAGGGAAGCAGAGGTTGTCATGTGCTTTTATGGTTGGATGCACAAAATCTTAATGCAAAAGAATGTCACTTTATATTGCCACTTGTGATACGGACCTTTATTTTGCAGTCCGTCGCTTTTATTTCTTCCATATCACAAGCTTGTATAAAGCTTATTTTCTCCACACTAAAAGAGCATACATATTTAGAGAGCAATTTTTATTGCTTGCAATAATGGCAACTTACTTGAAGGATCTCACTCAATCCATAGGTAGATATGGTGGACTCTTATGGAAAAACTGGTTTTAAGGATATTTGGAAGCACAAGTAGTATCTCTACTTGGTGCAAGGAATTTGGCTAGCATGAGGGGGAAAGGCAAGCTCAACATGTTGGATGATCCATGACAATATACTTTATTCGGATATAAGAAAACATAACCCATTACGTTGTCTTCCTTGTCCAACGTCAACTTTTTAGCATGTCATATCTTAATGAGTGCTCAAAATCATAAAAGATGTCCAGGATAGTGTATTTATATGTGAAAACCTCTCTTTCTTTATTACTTCCTATTAATTGCAACGATGACCAAAACTATGTTTGTCAACTCTCAACAACTTTTATTCATCATACTCTTTGTATGTGAAGTCATTAGTCCCCATAAGATCAATATGATCTCTTTAATTATTTTTATTCTTTCTTTTATTCCCTCAAGATCATAGTAAGATGATCAAGCCCTTGACTCAAAACCAATCTTTATTATATATAGCTCATGGAATCGATTACATAGAAGGATCATAAGGCAAAACTCAAAACTAGATCATACTAAGCTTCATTCTTCTAGATCAAGATATAACCAAAAGGATCGAACTAAGAAAAACGGTAAAGATAGAGGTGATGATACGATACCGGGGCACCTCCCCCAAGCTTGGCAGTTGCAAGGGGAGTGCCCACACCCGATACTTAGTTCTCCTTTGGTGGTGATGGAGTTGTTGATGATGTAGGCTTGTCATCCAACATCGAGCGTAGGAGATGCTCCGACTTACGAATAATGGCCTTGAGTGTGGTGATATGCTCTTGCAACAGAATATTTTCACGGGTTAGATACTTGTTCTGCACCCGAACTATTTCAATCATCTTGAAAGCTTCAATTTCAGTACGGGTAAGAAGATTGCAATGAGGTTGAAGGATGTCTTCTTCTTCTGCTGCCGGCTCTTGATCCTTCGTGACCTTCTTGATCCTATCGTCCTTGTTGACCTCCCCGGGTTCTTCTCTCTTCAGCTCCATCTTCATTAGCCAAGCATCGTCGCCAGCGTTGTTGGAGGAGGGGGACGACATGATGCCTGGCCTTGACAACTCTGGCAGAAAACAGCTCAAAACAAAAGCAGGAGATATTCACGTGGTGCGGTGGTCAAAACTTTTGGGAGATTATATAATGAATTTTTACCGGCTAAAAGATGTATCGTGCAAGAAAATGGAGTCCGGAGGGTACACGAGGTGCCCACGAGGCAGGGGGGCGCGCCCTCCATCCTCGTGTCCCTTTCGGACTACTTCTTATTCTCCTATTTTCTTAAATATTGCAAAACGGAGAAAAATTGCTATTAGAACTATTTTGGAGTCGGTTTACTTACCGTACCACATACCTATTCCTTTTCGGAGTCTCAAACATTCTGGAAAGTGTCCCTTATGTATTCCTCTGGGGTTACGGTTTCAATGACATTAGTTTCAACATTTATGGGATTACCTGAGATATAATGTTTGATTCTTAGACCGTTTACCACCTTCGGATTTGTGCCTTCCAAGTTGTTGATTTTTATGGCTCCGGAACGATAGACCTCCTCGATAACGTAAGGACCTTCCCATCTAGAGAGAAGTTCTCCTGCAAAGAATCTTAAACGAGAGTTGTATAGCAAAACATAATCACCTACATTAAACTCACGCTTTTGTATCCTTTTGTCATGCCATCTTTTAACTTTTTTCTTTAAACAATTTGGCATTTTCATAGGTCTGGGTTCTCCACTCATCAAGTGAGCTAATGTCAAATAGTCTCTTCTCACCAGCAAGTTTGAAATCATAATTGAGCTCTTTAATGGCCCAATATGCCTTATGTTCTAGTTCGAGAGGTAAGTGACATGTTTTTCCATAAACCATCTTATACGGAGACATACCCATAGGATTTATATATGCAATTCTATATGCCCATATTGCATCATCAAGTTTCTTGGTCCAATTCGTTCTAGATCTATTGACAGTCTTTTGCAAAATTAATTTTAGCTCTCTATTACTCAGTTCTACTTGACCACTAGACTGTGGGTGGTATGGGGATGCAATTCTGTGATTAACATCATACTTAGCAAGCACTTTACGAAACGCACCATGAATAAAATGTGAACCACATCAGTCATTAAGTATCTAGGGACTCCGAACCTCAAAAAAATAACTTCTTTAAGCATATTAATAGAGGTGTTATGATCAACATTACTAGTTGGAATAGCTTCTACCCACTTAGTAACGTAATCAACATCAACTAAAATATGTGTATACCCATTAGAGGAAGGAAACAGTCCCATATAATCAAAGCCCCAAACATCAAATGGTTCAATAACAAGTGAATAGTTCATAGGCATTTCTTGACGTCTACTAATATTAAAAATTCTTTGACATTCATCACAAGACAAGACAAACTTACGGGCATCCTTGAAGAGAGTAGGCCAATAAAAACTGGATTGCAATACCTTATGTGTAGTTCTATCTCCAGCATGGTGTCCTCCATAAGCCTCAGAGTGACACTTGCATAGGACCTATTCATGTCATGGTCAGGCACACAACGTCTAATAAAGCATCTACTCCTTCTTTATAAAGGTGTGGGTTATCCCAGAAGTAATGTCTTAAATCATACATAAACTTTTTGTTTTGCTGGTATGTGAAGCTAGGTGGTATAAATTTAGCAACAATGTAATTAGCATAATCAACATACCATGGAGCAGTACGAGACACATTTATGACAACTAATTGTTCATCAGGAAAGCTATCATCTATATGTAGTGGGTCATCAAGAACATTCTCTAACCTAGACAAGTTGTCTGCAACGGGGTTCTCAGCTCCCTTTCTGTCAATGATATGAAAATCAAATTCTTGTAGTAAGAGAACCCATCTAATAAGTCTAGGTTTAGCATCTTTCTTTTCCATAAGATATTTAATAGCAACATGATCAGTGTGAACATTTACTTTAGAATCAACAATATAAGGTCTGAACTTATCACAAGCAAACAGAACTGCAAAAAAATCTTTTTCAGTAGTAGCATAATTTCTCTAGGCACCGTCTAAAGTTTTACTAGCATATTGGATAACATTTAATTTCTTATCAACTCTTAGTCCTAGAACAGCACCTACGGCATAATCACTAGCATCACACATAATTTCAAAGGGTAAATTCCAATCAGGTGTCTGGACAATAGGTGCAGAAATCAAGGCTTTCTTAAGTATTTCAAATTCTTCTACACAATCATCATCAAAGACAAAAGGAACATCTTTTTGTAAGAGGTTAGTCAAAGGCCTAGAAATTTTTGAGTATTCTTTAATGAACCTCCTATAAAAATTGGCATGACCAAGGAAACTTCTTATACCTTTAATGTCCTTGGGACACGACATCTTTTTAATAGGATCAACTTTAGCTTTATCAACTTCATTACCTCTTTCAAAAAAATTATGCCCAAAGACAATACCTTCATTAACCATAAAGTGGCACTTCTCCCAATTCAAGACAAGATTAGTTTCTTCACATCTCTGCAAAACTCGATCAAGGTTGCTCAAGAAATTATCAAAAGAAGTTCCATAAACGGAAAAATCATCCATGAAAACCTCAACAATCTTTTCACAAAAATCAGAGAATATAACCATCATGCATCTTTGAAAGGTAGCAGGTGCATTACTTAAGCCAAAAGGCATACGTCTATAAGCAAAGGTACCAAAAGGGCAAATAAAAGTGTTTTTTTCCTGATCCTCTTTTGACACAGGTATTTGAGAGAAACCAAAATAGCCATCTAGAAAGCAAAAATGTGTATGTTTGGATAATCTTTCTAGCATTTGATCAATAAAAGGTAAATGGTAATGATCCTTTTTAGTAGCTTTATTTAATTTGCGGAAATAAATTACCATTCTATAACCTGTAACAATTATTTGTGGGATCAATTAATCTTTATCATTAGGACCAACAGTAATACCTCCCTTCTTTGGGTCATGACTTACCCATTGACTATCACCAACTGGATAAATTATCCCTGCCTCTAGAAGCTTTAGTATTTCTTTCCTTACTACTTCTTTCATCCTAGGATTTAGCCATCGTTGATGATCAACAACCGGTTTAGCGCCTTTCTCCAATTTTATTTTGTGTTGGCACAGAGTGGGACTAATGCCCTTAAGATCATCATGAGTATATCAAATGGCAGCACGATGCTTCTTCAAAGTTTTCAACAATTTCTCTTCTTCCTGCTCTAAAAGGTTAGCACTGATAATAATATGATATATCTTTTTTTCATCAAGCTAAGCATACTTAAGAGTATCATGTAATGGTTTGAGCTCAAACACGGGATCACCCTTGGGTGGAGGAGGATCTCCTAGGATTTCAACATGCAAGTCGTGTTTCAATAAAGGTCCCTGTTTAAAGAATACTTCATCTATTTTCATGGTCTAGAAAATATTGTTCTAAAGGATCGTTAGGAGGCACGGCAATAAAAGCAAGACCAATAGTTTCATCCTTAGCAGACAATTCTTTATCATGGGGCTGTCTATGAAATTTAGCAAAATTAAATTCATGAGAAATATCCCCTATTCCAACAGTAACAATATCCTTTTCGCAGCCTATCGTAGCATTAACAGTATTCAAGAAGGGTCTACCAAATATAATGGGACAAAAGTCATCTTGTGGGGAACCAAGAACAAGAAAATAAGTAGGGTATTTGACTTTCCCACACAAGACTTCAACATCTCTAACAATCCCAACTGGTGAAATAGTATCTTTATTGGCAAGCTTAATTGTAACATCAATACCTTCTAGCTCAGTAGGTGCAACATCATGCATAATTTCTTCTTATAAGGAATGAGGTATTGCACTCGCACTAGCACCCATATCACATAAACCATCATAGCAATGATCTCCTATTTTAACAGAAATAACAGGCATGCCTACAATAGGTCTATGTTTATTTTTAGTACCGGGTCTAACAATTCTAGCAGCTTCATCACAGAGGTAAATAACATGCCCATCAATATTATCAACCAAGAGATCCTTAACCATAGCAATACTAGGTTCAACTTTAATTTGCTCAGAGGGTGTAGGTGTTCTAGTATTACTCTTATGAACCATAGTTGAAGCTTTAGCATGATCCTTTATTCTAGCAGGGAAGGGTGGTTTCTCAATATAAGCGGTAGGAACAATAGGATCAACATTATAAGTGATAGTCTTTTCTTCAAATTTAACAGTGATACGTCTCCAACGTATCTATAATTTTTTATTGTTCCATACTATTATATTATCCTTCTAGGATGTTTTATGGCCTTTATTATACACTTTTATATGATTTTTGGGACTAAACTATTAACCCAGAGCCCAGTGCCAGTTTATGTTTTTCTCCTGTTTTAGGGTTTCACAGAAAAGGAATATCAAACGGAGCCCAATTGATCCGAAATTCAACGGAGATCATTTTTGGACCAGAAGAAGCCCACGAATTGCTGGAGGGGGACAAGAAGACCCACGGGCTGCCCACGAGGGTGGGGGGCGCGCCCCCTGCCTCGCGGACAGCCCATAGACCCCCTTTGCTTGGCCCCGACTCCAATACCTCCTATATATACTGAAACCTACGAAAATTAACCTAGATCAGGAGTTCTGCCGTTGAAAGCCTATGTTGCCACTGAAAACCAATCTAGACCCGTTCTGGCACCCCGCCGGAGGGGGGAATCCCTCTCCGATGGCTATCTTCATCATCCCGGCGCTCTCCATGACGAGGAGGGAGTAGTCCACCCTCGAGGCTGAGGGTATGTATCAGTAGCTATGTGTTTTATCTCTCTCTCTCTCTCTCTCTCTCTCTCTCTCTCTCTCTCTCTCTCTCTCTTGTGTTCTTGAGATGGCACGATCTTGATGTATCGCGAGCTTTGCTATTCTAGTTGGATCTTATGATGCTTCTCCCCCTCTACTCTCTTGTAATGGATTGATTTTTCGCTTTGAAGTTATCTTATCGGATTGAGTCTTTATAGATTTGAGAACACTTGATGTATGTCTTACACGTGCTTATCTGTGGTGACAATGGGATATTATGTGATCTACTTGATGTATGTTTTGGTGATCAACTTGCGGATTTCGTGACCTTGGGAATCTATGCATAGGGGTTGGCACACGTTTTCGTCTTGACTCTCCGGTAGAAACTTTGGGGCACTCTTTGAAGTTCTATGTGTTGGTTGAATAGATGTTTCTGAGATTATGTGATGCATATCGTATAATCATGCCCACGGATACTTGAGGTGACAATGGAGTATCTAGGTTACATTAGGGTTTTGGTTGATTTGTGTCTTAAGGTGTTATTCTAGTACGAATTCTATGATAGATTGAACGTTACTACAGACTCTTGAAAAGATCGATCAGAAAGAATAACTTTGAGGTGGTTTCGTACCCTACCATAATCTCTTCGTTTGTTCTCCGCTATTAGTTACTTTGGAGTGACTCTTTGTTGCATGTTGAGGGATAGTAATACGATCCAATTATGTTATCCTTGTTGAGAGAACTTCCACAAGTGAAAGTATGAACCCTAGGCCTTGTTTTCTATCATTGCACTACCGTTTATGCTCACTTTTACCACTTGCTACCTTGCTGTTTTTATATTTTCAGTTTACAAAAACCTATATCTACCATCCATATTGCACTTGTATCACCATCTCTTCGCCGAACTAGTGCACCTATACAATTTACCATTGTATTGGGTGTGTTGGGGACACAAGAGACTCTTTGTTATTTGGTTGCAGGGTTGTTTGAGAGAGACCATCTTCATCCTACACCTCCTGCGGATTGATAAACCTTGGGTCATCCACTTGAGGGAAATTTTCTACTGTCCTACAAACCTCTGCACTTGGAGGCCCAACAACGTGTACAAGAAGAACGTTGTGTAGTGGACATCCAGCTCTTTTCTGGCGCCGTTGCCGGGGAGGTTAGTGCTTGAAGGTATATCTTTAGATCTTGCAATCAAATCTTTTAGTTTCTTGTTTTATCACTAGTTTAGTTTATAAAAGAAAATTAAAAAAATGGAATTGAGGTTACCTCATATGCTTCATCTTTTTAATATCATTCGTGCAAATGATGGGAAGGAATATTGTGCTCAAGTACTAGTACAAGAATTACATAGAATGCTTGGCATAAAATATGTGAATGATGAGCATGATTGCAATGTTGTTAGTACGAATTCTTTGAAAACCCATGATTCTAATGATACGCAAAGCCACAAGCTTGGGGAAGCTATGTTTGACGAAGATGATATGTTTAGTCCCCCAAGTTATGATGAGCAAATTCATTATGATGAAAGCATGCCTCCTATTTATGATGATTATATTGATGAAAGTGGATATGGAGAGGTCATGACTTTATTTAGTGATGAATCCACTATTTTGGAAGAGGTTCCAATTGATTATGAGAACAAAGTTGCTATCTATGATGATTATTGTGATGACTTGTATGCTATTAAGAATAATGATAACCATGAAACTTGTCATCATAATTTTAGTTTTCAATTGGATTATGCTTCACATGACCGTTATTTTGTTGAATTTTCTCCCACTACTATGAATGAGAAGAATTTTGCTTGTGTGGAGAGTAGTAAAATTTCTATGCTTATGGATCATGAAAAGAATGCTTTGTGTCGTGGAATTGTCACGACAGATGTCCTAGGGTAAGGACTTAGTCGTGAGGCCGTGCATCTATGTAGTAGCTTGAGAGGGGTTGAGCGCAATCGAGAGACGCAACGCAAGACAAGGATTTAGACAGCTTCGGGCCCCGGGAAACATTATCCGGTAATAGCCCTACATGCTGTTTGAGGCTTGGTCTCATTATGATCCTCATGGTGTCGCTGGTAACCGGCGCTTTGTTTCTATCCCTAGAGATTGTTTGTTGTTTGCTTGTCCCTCTTTGGGGAGCCCTGCCCCTCCTTATATATGTTGAAGGGGCGGGTTACATGACTAGTCCTAGTAGGAATAGGATTACTCTATTACAAGGAGTCCTAGTCTTGCTTCCTTTGTAGGAGAATATTCCTTGTGCTTTCTTCATAAACCGGCCCACCATAACATGAACCGGCCTTCTGGGCCTTGGGCCTTGTCATCCGTGATCCTCTCGTCGGGTTACCAGTGAATCGCCAAGTGTAAACCGTCTCAAGTAATCCGCCAAGTCCGGCCGGGTTATACTCCCGGCCGGGTTACGCTGCGGGGTATATCCCCGACACTTTATGTGATGGTTATATTGTTGAATTCATTCATGATGCTATTGAAAATTATTATGAGGGAGGAACATATGCTTGTAAGAATTGCAATAATATCAAGTTTCCTCTCTATGTGCTTAAAATCTTGAAGTTATGCTCGTTTTCCCTTCCTATGCTAGTTGATTATCGTTCCCATAAGTTGTTTTCTTACAAAATCCCTATGCATAGGAAGTGGGATAGACTTAAATGTGCTAGTCATATTCTTCATGATGCTCCCGTTATGTTTCAATTCCTATCTTTTATGCGAGCATCATTGAAATCATCATGCCTAGCTAGGGGCGTTAAACGATAGCGCTTGTTGGGAGGCAACCCAACTTTATATTTGTTCTTTGCTTTTTTCTTCTGTTTAGGAATAAATATTGCATCTAGCTTCTGTTTAGATGTGGCTTTGTGTTTTAATTAGTGTTTGTGCCAAGAAGAACCTTTGGGAAGACTTGTGTGAAGTTTATATGATCTTACAGTGAAAAACAGAATCGTTAGCGCTCGCTAGAATAGTCACCAGATTTTACCGGAGTGTACTATTTAGTTGATTCTTTTTGCACATTATTAATAGACAAATTCCTCACATTTACCAATTTATTTCAAATTTCTTGGAGTTACAGAAGTATGCGAAAGTTACAGATTACTACAAACTATTCTATTTTTGACAGATTCTGTTTTTCGTGTGTTGTTTGCTTATTTCAATGCATCTATGAGTAGTATTGGGAAGTACGAATCATAGAGAAGTTGGAATACAGTAGGTTTAACACCAATACAAACAAAGAATGAGTTCATTACAGTACCTTTGAGTAGTGGTTTGTTTTCTTATACTAACGGAGCTAACGAGATTTTTGTCTAAGTTTTGTGTTGCGAAGTTTTCAAGTTTCGAGTATTGCTTTTCTGGACTATGGAACAAAGAGTGGCAAGTGCCTAAGCTTGGGGATGCCCAAGGCACCCCAAGGTAAAATTCAAGGACAACCAAATGCCTAAGCTTGGGATGCCCTGGGAAGGCATCCCCTCTTTCGTCTTCATCTATCGGTAACTATACTCGGAGCTATATTTTTATTCACCACATGATATGTGTTTTGCTTGGAGCATCAATTTATTTCAGTTTGTTTTGCTTGCTGTTTGAATAATATCCCAAGATCTGAAATTCTTAAATGTTAGAGAGTCTTCACATAGTTACATAATTATACAACTAGTCGTTGTTCTTCACTTGTATCTTTTGGAGTAGTTTGTCATTTGCTCTAGTGCTTCACTTATATCTTTTAGAGCACGGCGGTGGTTTTATTTTGAAGAAATAGAGGAAATCTCATGCTTCACTTATATCTTTTTGAGAGTCTTTTAGAACAGCATGGTAATGTGCTTTGGTTATAGAACTAGTCCCAATATGATAGGCATCCAAGTTGTGTGTAGTAAAAACTTTCATACTAAGTGCATTGAATATGATGAGAAGTTGGATGCTTGATAATAGTTTTGAGATATGAGGATAGTGATATTAGAGTCATGCTAGTGGAGTTATTATGAAATTGAGAAATACTTGTCTTAAGTTAGTGATTCCCGTAGCATGCACGTATGGTGAACCGCTATGTGACGAAGTTAGAGCATGAGGTATTTGTAGAGTGTCATCCTTTGTGTGGAGGTCGGGGGCGCGCGATGGTTAACTCCTACCAAGCTCCCCCTAGGAGCATGCGTTGATTGATTTGTTTTGATGACTCGTAAATTTTTGCAATAAGTATATGAGTTCTTTATGACTAATGTTGAGTCCATGGATTATACGCACTCTCACCCTTCCACCATTGCTAGCCTCTCTCGTACCGCGCAACTTTCGCCCGTACCATACACTCACTATATATCCTTCCTCAAAATAGCCACCATATATCTTCCTCAAAACAGCCACCATACCCACCTATCATGGCATTTCCATAGCCATTCCGAGATATATTGCCATGCAACTTTGCACCGTTCCATTCATATGACACGCTTCTTATTGTCATATTGCCATGGATGATCATGTAGTTGACATAGTATTTGTGGCAAAGCCACCATGCATAATTTTTCATACATGTCACTCTTGATTCATTGCACATGCCGATACACCGCCGGAGGCATTCATATAGAGTCATACTTTGTTCTAGTATCGAGTTGTAATATGGAGTTGCAATTCAATATAAGTGTGATGATCATCATTATTAGAGCATTGTCCCATGTGAGGAAAGGCCAATAAAAAAAGATGGCCCAAAAAATAAATATAGAGAGGGGCTAAAAAAAAGAGAGAAAGCCCCTCCAAAAAAATGAGAGAAAAGAGAGAAGGTACAATTGCTAGTATATTTATCCACACTTGTGCTTCAAAGTAGCACCACGTTCTTCATGATAGAGAGTCTCATGTTTAGTCACTTTCATATACTAGTGGGAATTTTCATTATAGAACTTGGCTTGTATATTCCAACGATGGACTTCCTCAAATGCCCTAGGTCTTCATGAGCAAGCGAGTTGGATGCACATCCACTTAGTTTCTTTTGTTGAGCTTTCATACATTTTTAGCTCTAGTGCATCCATTGCATGGCAATCCCTACTCACTCACATTGATATCTATTGATGGGCATCTCCATAGCCCATTGATACGCCTAGTCGATGTGAGACTATCACCCTCCTTTTTTTCTTCTCCACAACCACCTCTCTATTCCACCCATAGTGCCATCTCCATGTCTCACGCTCATGTATTGCGTGAAAGTTGAAAGGTTTGAAAGAATAGAGTATGAAAACAAGTGCTTGGCTGAAACCGGGGTTGTGCATGATAAGAATATTTTGCGTGATGAAGAGGGAGCATAGCCAGACTATATGATTTTGTTGGGATAACTTTCTTTAGCCATAGTATTTTGAGAAGACATGATTGCTTTGATAGTATGCTTGAAGTATTATTATTTCTTATGTCAATATAGACTTTTGTCTTGAATCTTTCAGATCTGAATATACATGCCACAATTAAAAGAATTACATTGGAAAACTATGTTAGTTAGCATTCCACATCAAAAATTCTGTTTTTATCATTTACCTACTTGAGGACGAGCAAGAATTAAGGTTGGGGATACTTGATACGTCTCCAACGTATCTATAATTTTTGATTGTTCCATGCTTTATATTATCCTTCTAGGATTTTTGGGACTAACCTATTAACCCAGAGCCCAGTGCCAGTTTCTGTTTTTCTCCTGTTTCAGGGTTTCGCAAAAAAGGAATATCAAACGGAGCCCAATTGACATGAAATTCAACGGAGATCATTTTTGGACCAGAAGAAGCCCACGGAGTGCCGGAGGGGGGCGGGAAGTCCACGGGCTGCCCACGAGGGTGGGGGCGCGCCCCCCCTACTAGGCGCGCCCCCTGCCTCGTGGACAGCCCGTAGACCCCCTTTGCTTGTCCCCGACTCCAACACCTCCTATATGTACTGAAACCTCCAGAAATTAACCTAGATCAGGAGTTCCGCCGTCGAAAGCCTCTGTTGCCACCGAAAACCAATCTAGACCCGTTCTGGCACCCTGCCGGAGGGGGGGAATCCCTCTCCGGTGCCTATCTTCATCATCCCGGCGCTCTCCATGACGAGGAGGGAGTAGTCCACCCTCGGGGCTGAGGATATGTATCAGTAGCTATGTGTTTGATCTATCTCTCTCGTGTTCTCGAGATGGCACGATCTTGATGTATCGCGAGCTTTGCTATTAAATTTGGATCTTATGATGCTTCTCCCCCTCTACTCTCTTGTAATGGATTGAGTTTTCCCTTGGAAGTTATTTTATCGGATTGAGTCTTTAAGGATTTGAGAACACTTGATGTATGTCTTGCGCGTGCTTATCTGTGGTGACAATGGGATATCATGTGATCTACTTGATGTTTGTTTTGGTGATCAACTTGCAGGTTTCGTGACCTTGGGAATCTATGCATAGGGGTTGGCACACGTTTTCGTCTTGACTCTCCGGTAGAAACTTTGGGGCACTCTTTGAAGTTCTATGTGTTGGTTGAATAGATGTTTCTGAGATTGTGTGATGCATATCGTATAATCATGCCCACGGATACTTGAGGTGACAATGGAGTATCTAGGTGACATTAGGGTTTTGGTTGATTTGTGTCTTAAGGTGTTATTCTAGTACGAACTCTATGATAGATTGAACGTTACTACAGACTCTTGAATAGATCGATCAGAAAGAATAACTTTGAGGTGGTTTCGTACCATACCATAATCTCTTTGTTTGTTCTCCGCTATTAGTTACTTTGGAGTGACACTTTGTTGCATGTTGAGGGATAGTAATATGATCCAGTTATGGTATCCTTGTTGAGAGAACTTCCAGTAGTGAAAGTATGAACCCTAGGCCTTGTTTTATATCATTGCACTACTGTTTATGCTCACTTTTACCACTTGCTACCTTACTGTTATATATTGTTAGTTTACAAAAACCTATATCTACCATCCATATTGCACTTGTATCACCATCTCTTCGCCAAACTAGTGCACCTATACAATTTACCATTGTATTGGGTGTGTTGGGGACACAAGAGACTCTTTGTTATTTGGTTGCAGGGTTGTTTGAGAGAGACCATCTTCATCCTACGCCTCCCGCGGATTGATAAACCTTAGGTCATCCACTTGAGGGAAATTATCTACTGTCCTACAAACCTCTTGACTTGGAGGCCCAACAACGTCTACAGGAAGAAGGTTGTGTAGTAGACATCAAACAGGTTCAACTACTTTTACTTCAATGGGAGGATGATATTTAAACCACTTCTCCTTAGGGAGATCAACATGAGTAGAAAATGATTCATAGGAAGAAGCTACTATCTCAGAGTCAAGTCCATATTTAGTGCTAAATTCACGGAAAACATCGGTATCCATAAAGGATTTAACACAATCAAACTTAGGTGTTATACCTGACTCCTTACCTTCATCAAGATCCCAATCTTCAGAGTTTCGTTTAATTATTTCCAATAAATCCCATTTGAATTGGATAATCTTCATCATAAAAGAACCAGTACAAGAAGTATCAGGCATGGAGCGATTAGTGAGAGAAAGCCGAGCATAAATTTTTTGAATAATAATTTCTCTTGGAGCTCATGATTGGGGCACGAATATAACATTGAGTTAAGCCTCCCCCAAGCTTGAGCGATACTTTCTCCTTCACGAGTTCAAAAATTATATATATAATTGCGATCACGATGAACCTGATGCATAGGATAAAACTACTGATGAAATTCCAATTTCAACCGGTTGTAGTTCCATGATCCAATATCATCGCATAGCCTAAACCATGTCAATGCCTTTCCCTTCAAAGATAAAGGGAAGACCTTCTTCTTGATAATGTCCTCGGGCATACCTACAATATTAAATAATCCACAAACTTCATCCACATAGATTTGGTGCAAATCGGGATGCAATGTTCCATCTCCTGTAAAGGGATTAGCCAGCTGTTTCTCTATCATACCCGAAGGAATTTCAAAGTAAACATTTTCAGTAGGTTCAGTAGGTCGAGGAGTAACTCTTTGCTCTACTGGTCAGGGTGAAGATACCCCGAACAAGCCCCTCAAAGGATTATTTTCCATAGTAACAAGTGACAGTAAATTTCAGCACACTATATAAGTGTTTCCTTACCAAATTCCACATAGCAAAGGCGCTTCACTCCCCGGCAATAGCGCCAGAAAAGAGTCTTGATGACCCACAAGTATAGGGGCTCTATCGTAGTCCTTTCGATAAGTAGAGTGTCGAACCCAACGAGGAGCAGAAGGAAATGATAGACAATTTTCAGTAAGGTATTCTCTGCAAGCACATAAATTATCGGTAACAGATAGTTTTGTGATAAGGTAATTTGTAACGAGTAACAAGTAGCAAAAGTAAATAAGGTGCAGCAAGATGTCTCAATCCTTTTTGTAGCAAAGGACAAGCCTGGAAAAACTCTTATATAAAGGAAAGCGCTCCCAAGGATACATGGGAATTATCGTCAAGCTAGTTTTCATCACGCTCATATGATTCGCGTTCGTTACATTGATAATTTGGTATGTGGGTGGACCAGTGCTTGGGTACTGCCCTTCCATGGACAAGAATCCCACTTATGATTAACCCCTATTGCAAGCATCTGCAAATACAAAAGAAGTATTATGGTAAATCTAACCATAGCAAGAAACATATGGGTCCAAATCAGCCCCGTATGAAGCAACGCATAAACTAGGGTTTAAGTTTCTGTCACTCTAGCAAACCATCACCTACTTATTACTCCCTCCGTCCCAAAATTCTTGTCTAAGATTTATCTAGATACGGATGTATCTAACACTAAAATGTGAATAGATACATCCGTATGTAGACAAATCTAAGACAAGAATTTTGGGACGGAGGGAGTACTTCCCAATGCCTTCCTCTAGGACCAAACAATGGTGAAGTGTGATGTAGTCGACGTTCACATAACACCACTAGAGGAAAGACAACATACACCTCATCAAAATTTTGAACGAATACCAAATTCATATGACTACTTATAGCAAGACTTCTCCCATGTCCTCAGGAACAAACATAACTAGTCACAAATCATATTCATGTTCATAATTAGAGGGGTATTAATGCATAAAGGATTTGAACATATGATCTTCCACCAAATAAACCAACTAGCATAAACTACAAGGAGTAATAAACACTACTAGCAACCCACAGGTACCAATCTGAGGTTTTGGGACAAAGATTGGATACAAGAGATGAACTAGGGTTTGAGAGGAGATAGTGCTGGTGAAGATGTTGATGGAGATTGACCCCCTCCCGCTGAGAGAATCGATGGTGATGACGATGGTGGTGATTCCCCCTCCCGGAGGGATGTTTCCCCGGCAGAACAGCTCCGCCGGAGCCCTAGATTGGTTTCGCCAAGGTTCCACCTCGAGACGGCGGCGCTTCATCCCGAAAGCTCCCTTCTGATTTTTTCCAGGGCAGAAGACACTTTATACCAGAAGATGGGCATCGGGGGGCTGCTAGGTGGCACACGAGGCAGGGGCGCGCCCAGGGGGTAGGGCGCGCCCCCACCCTCGTGGACGGTGGGTGGTCCCCCTCTGGTGCTTTCTTCGCCCAATATTTTTAATATATTCAAAAGCTGACTTTCATGGAGTTTCAGGACTTTTTGAGTTGTGCAAGATATGTCTCTAATATTTGCTCCTTTTCCAGCCCAGAATTCTAGCTGCCGGCATTCTCCCTCTTCATGTAAACCTTGTAGAATAGGAGAGAAAAGGCATAAGTATTGTGACATAATGTGTAGTAACAGCCCACAATGCAATAAATATCGATATAAAAGCATGATGCAAAATGGACGTATCACTGCTAGAGAACGCGGGTGGTTTCAACCTCAGGAAACGGGTCAGGTTGTAGACCGGGGGTGGTGGCGGTGGGTTGTTGTTGTTGTTCTGGTTCTGATTCTGGATGAGCATCTGCATGAGGGCATTCTTGTCGGATTTAGGGCTCCGCAAAACCCAAGAAGTTCGAACACAGGGGCGTGAACGAAGATCTCTCCCGCTCGCGTCTACCTAGCGCCTCGTCCTCGTCGGTGAAGAGATTCAAGCAAACAACAAATAGAACACGTGATAGTTTATCCAGGTTCGGGCCACCGTGTGGTGTAAGACCCTACTTCCTGCTTTGGTGGATTGGCCTCGGGCGGGCTGGAATATGAGTTAGTACAGTGGTTCCTGAGCTCAAGAGGTGAGCTCAGGAGGGTCAGGAGGCAAGTGTTCTTGCTCCTTGTGTGGTGGCAGAGTCTATGGATCGATCCCCTTTACAGCGGGAATCCTTGCTACTTATATAGGCGGCCACAGTCCTCTTCCCTCGAAATGTTTAGGCGGGAAGGGATCCCACAACGGCCATTTTTGAGCGGGAACACAAGGACGTTCCTACCCTGACAAAAGCAGTCTTCGCCTGCAAAAGGACCAGGCGGTGATGCGGTGGTGGGCTCGACGGTGACATCCTCCTTGTCGTCCTTGTGGTCTTTGGTCTTGTTGCACCGATGGGGAAACCTTTGCCCCGCTCCTCGGGAACCTGCGGCTGCGCTGTCCCCCTTGCACCGAAATGGTAATTGCGCCGCTGGCGGACGCTGGCACCCGCTGGCGCGGTGCGTCACTCCTGACATCACTGCCTCCTCCCGAGGCAGGCTTGGTCTTGGATTCTCCTCCCCTCCAGAGCACCTTGCCGAGGCCGCTCCTGAGGGGGTCTTGACGTCGTTCTCCTCGCGAGGCTTAGTCCCCTCGTGAGGGTCTTGGACAGCTGGTCGATCAGCTAGGCCGTACCAGGCCATAGTAGGAGCGCGTTGCGGCCCGCAGACATGCAAGTCTGGGTACCCTGGTTCCCAGTACGCCGACAGTAGCCCTGGGCCCAAGGCGCGCGCGGAGTTGACTTCGGGGTGAAGCCTTAGTCGAGGACAAAGCGCCGCGGGCCCTAAAAGGCTGCGGGCTAGGCCGGCGTGCGACTGTTGGATGGTACGTGGTGGCTCCGCTTCCCACGCAGTCTCGGTGATGGTGCGACTTGACAACTCCCTGGCGCAGGCGACGGGGAGTGTAATGGCTGCGACGCCAGTGACTGGCGGTTGGGCTCCTCCACCCTATAAATGGGACTAGGGGGATCCCCCAAGCCGTTTTGAAGCTAGCGCCGTCTTCCCCTTGCTTGTTCTTCGCTCTCTCTCTTGTCGCGAGATCTCCATGGCGCCGGCGAGGAAGCCGTCTGCCGCGGAGAAGGGGAAGGCCCCGAAGGATCCAGTCCCGCTGCCGCCGGAGAGGGGCCGCGGTCGCCCCCGCAAGCATGCTGCTGCGCCTACAACAACTTCTGGGGGAGGCGGGCGCGGCCTTCTGAGTTCTGCCGCGGCCGTTGGTGAAAGGTGCGGAGCGTCCTCCCGTGGTGAAGGATGTTGCGGCCACGGAGGGAGAGGAGGCGCGCAACAGTGCATGTCGGTCGCGCGTCCTCCACGCCCGCAGCTTCATTCCTTAGACGTGTCGTCGGAGTTCATGGTGTGGGCGGAGAATCCTGGTGGCCCGTGGCTCCGGCTTCCCCGCTCGTTCGGCGACATGTTACCAGCCGGAGGCCTCGGCGGCATCTGGCTGCAGGCTGACGGTTGCTGCAGTGGTGCGTCCTGGGTGGAGGTCGATGTGGCTCCTGCTACCTCTTGAGCTTGCGTTGTATTCCCTCGAAGAGGAAAGGGAGATGCAACACAGTAGCGTAAGTATTTCCCTCAAATTTTGAGAACCAAGGTATCAATCCAGTAGGAGACCACGCGCCAGTCCCTCGCACCTGCACAAACAAATAAGAACTTCGTAGCCAACGCGATAAGGGGTTGTCAATCCCTTTATGGTCACTTACGAGAGTGAGATCTGATAGAGATGATAGTTTATATTTTTGGTATTTTGGTTTAATAAAACAGCAAATAGAAGCGGTAAAGTAAAGTAGATGTAGATTGATATGTTGAGAATAGACCCCGGGGCCATAGTTTTCTCTAGTGGCTTCTCTCATGAAAGCGATATTCTACGGCGGGTAAACAAATTACTGTTGAGCAATTGATAGAAAAGTGAATAATTATGAGACTATCTAGGCATGATCATTGTATATAGGCATCACGTCCGAGACAAGTAGACCAAAACAATTCTGCATTACTACTATTACTCCACAAATCGACCGCTATCCAGCATGCATCTAGTGTATTGAGTTCATACGAACAGAGTAATGCCTTAAGCAAGATGACATGATGTAGAGGGATAAACTCAAGCAATATGATGAAACCCCATCTTTTTATCCTCGATGGCAACAATACAATACGTGCCTTGCTGCCCCTACTGTCACTGGGAAAGGGCACCACAAGATTGAACCCAAAGCCAAGCACTTCTCCCATTGCAAGAACTATAGATCTAGTAGGCCAAACCAAACCAATAATTCGAAGAGACTTGCAAGGATATTATGAGCACACATAAAAAGTTCAGAGAAGAACCAAATATCTTTCATAGATAATCTTGATCATAAACTGACAATTCATCGTATCTCGACAAACACACCACAAAAAGAGATTACATCGAATAGATCTCCTCGAAGACCGAGGAAACTTTGTATTGAGATCCAGAGAGAGAGAAGAAGCCATCTAGATACCAGCTATGGACCCTACGGTCTGTGGTAAACTACTCACAACTCATGGTGAGGGCGATGATGATGATGATGAAGTCCTCCGTGATGGATCCCCCTCCCGGAACAGGCTCCAAGATGGGATCTCCATGGGAACAGACGCTACGGCGGTGGAATTAGGGTTTTCTCTCTGCGTATGGAGTTTCTGGGGTACGTGGATATATATATATAGGAAGAAGGAGGGCACCGAGGGCCACACGAGGCAGCCTCGAGGCAGGGGGCGTGCCCTGGGAAGGGGGGCGTGGCCCCCACCCTCGAGGGCAGCCCCTCTGTCCCCTGACTTGGCCCTGGAGTTTTCCGTGCGTGATTTTCTCCAAAAATATCTCTCGCGAAGGTTTCATTCCGTCTGGACTCCGTTTGGTATTCTTTTTCTGCAAAACCCTAAAATAGGCAAAAAAACAGCAATCTGGACTGGGCCTTTGGGTTAGTAGGTTAGTCCCAAAAATGATATAAAAGTGAATGATAAAGCCCATTAAACATCCAAGACTTCATAAATAATAGCATGGAACAATCAAAACTTATAGATACGTTGGAGACGTATCAAGCATCCCCAAGCTTAATTCCTGCTCGTCCTCGAGTAGGTAAATGATAAAGAAAGAATTTTTGATGTGGAAAGCTAACCAATATAGTTTTTCAATGTAATTATCTTAATTGTGGAATGAATGTTCAGATCTGAAAGATTCGAGATGAAAGTCTATATTGCCATAAGAAATAACAATACTTCAAGCAATACTGACAAAGCAATCATGTCTTCTCAAAATACTTGGCTAAAGAAACTTATCCCTACAAAATCATATAGTCTGGCTATGCTCCCTCTTCATCACACAAAATATTCATATCATGCACAACCCCGATTTCAGCCAAGCATTTGTTTTCATACTTTATCTTTTCAAACCTTTCAAAGTTCAAGCAATACATGAGCGTGAGCCATGGATATAGCACTATGGGTGGAATAGAGGTGGTTGTGGAGAAGACAAAAAGGAAGGAGATAGTCTCACATCGACTAGGCGTATCAACAGGCTATGGAGATGCCCATCAATAGATATCAATGTGAGTGAGTAGGGATTGCCATGCAACAGATGCACTAGAGCTAAATATGAATGAAAGCTCAACAAAAGAAACTAGTGGGTGTGCATCCAACTTGCTTGCTCACGAAGACCTAGGGCATTTGAGGAAGCCCATCATTGGAATATACAAGCCAAGTTCTATAATGAAAAATTCCGACTAGCATATGAAAGTGACTAAACACGAGACTCTCTATAATGAAGAACATGGTGCTACTTTGAAGCACAAGTGTGGAAAAAGATAGTAGCAATTGTCCCCTTTTTTCTCTTTTTTGGGACTTTCTTTTTTTCTTTGCCTTTCTTTTTTTTTGCGGAGGGGCTTTATAGATTTATCCTTTCCTCCCATGGGACAATGCTCTAATAATGATGATCATCATACTTTCATTACAACTCGATATTACAACTCGATACTACAACAACAAAGTATGACTCTATATGAATGCCTCCGGCGGTGTACCGGTATGTGCAATGAAACAAGAGTGACATGTATAAAAAGATTATGCATGGTGGCTTTTCCACAAATACGATGTCAACTACATGATCATGCATGGCAATATGACAATATGATGCGCGTCATATAAACGGAACGGTGGAAACTTGCATGGAAATATATCTCGGAATGGCTATGGAAATGCCATGATAGGTAGGTATGGTGGCTATTTTGAGGAACAATATGGTGGCTGTTTTGAGGAAGGATATATAGTGAGTTTATGGTATTGGCGAAAGTTGCGCGGTACAAGAGAGGCTAGCAATGGTGGAAGGGTGAGAGTGCGTATAATCCAAGGACTCAACATTAGTCATAAGAACTCATATACATATTGCCAAAATCTACGAGTCATCAAAACAAAGCAATCAATGCATGCTCCTAGGGGGGAGTTTGGTAGGAGTTAACCATCGCGCCCTCCCGACCTCCACACAAAGGTTGACACTCTACAAATACCTCATGCTCTAACTTCATCACATAGCGGTTCACCATAGGTGCATGATACGGGAATCACTAACCTTAACACAAGTATTTCTCAATTTCATAATAACTCCACTAGCATGACTCTAATATCACTATCCTCGTGTCTCAAAACAATTATCAAGCATCCAACATCTCATTCTATTCAATGCACTTGGTGTGAATTTTTTTACTACATTGACATTGGATATTTATCATGTGAAGACAAGTTTCTTTAGCCTAAACACATTACCATGCTGTTATAATAGACTCTCAAATAGATATAAGTGAAGCATGAGAGTTCAACAATTTCTACAAAATATTACCACCACCATGCTCTAAAAGATATAAGTGAAGCACTAAAGCAAAAACTATTCAACTCAAAAGATATAAGTGAAGCACATAGAGTGTTATAATAATTTATAGGACATATTTAACTCTCCCAAATAGGTTTGTCCAGCAAGGATGATTGTGGAAAACTAAAAAGCAAAGACTCAAATTTTACAAGACGCTCCAAGCAAAACACATATCATGTTGCGAATAAAAATATAGTTCCAAGTATAGTTACCGATGGATGAAGACGGAAGAGGGGATGCCTTCCCGGGGCATCCCCAAGCTTAGGCTTTTGATAATCTTGACTTTACTTGGGGTGCCATGGGAATCCCCAAGCTTAGGCCTTTGCTACTCTTTGTTCCATAGTCCATCAAAGCAATACTCAAAACTTGAAAACTTCACAACACAAAACTTAGACAAAAATTCTCGTGAGCTCCGTTAGTAAGAGAAAGCAAACCACTACTCAAAGGTACATCAATGAATTCATTCCTTGTTTATATTGGTGTTAAAACTACTGTACTCCGACTTCTCTATGGTTCATATCCTCCAATATTACTCATATATGCATCGGAATAAGCAAACAACACACGAAAAACAGAATCTGTCAAAGACAGAACAGTCTGTAGTAATCTGCAGGGTTCGCCTACTTCTGTAACTCCAAAAATACAAACTAAATTGGTAAATTTTCGCAATTTGTATATCAATCAGAATAAAAAAGAATCAACTAAAAAGCACGCTTCAGTAAAATCCCACGACTACTTTAGCGAGCGCTAATGATTCTGTTGTTCACAGCAAGATCATATAAACTTCACACAAGTCTTCCCAAAGGTTCTACTTGGCACAAACACTAAACAAAACATGAAACCACATCTAATCAGAGGCTAGATGCAATATTTATTCCCTAACAGCAACAAAAACAAAAAAACATAAAATTGGGTTGCCTCCCAACAAGCGCTATCGTTTTAAGCCCCTAGCTAGGCACGATACAAGATAGATCTAGGTATTGCCATCTTTGGAAGGCAATCCATAAGTGGCTCTCATGTTAGATTCATACGGTAATTTGGTTTTCTTTCTAGGAAAGTGTTCCATGCCTTTCCTTACGGAAATTGGAATCTAATATTTCCTTCCTTCATATCAATAATTGCACCAATCGTTCTAAGGAAAGGTCTACCAAGAATAATAGGACATGAAGGATTGTAATCTATATCAAGAACAATGAAATCTACGGGCACATAATTCCTATTGGCAACAATAAGAACATCATTAATTCTTCCCATAGGTTTCTTAATAGTGGAATCCGCAAGATGCAAATTTAAAGAACAATCATCAAGCTCATGGAACCCTAATAAATCACACAAAGTTTTTGGGATAGTGGAGACACTAGCACCCAACTCACACAAGGCATAGCATTCATGATCTTTTATTTTTATTTTTATAGTAGGTTCCCACTCATCATAAAGCTTTCTAGGTATAGAAACTTCCAACTCAAGTCTTTCTTCAGAAGATTGCATCAAAACATCAACTATATGTTTAGTGAAAGCTTTATTTTGACTATAAGCATGCGGAGAATTTAGCACGGATTGCAACAAGGAAATACAATCAATCAAAGAGCAATTATCATAATTGAATCCCTTGAAATCTAAGGTAGTGGGTTCATCACTATGCAAAGTTTTAATCTCGTCGTTCCCACTTTTAGCAATTTTAGCATCAAGATCTAAAAACTCCGAATCATTGGGACACCTTAAAGCAGAATCATCTCCAATCCTATTCTCATCAAGATTAATACTAGAAAATAAGGATCTAATAGGAGACACATCAATAACTTTCAGATCTTCATCTTTATTTTCATGATAACTAGAAGAGCACGATTTAATATAATCTTCTCTTTTAGCACGCGTTCTAGCGGTTCTTTCTTTGCATCCATCAATGGAAATTCTCATGGCTTTGAGAGACTCATTGCTATCATGCTTAGGTGGGATAGATCTAAGTTTCAAAGAATCAACATCAAGAGTAATTCTATCCACACTTCTAGCCAATTCATCAACCTTAAGCAATTTCTCTTCAAGCATAGCATTGAAATTATTTTGCAAGATCATAAACTCCTTAACACTAGTTTCAAATTCAGAAGGCATCTTTCCATAAGAGTTGTTGTAGGAATTACCATAATTATTAGAGGAATTACTAGGAAAAGGCCTAGGATTTAAATTACCTCTATAAGCATTGTTACCAAAATTATTCCTACCAACAAAATTCACATCCAAAGATTCATTGTTATTCTCAATCAAAGTGGACAAAGGCATATCATTAGGATCAAAAGAAGCACTCTTAGCAACAAACAATTTCATAAGTTCATCCATCTTTTCACTCAAAACACTAATTTGTTTGATAGCATGCACTTTTTTACTAGTAGATCTTTCGGTGTGCCACTGGGAATAATTAACCATAATATTATCTAGGAGTTTAGTAGCTTCCCCTAAGGTGGTTTCCATGAAAGTGCCTCCGGCGGCCGAATCTAAAAGATTTCTAGAAGGAAAATTCAAGTCAGCATAAAAGTTCTGAATAATCATCCATAGATTCAAACCATGTGTAGGTCAATTACGTATCATCAATTTCATTCTCTCCCAAGCTTGTGCAACATGCTCATGATCTAGTTGCTTAAAATTCATAATATCGTTTCTAAGAGAGATGATCTTAGCAGGAGGGAAATACTTAGAGATAAAAGCATCTTTGCACTTATTCCACGAATCAATACTATTTCTAGACAAATTGGAGAGCCAAGTTTTAGCATGATCTCTAAGTGAAAACGGAAATAACTTCAATTTAACAATATCGTTATCCGTATCCCTTTTATTTTGCATATCACACAAATCAACAAAGTTGTTTAGATGGGTAGCGGCATCTTCGCTAGGAAGGCCGGAGAATTGATCGTTCATGACAAGATTCAACAAAGCAGCATTGATCTCACAAGATTCAACATCGGTAATAGGAGCAATCGGAGTGCTAATAAAGTCATTGTTGTTGGTATTGGAGAAGTCACACAATTTGGTATTGTTCTGAGCCATAATGACAAGCAAGCAATCAAACACACACAAGCGAACAAGAAGCAAGCTAATGATAAACACACGGCGGAAGAAGGGCGAATAAAACGGCAGGGTGAACTGGGGGAGAGGAAAACGAGAGGCAAATAAATGTAATGCGAATGATAAGGGTTTGTGATAGGTACTTGGTATATGACTTTTGCGTAAGTCTCCCCGGCCACGGCGCCAGAAATTCTTCTTGCTACCTCTTGAGCTTGCATTGTATTCCCTCGAAGAGGAAAGGGAGATGCAGCACAGTAGCGTAAGTATTTCCCTTAGTTTTTGAGAACCAAGGTATCAATCCAGTAGGAGACCACGCACCAGTCCCTCGCACCTGCACAAACAAATAAGAACTTCGCAGCCAATGCGATAAGGGGTTGTTAATCCCTTTACGGTCACTTACGAGATGAGATTTGATAGAGATGATAGTTTATATTTTTCATATTTTTGGTTTAATAAAACAGCAAATAAAAGCGGTAAAGTAAAGTAGATGTAGATTGATATGTTGAGAATAGACCCGGGGGCCATAGTTTTCTCTAGTGGCTTCTCTCATGATAGCGATATTCTAAGACGGGTAAACAAATTACTGTCGAGCAATTGATAGAAAAGCAAATAATTATGAGACTATCTAGGCATGATCATTGTATATAGGCATCAGGTCCGAGACAAGTAGACCGAAAAGATTCTGAATCTACTACTATTACTCCACACATCGACCGCTATCCAGCATGCATCTAGTGTATTGAGTTCATACGAACAGAGTAACACTTTAAGCAAGATGACATGATGTAGAGGGATAAACTCAAGCAATATGATGAAAACCCCATCTTTTTATCCTCGATGGCAACAATACAATATGTGCCTTGCTGCCCCTACTGTCACTGGGAAAGGACACCGCAAGATTGAACCCAAAGCCAAGCACTTCTCCCATTGCAAGAACTATAGATCTAGTAGGCCAAACGAAACCAATCATTCGAAGAGACTTGCAAGGATATTATGAGCACACATAAAAACTTCAGAGAACAACCAAATATCTTTCATAGATAATCTTGATCATAAACTCACAATTCATCGGATCTTGACAAACACACCGCAAATAGAGATTACATCGAATAGATCTCCTCGAAGACCGAGGAGAACTTTGTATTGAGATCCATAGAGAGAGAAGAATCCATCTAGATACTAGCTATGGACCCGAAGGTCTGTGGTAAACTAGTCACAACTCATGGTGAGGGCGATGATGATGATGATGATGAAGGCCTCCGTGATGGATCCCCCTCCCGGAACAGGCTCCAAGATGGGATCTCCACGGGAACAGAAGCTACAGCGGTGGAATTAGGGTTTTCTCTCTGTGTATGGAGTTTCTGGGGTACGTGGATATATATAGGAAGAAGGAGGGCACCGGGGCCACACGAGGCAGCCTCGAGGCAGGGGGGCGTGCCCTGGGAAGGGGGCGCACCCCCACCCTCGAGGGCAGCCCCTCTGTCCCCTGACTTGGCCCTGAAGTTTCCCGTGTGTGATTTTCTCCAAAAATATCTCCCGCAAAGGTTTCATTCCGTTTGAACTCTGTTTGGTATTCTTTTTCTTTAAAACCCTGAAATAGGCAAAAACCAACAATCTGGACTGGGCCTTTGGGTTAGTAGGTTAGTCCCAAAAATGATATAAAAGTGAATGATAAAGCCCAGAAAACATCCAAGACTTCATAAATAATAGCATGGAACAATAAAAAATTATAGATACGTTGGAGATGTATCAGCTCCCTCGGGCGATGTGTTCTTGAAGCGTGGCTGGCAACCGTTTGCTCGCGCACGCCGGCTGCAGGGGAGGTGTGCGCTCCACTTCAGGTACGATGGCGTCTCCACACTGTTCGTCAGCGTCTTCTCGGATGAAGGGAGGCGCCTTGGGTGCTGTCCCGAGGTTGATGACGAAGAGGACGACGGGGACGGCGTCCGGAGGAGCAGCTCCTCCTCCGAAGATGATCTCAGTCCTGGGGGGCGCCGTGGGTTCCCCCTCTGTGGCAGCAACAGCTCCTCCAGCAGTGGCGGCCGTGACGAACCACCACACCGCCGAGCTCGGCCCGGCGAGGGGAGGGGGTTGTCGCGCCGCTGTGGCTCGGTGAAGCCGGAGGAACTGGAAGACTCCGACTGAACGGGAGCGGCCTCTGTTTCTTCTCCTTTCCTTTCCTTCATGTCCTTTCTGCGTGAAAATTTCAAGTTGCCTCGAGGAGGCGTCTAATGGGCTCTGATATATGTAAGAAGCGACAACTCGCTGTCATGTTCTTTTTTGTTGCCTGGGTGAAATCACTTAGCTTTTATGCGTCGCGTCGTCCTGAGGTGGAGTCCTCCTGACTCCGGCATCATGAGCCCCATCGGGTCATGACGAGGTGGCCGAATCTGAAGGGCTCGTACAGCCCCCGAGCGGGGATCAGCCGCTGAGATCTGCTGAGAGTGCCGAGCGCGGGGTTAGAGCACCAAAGCCTGAGCTGCTCGGTAAGATAGGTTGCACGGATTGACAAGCCCGGCGCCAGAGCCTGAGCAGGCTTGGCCAGGCGAGGTCACGGGGCCATGATACGTCCAAAATGTATCTATAATTTCTGCTTGCTCCATGCCTCTTTTGTGTGATATTGCTATGATATTTATGCACTTCCATACACTTTTGATCATATTTGGACTAACCTATTAACTCAGTGCACCACAGTGCCAGTTCCTGTTTTCTGCTGTTTTTTTATTTCAGGTTTCCCCCATATTAAAAGTGCCCTAAAAATTCTGGAAAAAATACAGGAAAAATCGGCATATCAGGAGCTTCCAGAAAAACCAAGGCAGGGCCAGAGGGGAGCCTGGGGTGGCCCAGGCGGCCACCCGGCACGGCCCCACCCCTGGCCGCGCCAGCGGGGCGCCTGGGGCCCCACCTCCGCCTCTGGTGACCCCCTTTTGCATATATATTGCTCGCGTCCCGAAACCCTCGAGGACGGAATCCTTTTTGGCGATCTCATCTCTGTTCCACCGCCGCCGCGCTTCCAAGATCGGGAGCACCAGGAGAACTCTTCCCGGCACCCTGCCGGAGGGGAGAACCACCACCGGGAGCTTCTCCACCACCATGGACGCTTCCCGGATGAGTTGTGAGTAGTCTCCCTTGGACCGTGGGTCCATGACCAGTAGCTATGTGATGTTCTCCTCCCCTCTTTGTTCTTCATCGATTAGACCTCGTGAACTGCCCTACATGATCGAGGCACATATGTAATCTTTATGCTGTTGCTCTGCTGAGTTTGCTGGGATCCGATGGATTATGAGATTATGTTCAGATTGTGTGTGAGTAATATATTTGATTCACCTCGTTTATATTTATGTTCTTGAGTAATTCTTGCATGTTCTCCGTTGCTATTTATTGCTTTGGCCGAGTAGTAGGTAGTAACTCCAAGAGGGAACGTTATGCTTGATTGTGGGTTCATGCCCCTCGATGACTAGTTTGAGTGACAGAACATGAGTCTAGGGGATGTGCTAATGCCACAAGGGGGAAAACAACGGTGCTTGTACTTGCGGGTGCAAGGATTGTTTACTTTACGCAAAGTTCTTTTAATGCAGTTGTCTGTTGCTTTGAGTTTACACTTTGGGTGGGACTCGCAACTTAATACCAGCGAGATGTTCTGGATAGATATCTCAAGGTGGATGATTAGTAGTAGATGCAGATGGATTTCGGTCTACTTGCCTTGGCGAACCACCCATGCTTTTGAGCCTCTACCTTTCTTTACAGCATAGTTAGCATTGGTTTGCGCACATAATCCTGTCAATTGCCCAGCTGTAATTTGTTTACCTCGCTTAATTGTTTTATCGTCTTTTGGGAGAGAGACATCACTAGTGAACATCATGGGACCCCGGTCCATATTACCATCACTGATCACACCCGCTATTTACTTCCTATTCTTATTTCCTAGTTGCAGTCATACCTATCACTATTATCTCTTGCGTTTGATCCTTTGTAAACGACAAGGCCGGAGGGATTGACAACCTCTCTGTACTCGTTGGGAGCAAAGTTATTTGTATCTGTGTGCAGGTCCTGTCAAGCAAAAGTTTCTGGCGCTATTAACACCTTCTTGTCGACCCTCGGAGTCTCACGGGATTCGATCCTTGGTATCTTTGCCAAGGGAAGTTTGCCGCTACGCTACATCTCAAACCTTCCACTTGGGGTAACCAACGAGGGGCGAGAAGCCATCAAGCAAGTTTCTGGCGCCGTTGCCGAGGACTCCACTCTTCAAGATAGGGGAGTTGCATGCTATCTTTTATCTTTGCTTTTTAGTCTTGTTAGTTTACCTTTCAGTTTTTGCTTTAGTGTCCCTTACCAAAAAACACAAAAATAGTTATCTCGCTTTTATTTGGCATTATGTCTGGTCCTTTTGCCTTTGGTGAGGCAGAAGTGCTCACCTTTAAACAAAGAGGTGGTTAAAGTCTAAAAGATGCTTGGTATAGAATTAATGATTCTCAAAAAAGAGCCACCAAGAAGCAATCTACTACTATCCTGCTTAGAAATTTTTATGTTGGAATTACTTCTTGGAATAGGTTTATTCTAGATTCTGCTATCAATGGAAATTTCCTAGAAGCCCCAGTTTGGGAATCTCTTAGTATTATGGAAAATCTTGTTGGAAATCCCCCTGTCGTTAGCATTCAAGAGGACATTACCCTAGCTCACATTATGAAAAAACTTGAAAAGATAGAGCTAGAGATGCCAAGCATTAATAAGATAAATGAGTTGGACCGTAAGATCCAAGGGAATTTGAATAGGCTTGATAGCTCCATGCATAAAATTCTCAAAACTTTGGAGACCATCAAATCCCATGACTTGGATTCTTCTAGGATAGACAAGATTGAGGAAATCTTTGACACTTTAGGAACTACTTTCTCCTCAATTAAAACCAAAAAGGTAGAAACTCCGGCAAAGAAGGAGCCTAAGTTCGTTTACATTCCAAAGGCTCCTCGTTCCAAAAGTAATCCATCTATTGCCAAAGGGGTTGAAACTGTGAAGACTTTGGAAGAAACACCTCTCTTTGATAAATTTATAAATGAATCTTCCATTGACTTTCTACCTTTTGGTCTTCTCCCTAGAAGTAACTCTATTAGGCCTTTATTTGAAAGTCCTCTTAAGACTAGTTGTACTATTGAAGAGCTTTTTGATGATCTTGATGATGGTTCAATTGATACAACTTGATCTTTTTGCATCATGCCTAGCTTAAAGGCTTAAAAGAAAGCGCTTTTGGGAGGCAGCCCACAACGAATTAAATTTTATTTTGCTTTTGTTGTGTCTTGATGTTTTGTTACTACAGTAGCATCATCATTGTATCTTTTCTTTTCAGCTTTGTGCCAAGTTTAGCCTCCGATTGCAAGAAAGTTCAAAAGTTGTGACGTGCAGTCCAGAAAACAGATTCTGTCATTGGACAGAAAAATTCGTATAAAATCACCAGGTCATCTTTTTGATCTGAATGTTTTTGACAGCGTACTCTATACAATTGGCTTTCGGGTGTCTGTTTTGAGTTTTTTGATTTGAGTTGCAGAAGTGCCCCGAAAAAATTATTTACTACCTGCTGGTCTGTTTTTCGCAGATTCTGTCCTGTTATGCCTTTTCTTCGTTTTGCAAACCTTGAGCTTGCTTTTTCTTTGCAAAAACCTTTTGGCAATCTTGAGAAACAGTAGCTCTTCAAGATTATCCTTATTTCCAGCAGGGAAAAGTTATTTTATTATGGGTACTAACCTCGCTAATCAGATTATGATGAGTTATGTATGAAGGGGGTTTTCAAGTGTGCGAGGGAAGATGATAAAAAGATTCAGGAGGGTCAAACGCTCAAGCTTGGGGATGCCCCCGTGCACCCCCAAGAAATATTCAAGAAGACTCAAGCGTCTAATCTTGGGGATGCCCCCGTGCATCCCCTTCTCCATCAACAATTATCAGTTCGTCTTTCGTTCCACTATATTTTAAGCACTTCATGCATTATGTGCTATGCTTGGAGCGTCTTGCTTTTAGTTTCCTTTTTAGTTTTCTTTAGCTTTGCTTGTTGTTCATAACGAGTTAGAACCCAGCTTTCTTTGTGTGGGAGAGAAACACACTCCACTTCAACCTAGAACACAACATATGATTTTCATGCTTATCTTTGATGTGTGTGTTCTTTGTCTTTCCATAGCTACTGTCATGTTTAGCTCTTAGTTTTCATGCTTTTCTTTTTAAAGAGCTTTTGTTTAGTTGGTTGTTGAACTCTCTTGAGTTTTCACGTTTATCTTGTTAAGAGAGTTTGTCTGTTGCACTGAGTTGTGTGTCTTAACTTAAAGTAGGTAATTGAGGTTGCTATTTAATTTTAGTAGTAACTTGCAATAGTTTTGAGGAATTGCCATGAGTAATGTCTGAACTTTTGGTGTCAAGAGCTTTGGCCTATTAGTGATAGATGTTGTATTTTGGGCAATCCATGTTTATTTTCGTAAACCTACAAAATAGTTGAGAACTTTAGCTACTAAATGGATCACTAATCTTTGGAGGGATCGAATATTAGAGTACACTCACGTACCAGGGGTCGAGGATGCGCAAGGGTAACCAAACCCCCATACACTCCTCCTCGGGGTACTTGTCTCTTTGAGAACCTCCTAATTAGATTGAGAGTTACCGATAATAAGTGCATGAGTTCTTCGGACTAATGTGAGTATTCGAAAGTTTACACTTCCACCTATCCATATTTTTCTAGCCTCTTCGGTACCGTGCATTGCCCTTTCTCACCTCGAGAGTTGGCGCATACTTCGCCGGTGCATCCAAATCCTTGGCACGATACGCTCTGTCATCATAAGCCTCATTATATCCTTCCTCAAAACAGCCACCATACCTACCTATTAAGGCATTTCCATAGCCTTTCCGAGATACATTGCCATGCAACATCCATCTTCTCATGACTTGATCTTCATGTCATACATGCTTTTTTCTTGATCGATGAGCCGCATGCTAGTTGGGCCTTGCCCTAATCATTGCTACATGATGCGCTAGTATCATTGCATATCCTGCTACACTGGCAGAGGCATACATTTGCATACATCATGATAGTTTCATTTTCTTTATGTTGAGTACTTTTGTAAAGTGTGAAAGATCTTCTATACTTCTTGTAATACATAGAGTGTTGCCCCTAAAGTGAGGAAAAGATCCCAAAGAGGACAAATCAAAATATCCCAAAGAGGACAAAATCAAAAGATCCCAAAGAGGACAAATGAGAGATAAATAGAAAGAGCCATTGAGGCCACAAAAAAAATTAAAAAAATAGAAAAAAGAGAAAAAGAAATAAAAAGAGAGAAGGGGGCACACAACTATTTCTTTTGAGAGATCCACACTCGTACTCCATCTTATACCTTGTACTCCATAGAGATTATCATTCATGCATATAGCTATGTGGGGACCTTTACACTATATAACTTGGCTTGTATATTCCAATGATGAGCCTCCTCAAAAGAGCTCTAGGTCTTCTTGAGCAAGCAAGTTGGATGCACCCCCACTAGTTCCATTGGAGAGCTTACCTTAGCTCATATGTGCATCCGTTGCATGGCAATCCCTACTCCTCACATCATATCTATCATTTGGCTTTCTCTCGCCGATGATTGTCCTCATTGATGTGAGCCCTTCACACCTTTTTTGTCTTCCCCCTCTATCATTTTTCTCTCTTTGCCATCCTAAGTGTCGACTCTCTTGCTTACGCTCATCCATTGCATGAGTGCTCAAAATATCGAAAGGGAGTGGATCATTTTGACTTGTACCTGGCTGACGGTCTTGGGATGAGTCAAGATAAGATTCCAAAGAAGACCAAGTGTGAAACTTTAGTAGATTAAGTTCTCAACAATACAAAAACTATGTTTTACTCTCTCATATATCCCTATCCCCTTTCTTGCACGCAAACACCATTTGGAGACATTCGAGTCACGGACAGCGAGAGCTCTTGCACCTTTATGTTCTTATGTTACTTGTTACAATGATAATATAGACTCTTGCTTGTTATGACTTGAATTGAATTACATGCCTTGATTACTTTACTTAAAAGTTCTTATATGGTTGATAGCATGTCACCACAGAAATTATGCTTGTTACCATTTACCTACTCGAGGACGAGCAGGAATTAAGCTTGGGGATGTTGATACGTCCAAAACGTATCTATTATTTCTGCTTGCTCCATGCCTCTTTTGTGTGATATTGCTATGATATTTATGCACTTCCATACACTTTTGATCATATTTGGACTAACCTATTAACTCAGTGCACCACAGTGCCAGTTCCTGTTTTCTGCTGTTTTTCTATTTCAGGTTTCCCCCATATTAAAAGTGCCCTAAAAATTCCGGGAAAAATACAGGAAAAATCAGCGTATCGGGAGCTTCCAGAAAAACCAAGGCAGGGCCAGAGGGGAGCCTGGGGTGGCCTAGGCGGCCACCCGGCGCGGCCCCACCCCTGGCCGCACTAGGGGGGGGCGCCTGGGGCCCCACCTCCGCCTCTGGTGACCCCCTTTTGCATATATATTGCTCGCGTCCCGAAACCCTCGAGGAAGGAACCCTTTTTGGCGATCTCATCTCTGTTCCGCCGCTGCCGCGCTTCCAAGATCGGGAGCACCAGGAGAACTCTTCCCGACACCCTGCCGGAGGGGAGAACCACCACCGGGAGCTTCTCCACCACCATGGACGCTTCCCGGATGAGTTGTGAGTAGTCTCCCTTGGACCATGGGTCCATGACCAGTAGCTATGTGATGTTCTCCTCCCCTCTTTGTTCTTCATCGATTAGACCTCGTGAGCTGCCCTACATGATCGAGGCACATATGTAATCTTTATGCTGTTGCCCTGCTGAGTTTGCTGGGATCCGATGGATTATGAGATTATGTTCAGATTGTGTGTGAATAATATATTTGATTCACCTGTTTTATATTTATGTTCTTGAGTAATTCTTGCATGTTCTCCGTTGCTATTTATAGCTTTGGCCGAGTAGTAGGTAGTAACTCCAAGAGGGAACGTTATGCTTGATTGTGGGTTCATGCCCCTCGATGACTAGTTTGAGTGACAGAAACATGAGTCTAGGGGATGTGTTGTTGCCACAAGGGGGAAAACAACGGTGCTTGTACTTGCGGGTGCAAGGATTGTTTACTTTACGCAAAGTTCTTTTAATGCAGTTGTCTGTTGCTTTGAGTTTACACTTTGGGTGGGACTCGCAACTTAATACCAGCGAGATGTTCTGGATAGATATCTCACGGTGGATGATTAGTAGTAGATGCAGATGGATTTCGGTCTACTTGCCTTGGCGTACCGCCCATGCTTTTGAGCCTCTACCTTTCTTTACAGCATAGTTAGCATTGGTTTGTGCACATAATCCTGTCAATTGCCCAGCTGTAATTTTATTACCTCGCTTAGCTGTTTTACCGTCTTTTGGGAGAGAGACATCACTAGTGAACATCATGGGACCCCGGTCCATATTACCGTCACTGATCACACCCGCTATTTACTTCATGTTCTTATTTCCTAGTTGCAGTCATACCTATCACTATTATCTCTTGCGTTTGATCCTTTGTAAACGACAAGGCCGGAGGGATTGACAACCTCTCTGTACTCGTTGGGAGCAAAGTTATTTGTATCTGTGTGCAGGTCTTGTCAAGCAAAAGTTTCTGGCGCCATTGACACCTTCTTGTCGACCCTCGGAGTCTCACGGGATTCGATCCTTGGTATCTTTGCCAAGGGAAATTTGCCGCTACGCTACATCTCAAACCTTCCACTTGGGGTAACCAACGAGGGGCGAGAAGCCATCAGGCCACGGTAGACGAGGGTCGGTGACCAACCGTGCCCCAGCCCCCACGCGCGAGGCGCACGAAGAAGAGCGAGTGGCGCAGCTGAACTCAAAACTGGCGAAAAAGATCGCAAACAAGACTTTCAACCAAATGCAGGAAGTACGAGAAACATGAAAACTTCATAGCATGGGGTAGAGGAAGGGCTGATAGCCAAGGAAGTAGAAAAGGCTGACAGCCAAACACCAAGCAAAAAGGAAAAAAAGGTCACGTCCGACCCCTACACCACGTCTTCTCCCCAATGCGGAGCTAAGGACTGGCACTGGGGAATGGGTGGGAGCCCCGTCTGAGGGCCCGTAGGCAACGCACAGGAGACTCTGAGGTGTGTACAACCCCAACTCATTATTACGTGAGAGTGTCACGGGCGGAGACCTTCACGGGCACGGAGCTTTGATTACGGATAGAACCTCCTGAGGTGCTCGATGTTTCAGGAATTCTAGATAGGTATCCCATCCTGCGTCTCCAGGCGCATAGCACCAGGCCTAGAGACACGGGCGATTCTGAACGGGCCCTCCCACATGGGCGAGAGCTTGTGCAGCCCCTCACGGGAGAGGACCCACCTCAAGACCAAGTCACCAACTTCAAGTGTTCTTGCGCGGACATCGCGGCAGTGGTACCACTGCATCGCATGCTGATAACATGCCGCCCTAAGGGCAGCTCGGCGGCGGCCCTCCTTGCCGAGCACGAGGTCCATCCGCCAGGCAGCGTCCTGGCATTAATCATTGAAGGTCAAGACCCGTGGGGAGCGATGCTTGACCTCGTGAGGGAGGTCAACCTCCGCCCCATAGACGAGAAAGAAAGGAGTTTCCCCCATAGGTTTGGTGGCAGTGGTTCGGATTGACCACAACTCGGACTGGAGTTCGTCGATCCAGCCCCTGCCGCAAGTCTCAAGCTTCTTCTTAAAGCTGCGCATCTTGAGGCCACACAAGACTTCTGCGTTGGCGCGTTCGGCCTGGCCGTTGCTCCTGGGGTGAGCTACCGAAGCATAGCAGATCTGTGTTCCAAGGTTAGAACAATATGACCTGATGAGATTACTTGTGAACTGCGAACCGTTATCCGTGATGATGCGGCTAGGGACCCCGAATCGCCTCACGAGGCCCTGGATGAACTTGACAGCCGACCCGGCTGGGATCACACGAGCAGGCTCCACCTCTGACCATTTGGTGAATTTGTCGATGGCGACGTACAGGAAGCGGTAGCCCCCTACTGCCCGAGGAAATGGACCCAGGAGGTCCAATCCCCAGACCGTGAAGGGCCAGGAGAGCGGAATCATTTGGAGGCCCTGCGCCGGCTGGTGAATCTGCTTGGCGTGAAACTGGCATGCCTCGCAAACCCACACGAGCTCCATGGCATCATTGAGCGCCGTTGGCCAGTAGAAGCCGCTACGGAAGGCCATGCCCACGAGGATGTGGGACGATGAGTAATGGCCGCAGTCTCCATCGTGGATATTAGCCAGCAACTCGCGCCCTTGCATCCTCGAGATGCATTTCAGTGAGACGTCGTTGGGGCGCCTCCTATAGAGTTCACCGTCTTGGATGAAGTAAGCTGAGGCCTATCGGACCACGCGCTCTGCGTCTTCTTCCTTGTCCGGCAGGTTATCGTGTTGCAGGTACATCTTGAGTTCTTGGGTCCAGCAACCCTCCTCAGGCTCCGCGGCAAGCAGCAGGCGGGCTCCGAAGGGTGGCCCGCAGGGCGGGGCGCCATCGGGAGGCACCGCTGGTAACCCCTGCTGAGGGGAGGCCGGCTCAGGGGCTGGCGGTGCTGCCGATGGCTTGAGTAGACGCTCCTCGAAGACGCCCGGCCTTTGAGGCTCTCGTCTGGAGGCTCGTTTGACAAAGTCGTCCGCTTCTTTGTTGGTGCCTCTTGGTACATGCTGCACGTCCAGCCCTTGGAAAGGCTTCTCCATCCTACGCACCTCCTGCAGATATGCCCCCATGTGCTCATCCTTGGGCTTGTATTTCTTGTTGGAGAAGTCGACCTGGAGTTGTGAATCACCCCTGATGGTGAGACGCTTGACCCCCAGCGCAGCGGCGGCCTTGAGCTCGGCAATTATGCCCTCGTATTCGGCGATGTTGTTTGAGACTTTCTCGCCTTGCTAGAAGCAGAGCTGCATAGCGTAGTACAACTTATCCTGAGTGGGAGATACCAACACGGCGCGAGCCCCCACGCCGAGGCGTGAGAAGGCCCCGTCGAAGTATACTACCCATCCGTCTGGGGCTTCATCACCGGGGGCCAGCGAGCGGTCTTCGCTGGCCCCCCGCTCCGGCGCGTCAGTCCACTCTGCCACAAGGTCTGCCAGAGCTGCTCCCTTGGTCACCCGCGTGGTGCTGAACTCAAACCGGAACGCTTGAAGCTCGATGTTCCATTCGGCACCCTCCCGACGACATTCGGGCCCCGCGATACCTTCTCGACAGGATATGATGAAATAACCTTGACGGGATGGCCTTGGAAGTAGTGGCGCAGCTTCCTGGAGGCGACGAGGAGCGCCAGGAGCAGCTTCTGGGGCATCGGGTAGCGCGAGCACGCGTCGCACAGTACTGTGCTGACGAAGTACACTGGGTGCTCCACGAGGGTTGGTGTAGCAGGGTCCGCGGGCGCCTCGGGATGCTTAGGAGCTTCTTGCTGAGTGGTGGGGCCATCAGTGCCCGTGGTTGAATCTGCCCCCGAGGCCGCGTCAGGGGGCAGCGTGGGCCCTGAAGGTGCCGAGCCGCCTGGTGGCTTTGGGCTCCGGGGCCTTTCCTCGCACTCGACGACTAGTGTTGCGCTGGTGGAATGAGGTGTTCCGGCGAGGTAGAGTGTCATGGGCTCCAGGGGTCGTGGTACTACCATAACCGGCGAGCTGGTGAGGTATTCCTTGAGATCCCGGAAGGCGGGATCGGCCTCCGGAGTCCACTCAAAGGGCCCTTTCTTCTTCATGAGCTTGAAGAACAGAAGGGCGCGTTCCCCAAGCTTAGAGATGAAGCACCCCAGGGATGTCACACATCCGGCGAGCTTCTGCGTTTCCTTCAGGTTTGTGGGCGGCCTCATTCTCTCGATGGCCTTGATCTTCTCCGGATTAGCCTCGATGCCCCGGTGCGAAACCAGGAACCCTAGCAACTTGCCGGAGGGTACGCCGAACATGCACTTCTCCGGGTTGAGGCACAGCTTCACCTTGTGCAGGTTGGCGAATGTTTCTTCTAGGTCTTGGATGAGGGTCGTGGCCTCCTTGGTCTTAACCACGATGTCGTCGACGTTGGCCTCTGCATTCCTCCCGAGCTGAGGGCTGAGGGTGATGTGCATCAAGCGCTGGACGGTGGCGCCCGCGTTCCTCAGCCCAAAAGGCATGCAGGTGTAGCAGTAGACCCCACATGGGGTCAGGAATGCCATTTTCTCCATGTCTTCCACCGGCATCTTGATTTGGTGGTAGCCCGAGAAAGCGTCAAGGAAGCAGAGCAAGTCACACTGAGCCGTTGAATCCACGATTTGGTCGATGCGCGGGAGAGGGAAAGGGTCCCGAGGGCAGAACTTGTTGAGGCTCGTGAAGTCGACGCACATGTGTTCCTTCCCTCCTTTCTTCGGGACTATGACGGGGTTGGCTAGCCACTCCGGGTGCCGTACTTCCCATACGAAGCATGCTTCCTCCAGCTTCCTAACCTCCTGAACGATGAAGGCCTGCTTCTCCGGGGCTTGTCTGCGCGCCTTCCGCTTGATAGGGCGCGCATTGGGGCAGATCGTGGGGTGATGCTCAATGACATGCCTAGGCACCCCGACCAAATCTGCGGCTTTCCAGGCGAACACGTCCTTGTTGGCCTTGAGGAAGCTGACCAACGCCGCCTCTTGCTCTGGATCCATGCCCGTACCAATGGTGAAGGTGGCTCCTGAGCCTTCTTCATCAGTGGGCACTTGCTTTGCCTCGGCGGGGTCCTGGGAAAAGAGCTGCTTCTTCTTGGTAGGCGCGGCCTCCGGAGCCCCCTTCGCCCCTGGGTGAGCTGCGGCAGCGGCCCTGTAAGCGCGCCCGAGGACCTGAAGGGCGGCCTTGGGGCCCCCTTTGACGGTGATGACGCCGCTGCTCTCGGGCATCTTGACGGTGTTGTAGCCCGGGTGAGTCGCCGCCATGAACTTTGCCAAGGCTGGGAAACCGAGGACGGCGTTGTAAGGCACGTGGATGGGCGCAACATCAAAGTCGATGAGCTTAGTCCGGTAGTTAGCCGGTGTGCCGAAGGTGACCGGGAGGCGGATCTGGCCGAGCGGAACGACCAAGCCCGCTACCCCTAAGAAGGGCTTGGTGGGAAAGAGCTGCCTGTAGGGCACAGGTAGATGACCGAAGTCTTCGGGGGAGAGGATGTTGAGGCCGGCGCCGCCGTCGATGAGGGTCCTTGTCACGGCCACCCCATAGATGGTGGGCATGCATACCGTGGGGAGAGCGCCAGTGCCGGCCGCTTTGGAGGCGAGGTCGCCGGGGCCAAAGGTGATGGCGGGCACCATCTCGCTCTGCGCTCGCAAGGCCTCCCGCGGCTGGGCGGCAGCCCCAAACTGCCGATAGTGCGACTTGACGTGCCGGGCAGACGCCGAAGCTTGGGACCTACCGAGGACGCAGGCGATCCCGCGGCAAGGCCGCTCCGTACTGGCGACGCCCCGTAGCTCGCAGCTGCGGGCCGTCCGCGTGCCGTGATTCCCGGTAGACGGCCGGTGTTGGGTCAGCCGTTGCGCCATCAAGAGCATGACCGGCGAGGCCACAGGAGGCGGGAGTGGCGGTGCAGGCCACCCCCCGGTGCTCTGGCCGGCAGAAGCATCGTCAAGGAGGGAGGAGGAGCGCCCATGGGTGGAGCGGTCCGTTGGTATTGCTCGGTCGACGGGGAGGGAGTCAGCCCCCGCGCGGATGCAGCAGGCCGTAGTCATCGTAGCGGCGCTGAATCGGAGAGGGGAAGTGAGGTCGTCGGAGAGGTGAGATTTTGGCACGCCCCCTACCTGGCGCGCCAAATGTCGGATTTAGGGCTCCGCAAAACCCAAGAAGTTCGAACACAGGGGCATGAACGAAGATCTCTCCCGCTCGCGTCTACCTAGTACCTCGTCCTCGTCGGTGAAGAGATTCAAGCAAACAACAAATAGAACATGCGAGAGTTTATCCAGGTTCGGGCCACCGTGTGGTGTAAGACCCTACTTCCTGCTTTGGTTGATTGGCCTCGGGCGAGCTGGAATATAAGCTAGTACAGTGGTTCCTGAACTCAGGAGGTGAGCTCAGGAGGGTCAGGAGGCAAGTGTTCTTGCTCCTTGTGTGGTGGCAGAGTCTATGGATCGATCCCCTTTACAACGGGAATCCTTGCTACTTATATAGGCGGCCAAAGTCCTCTTCCACCGAAATGTTTAGGCGGGAAGGGATCCCACAACGGCCATTTTTGAGTGGAACACAAGGACGTTCCTACCCTAACAAAAGCAGTCTTCGCCTGCAAAAGGAATAGGTGGTGACGCGGTGGTGGGCTCGACGGTGACATCCTCCTTGTCGTCCTTGTGGTCTTCGGTCTTGTTGCACCAATGGGGAAACCTTTGCCCCGCTCCTCAGGAACCTGTGGCTGCGATGTCCCCCTTGCACCGAAATGGTAACTGCACCGCTGGCGGACGCTGGCACCCGCTGGCGCGGTGCATCACTGCTGACATCACTGCCTCCTCCTGAGGCAGGCTTGGCCTTGGATTCTCCGCCCCTTCGGAGCACCTTGCTGAGGCCGCTCCTGAGGGGGTCTTGATGTCGTTCTCCTCGCGAGGCTTAGTCCCCTCGCGAGGGTCTTGGACAGCTGGTCGATCAGCTGGGCCATACCAGGCCGTAGTAGGAGCGCGTTGTGGCCCGCAGACAGGCAAGTCTGGGTACCCTGGTTCCCAGTACGCCGACAATTCTGGGTCTGGATCAACTGGGTAAGTTCCGGTGGGAATTCTGGGTCACGTCTCGGAGGCATCTGTTCGGTTTAGAGTGGATGAGAAATTAGAATAGAATAAAGTCCTAATGATAGAAATCACTACTGATATGCTTATGATAGCAAGAAAACTTCAATTCAAGAAATTCACACAGATCACACCACACAAACAAAACCTACAGGTAAGGTCATATCCACAAGAGATATGATCTCTTCATACTACCGCAAATCATTAGTTGGACTCAACTTGGTAGTGGTTGTCTGAACTAAATCTCCTCAAATCAATGTCAACTCTAGCTTCTTCTTCTTCGTCAATGATGTCTTCATAGGTCATGGTCTCATCGGGCTGAGCAACTTGGTAATGGGGTTCAGCAATTATTTAATTGAAGTAGAGAAGAGATATAAATGAATAGAGAAGAGTACAAACCAACGGATATATAAGGAAGTAGTAAAATAGAGTTTTCTGCCTATGGCTTTCCATTTCCTAGTTGTCACGTCCTACAGTCATTATGTGCTCTGATACCATCTTGTAGCGACCCAACCCGAATGGATCAAAGTCTCTGTGCTTAAGTGTCATCCCTGGATCGGTATGCTAACACACACAGTACTCGAGGAATTATAACAGAGTTCAATCATACACTTTATTACATCGAGGTTTTCAAAATAGTATTTATTACAATAATATGGCCAAAGCCATCTAATTAAAAATAACTGCGGAAGCATCCAAGGTAAATGAGTCCATCCAACTCCACGGCAAACTGAGTGTAGAACAACGACCTATCGCACCTTTAATCCTCGTCGGAAAACTCTGCAGCATGAAATGTTGCAGCAGTGTAGGTCAGCACATGAAATGTGCTGGCAATTTCACACCATAGAATAATAATGCAAAATATTATCTCTATATGCAAATTTAGTTGGTGGAGGCTCTAAATTTAATTTTTGCATAAAGAAAATTTTACCCTATAACAAAGGAATGTTTTTTTTATTTACTACTAAATTAAAATTCCATTATTTAGAAGGTTCCTCCAACTAAATCCCAAAATTCCCAAGTTATTAGTAACCCAATAATTTCATTATATAGAGTGATGAGATCAACCAATAATCCACTTCTAGATACTCAAGTTGTCCATAACCGGGGACGCGGCTAATCATGATTAGTTTGTACACTCTGTAGAGGTTTGCGCACTTTTCCCCACTAGACTCGACCACCTCTATGATCGGAAGATCAAGACATAGCCTTTCTGAAGTATTTCCTCCAAACCCTGGGTAGACCGGTACACCTACTTCCCCCTACATCAGCTAGTCTACCACGGAAAGAGGTCACACAACTTACTCAACTATGCCAGAGCCCATAATGGCTTGCGGCTACACACGGAAGTTTGTAGGTATGAAATATCTTTTGATCCCTTTGAGCCTGGGTGGCGAATCTAGGGTAATCGCACAGGTACTCCGAGATCCCCTTGGGCAAGCACTGGTTTCTCTAGGTGCCCCAAACAATCCACCCAGATGTGTATTAAGGTTGCCACCTTATGTTGTCCCAAAATTTTATCTCCCACAACTTGCATGGATCACACATACCAATCCCCATCTACGAGAATGGCTAAGAAATATATGACATAACGAATATTCCTGGGGTGATCAAAGGTCATAGGTTACTACCACATGAACTACAAAGCATAACCACATGTTCCCAATCCTACTCATGCAATCTTTGAGGGTGAAACTAATGCATAGTAAAAACTGGGTATTGAAAATTATGATCGAAGTGTGAACTTGCCTTGCTGACATTCGTTGAACTCTAAATATTCGTAGTAGCAAGCTTCACATTCCGGATGATCTAGCGTAAACAAGCAATAACATACATAAGCATACAAGCAAGGATCCAAAAAGAAAACAAATAAAAGACTTCGAAAAACTACATAAACAACCAAATAAAGTTTCTACACAGAATGTAACTTTTACAGGATAAAAAATATAAGGTTTGGTTTTAAAAGAAAGTACATGTCACAAGCTTCGGTTTGCAAAAAGAATCACCCAAAACAGAGTTACAAAACTCAAGTTATGGCCTAACGAGGTTTGAATTCAAATTTTTAAACTTTCAAAAATATTTTTCATTTGGTTCTCTAGATAGAGGGGATTTCTATGAAACCGTAGGTAAAAGAATCAACTAAATCAGATCTATAGAATAAAACATATACTAGAAACAAGAATTGGTATAGAATCTGAGATTGGAAAAATACTGGAAAAAGAGTAGAAAAAGAATTCGGCCAGATGCCATGTGGCGCTCTCTGATTGGCTGGGGTGTTTGCTGCAGCTATTTTGGAGAGGACGTTTGCTAACTAAATGTTTCGATAGGAACGGCTTAAACAAAGAAAAGAGCGTCTGGTTTGAACTAAACCTGAAAAATTGATCTACAAAGGAAAGCAAAAAAGTTTTTTTTAACTGAACGAACATGTCCTCGTTCTACTTACAAAGAAGAACGTGAGGAGATGGAGGCGATTGGGGGCGGTGGTGGTGGTGGCTCCGGCGATCGGCAGCCATGGCGGAGGTGTCTAGGAAGTGCGGCGGAGATTGGCTCGTCTGGTGGGGGAGTCGGTGAAGATCGGCGACGACGAACGGCGACAAAACCAAGTGATGAAGGTCACGTACTTCGGTGCTTCTGTGAAGATGACTTGGTCGGGGTGGCTTCTGTAGAGGGTGAGAGAAGGAAAGGCCTTGTCAAGAAGATTGTGGAGAAAGAGGGAAGGCGAACTACGAAAGAAGAAGGCTCGGGATGGCTCACCGGCGTCGGAAACTTGCGATGAACTGCAGCGTTTGTGTCTAGATTGGAACGTCGAGTGAGTCATCTAGAGGTGGTTTTGGCAAGGTATTTTTGACTAAATCGGTCGAGGAGAGCCATGGCTATTTATAGGACATCTTCCTTGGGCGAGAGGTTCACTAGAGTTAAGGTTTCCAACAATTTGAAACGAAGGGAAGTCGGGAGTTATGTACGCATACGTTTGTCTGTTAGTGGGGAGGAAGAAGAAGAGGTGCCGGGCCCAGGCACAGGGAAAAGAAGTCATCGAGGGAGAGAGAGAGAGAGAGAGAGAGAGAGAGAGAGAGAGAGAGAGATCGGGCGATGAGAGCGCTCGCTCAGCGACTGTGCTGGCTCTCACTGGCTGTTGGCTGGCAGGGCGATCGGCCTGGTTGGGCCGGCTGCCTGGCCTGGCAGCTCCTCCGTTTTTTTTTTGAAATAGACAGAGAAAGGAAAAAATATAAAGAGATAAAATAAAAATATTTTTATATAGGACATATATATATATATCAAAAAAATTCAGAAAAAGAGATCCTACAAGCCGAACTATTTTTAGAGGCTAAATAAAAACTTTATAAAAACATTTTTCTAAAAAAATCCAAATGAAACTCAAATTTGAATTCAAAACTTTTGGTATTGTTTTCTTCTGTCTTTTTGGAGTTTCATGTTAGCTCATCTCATACTTTTGAACAAGTATTTGTCAGGGATTTTTGAAATAAATTTCAAATGCCAAGTTGAATTCAAAGTGAGATAAAACTCAAATGCCTATGAAATTTTCAAATGCAACTCAATTCGAACAAAATGCATAGATGCTTAGCTAATAATTGTAAAACTTTCCAAATTGAAAATTTGGGATGTTCCAAACTCCAAGTCTTTTGGATATCTTCTGGTCAAAGAAAAATCATCGCGAAAGTTTTATTCCGTTTGGACTCCGATTGATATTCCTTCTCTGAGAAACTCAAAAACAAGGAAAAAACAGAAACTGACACTAGGCTCTAGGTTAATAAGTTAGTCCCAAAAATAATATAAAACAGCATATTAATGCATATAAAAGATCCAATGTTGATAATATAATAGCATGGAACAATAAAAAATTATAGATATGTTGGAGACGTATCAACTCTCACGTGATATATCTCGCCATTTTAACCTTGACTAGTTCAGGGTCATATAGATTGACTATCAAGAGTTTGGCGAATCACATAGTTGAGTAGCAACAAGCAGACGAGGTGAGTTTATCCTCGCTTTATGTAGGCCGGCTCTCACGTGACAAAAACTGCCGTTTTAACCTTGACAAGTTCTGGGTCATAAAAGATTAGCTGTCAAGAGTACGGTGGGTCACCTGTTGGAGTAGCATCTTGCCTACAGGCAGGTCGAACCCATAATTTGGCGTTTATTTGCCGATCAAGAGGGTAAGATAGCTATACTTGTTGAGTAGGAAGTCCCCAAGTGACCTTATGATCAATTAATTAAGACTCAAGCACATAAAATATGAGCTGAAATGATAGAGGCCCTGAATTTTGGGGATGCTGGCTTTATTACATTGATCATAAAAAGATATGTACATTGATGAAGGTATATACAATGACGGGCGTGAGTGGCTCAAGTGTAGTAAGGCCGAAGATGAGCAATATCCCAAGGCATGTGTGTCTCCTCCTCAAAGGTGCGTGAATCCTTGTACTCACGTATATAAATGAGATAGTATGACCCGTTGTTGAGGTTCTTGCTGACCACAAAAGGTCCTTCCCAACGCGGTGAAAGCTTATGCATGTCTTGCTGGTCTTGAATTAGATAGAGTACTAAGTCGCCCTCCTGGAACGTTTGATTGCGAACTCTACGGCTATGAATGATAGCGACGTAGGTATTGCTGATAAATTGTTGATCGAGCCACCGTGAGGTCACGTTCCTCCTCCAAAGCATCCAGAGGATTTTGACATGCCATCTCATTGCCAGCTTCAACGTAAGCCGCCACCATGGGCGAATCATGATGAATATCACTTGGAAGAACCGCCTGAGTGTCATAAACCATGAAGAAAGGTGTATAACCCATTGATCTATCGGGGGTGATCCTGATGCTCCAAAGAACCGAAGGAAGCTCTTCCACCAAACAACACAAAGTCTGTTTGAGGGGGACCATATGCCGGGGTTTGATTCCTCGCAAAATCTCCTGGTTAGAATGTTCTGCCTGACCATTGGACTGAGGGTGCGCCACTGATGATACATCAAACAGAATATGTTATCTCTGACAGAACTCTTTCATAGATCCTTTAGACAAATTTGTCCCATTATCAGTGATGATACTGTGAGGATAACCAAAGAGAAGACCAGCTTCTTGAGAAACTGAACTACAGTAGCCGCTTCACAATTACCGACTGGCTCTGCCTCTACCCACTTGGTGAACTTATCAACTTCAACCAACATGTGAGTTTTCTTGTCCGTGGATCTCTTGAATTGACCAACCATATCAAGCCCCCGGACTGCAAATGGCCAAGTAATTGGAACCATCCTCAATTCTTGAGCCGGCACATGAGCTTGTCGTGCAAAATTCTAACAACCCTCACATTTGCAAACTATGTCCTCTACATCAGCATGAGCCGTTAACCGGTAAAAACTATGACGAAAAGCTTTAGCCACCAGAGATCTTGACCCAATATGATGACCGCAATCACCAGCATGGATTTCTTGTAAAATTGCATGACCTTCTTCAGGGGAAACACATCACTGAAACACGCTAGTCACATTGCATCTGTGTAACTCAACATTGACAATAGTCATGGACTTAGATCGACGGATAATCTGATGAGAAAAAAGTTCCTCCTATTGAAGCTCACCTTGTGTTAAATAAGCAAGATATGGCACAGTCCAATCTAGAATAGCACGTAGAGCCACCACCAGCTGGCCCTCCGAGTCAGGAACAACCAGTATTTTTTGAAGGCAACTTGACAGAAGGGTTGTGCAAGACATCAAGGAACACATTAGGAGGAACCGGCTTATGCTAAGAACCTAGCCGTGATAGAGCATCAGCCGCCTCATTAACCCGCCGGTCGATGTGATCCACTTGATAACCTTTGAATTGTCTAGCAATATTAATCACGGCCTAACAATAAGCCACCATGAGTAGGTCTTTGGAATCCCACGTTCCTGAGACTTGCTGATCCACCAGGTCCGAGTCGCCCAGGCACCTGACCTGGCTGAGGTTCATCTCCTTAGCCATGAGAAGCCCATGGAGTAAAGCTTCATACTCAGCTGCATTGTTAGACAAGGAAACATAAGCCTCAAAACATAACAAAAATTATCACCTCGAGTGGAAGATAAAATAACTCCAGCCCCCAAGCCCTCCAACTGCCTTGAGTCATCAAAGTGAATTGTCCAGTATGTGTTATCTGGACTTTCTTCGGATGTTTGTAACTCAACACAATCATTGATAAAATCCACCAAAACCTGATATTTAATGGCAGTCCTTGGGACATATTTGATATGATGTGGCCCTAGCTCAATTGCCCACTTGGAAACTTGGCATGTGGCCTCTATATTTTGGATGATATCCCCCAGAGGAGATGAACTAACCATCGTAATGGATGCTCAAGGAAGTAGTGCTTAAACTCGCAACTAGCCATAAACACTCCAAACACTAATTTCTACCATTGTGGATATCTGTGCTTGGACTCTGTCAATACTTCGCTGACAAAATAAACCGACAGTTGAACTGGATATTCTTTCCCTGCCTCTTTACGCTCCACAACCACTGATATGCTAACGGCTCTATTGTTAGCCAGCACATACAGGAGCATGGGATCTTTTCCGGGTTAGCTTCAATGCCCCTCTCCGAGCCAAGAAAACCCAACAGCTTCCCTGCGGGTACACTGAAGACACACTTGGCCGGGTTAAGCATCATTCTGTAGACCCGGAGGTTGTCAAAGGTTTCCTTCAAGTCATCAAGCAAAGTTTCTTTCTTCTTGGACTTAACCACAATGTTGTCAACATAAGCATGAAAATTACGCCCAATCTGACTTTGGAAGCAATTCTGAACACAACGCTGGTAAGTCGTCAGGGCACTCTTAAGCCCAAAAGGCGTAGACACATAAAAGAAAGCTCCAAAAGGTGTGATAAAGGTTATCTTTTCCTGGTCTTCAACTACCATCTTGCTATGGTGATAACTAGAATAAGCATCTAAGAAATAGAGGCTCTCACAACCCGCCATTGCATCAATTATTTGGTCGATACGGGGGAGAGCAAAAGGATCAGCCGGACAAGCCTTGTTAAGATCTGTGTAATCCACACACATGCGCCAAGTGCCATTTTTCTTAAGTACAAGGACCGGGTTAGCCAAACATTAAGGATGAAACACCTCAACTATGAAATCGGCAGCCAAGAGCCGGGGCACTTCTTCTGCAATAGCCTTTCGTCTCTCCTCTGTAAAACGATGGAGGAACTGTCGGACAGATTTCATCTTAGGATCTATATTAAGACGGTGCTCAGCGAATTCTCTTGGTACACCCGGCATTTTAGAAGGCTTCTATGCAAAGATGTCCCGATTCTCATGAACGAACTCAATGAGCGCGCTTTCCTATTTAAGATCCATTCATGTCCCAATGGTGAACTGCTGTGATGAGTCGCGAGGGACAAAATCAACTTGCTTTGTATCTTTGGCCGACTTAAACTTGAGGGGCGGATCACTCTTAGTGGTAGGTTTCTTCAGAGGGGTTAGATTAGCCCGGAGAACATTGTCTTTATAGAACTTAAGCTCTTCTGCAGCACAAGTTGTCTCTGCATAAGCCGCATCACCTTCCTCGCATTAAAAAGTTTCCTGACGATCCCCATGAACTGTGATCGTGCCCTTGGATCCACGCATCTTAAGCTGTAGGCACAGATAGCAAGGGGGAGCCATGAACTTAACATAAGTCGGCCGTCCAAAAAATGTGGGATATGGACTCCTGATTATGACCACCTCAAACCATAATTTCTCAACCCTGTAGTTGTAATCATTACCATTTACCAAAGGCCACTTCAAGTGCAATCTTACCAACAAGATAAGCTGACTTGCCTGGAAAAACTCCATGAAAAATAGTAGACGATGGCTTAAGATCCTTCTGAGTCAGACCCATGCACCGGACATGTCAAAATATAATATGTTGATGTTTCTGCCACCATCCATGAGCACTTTAGTGAACTTATAACCGCCTACTTGGGGAGCTACAACCAAAGATAGATGACTCGGATTATCAACCGGGGCTGGTGACCTGCCCGGCTCCAGGTAATTGCCTCCTCAGACCAGTTTAAGTATTGAGGTACAACCGGCTCAACCATGTTGACTAACCTCTTATGGACCTTTCTGCCTCTCTTGCAGGTACTTGTGGTAAAAACATGATACTGACCACTATTCAATTGCTTTAGATTCCTCTGATATCATGACCGGTTGTTTTGTTGCTGATTATTGTGACCAGATTGTTGATTATGATTACCATGGTTGCCCTGGCCCTGATACCCAGAGCTTGAGCCGCTACCACCAAAGTCGGAACCATGAGAGCCGGATCTTGACACGCTAGGTGGGCGATTACCATTACCATGATGTTGCTGAAAATTCTGGCTTTTAAACTCTTTCATTATATAATAATCCTTCCAAGCATGATTGGACGGCCTGTTAAGATAATTGTGTTTTGGGGAAGGGTCATTAAGCATTGCCTCAAGATTTATGGGCTTTCCTCCATTGAAGGGTGTCTTGCCATTACAGTTATGACACTGGTCCTTAAACCCATCATTGGTGCTGGCCATTAAATTTGACCCGCTATCGGGGAACTTATGCTTTCCTCCATTGCCTTGACCATTGTGACTCCCACCTTGGCTTGAGATGCTCTGTTATTGGCCCTTACCACCAATGTTTTCCTTGCCCTTGCTAAGATTATCATCATCAGAGCCAGGGTCCTTTTTACTGTGAGAGTCAGCATATTTGCTAAGTACATCCATAAGCTTGCCCATATCTGAGCATTTACTCTTAAGCCGTCCAAGCTTCTGCTTAAGTGGTTCAAACTGACAATTCTTCTCCAACTGTCGGTGTACATAAACAGGGGTAATTGTTTCCCCCTGACCAGTGTGCAGACTTGCCTGCCGTGCACATCAGTGACCAACGAAATCCAAAGCTAGTAGATGTACACCTTGGGAAAGCCTCCCTTGCCGGGCAGGAGAGCCTGGCCAGGTCGAGGATGCACCTAAGGACAAGTCAGGGTTCTCGGGGCCACCAAAACAAAGGCTCGCCAAGCTCCCTTGGCGGGAAACCTTCACCAAGATGCCACCGCTCCACCTCACCACACCCAAGTCGCTAATCAGTGTAGTGTCAAGGTACTAAGCAACCGTGTGGACCCTGTCAAGCATGTGGCAGCGTGGGAGAGAAGAGATTAGCTTTATTGACACCCGTCCAGGAGGCGTGTCAAGCTGATAAGGAGAGGCTGATAAGCGGCACGGTAGACTTGCCAGGTTTCAACCTCAACACAACACCTAGCAGTGCATTTAATGCACTTTGTCCTAACTATCAGAGTGAGGTATGATATCACTGTTAGCTATCTAATCATACTCAAATGACTGTTTTTCCACTATGGTCACCCCTTAGGCTATAAAAGGAGGCCCGAGGCAACCTAGGAACGAGTTCGAACATTTTCGGTCCCCTAACACTTGTACGCCCACATTACACTTCCTGAGGCACCCCTGCCGGGCTAGAGCGCGTCAAGCCTTCTTGTTCCTCCAGATCAATCCACCATAGCAGGAGTAGGGCTATACGCTGCAAAGCGGCCCAAACCTAGGTAAAAGAGAGTTGTCTATCGCTGTGTATCCACTGCTGCTTCTGCTCTTTGTGCAACGCGGCTGTCCCCATGCCAAACCACAAAGGGGCACCCATGCCCATAGGTGATCGTGCTTCCACGCCGACACCAACATTAACACAGCTTGACCCGCCTCGATACTATCTGAAGAATGTATGATGGTCGCAACTCGACGAGCCCAATGGAGGGCTAACTCATCCTCCCGGTGCACACAATGGTCTAAATCAACAATTTTCATTGGTTGCTTACGAGTGCCTTGAAAGTTCTTTATGAAACTCTCCTTCAATTCTCCCCAAGTGTTGATGGAGTTGGGTGGTAGGTTTTTTAACCATGTACGAGACGGCCCTTCCAAAATCATGGTAAAATAACAAACTGCAGCACTGACCTCCAACATATCCAAGGCTAAGTCGTAGCTCTCAATCAATGCGGTTGGCTCAAGACCAGTCGTATAATTTGGTACTTTTCGATGTCCCTTAAAATCCTTGGGTATACGCTCCATGCGCAAAGCTGATGATGTCGCTTAAAGCTACATCGGTATTTCCTCAAAGAGGAAGGGACGATGCAGCACATCGGCGGTAGGTATTTCCCTCAGATGTAAAACCAAGGTTATCGAACCAGTAGGAGAACCAAGCAACACAACGTAGACGGCACCTGCACACAAATAACAAATACTCGCAAACCGGCGTGTAAAAGGGGTTGTCATTCCCTTTCGGGTAACATATGTGATAGAGTTGTAAATATTGATAGATTGGATAATAAATAAGATAAATTGCAGCAAGGTATTTTTGGGTTTTTGGTTTAGTTGATCTGAAAATAAAATCAAGGCAAATAGATCGCAAAGGCAAATATATGAGAAAGAAGACCCAGGGCCGTAGATTTCACTAGTGGCTTCTCTCAAGAAAAATAGCAAACGGTGGGTAAACAAATTACTGTTGGGCAATTGATAGAACTTCAAATAATCATGAAGATATCTAGGAAATGATCATTACATAGGCATCACGTCCAAGATTAGTTGACCAACTCCTGCTTGCATCTACTACTATTACTCCACACATCGACCGCTATCCAGCATGCATCTAGTGTATTAAGTCATGGAAAAACAGAGTAATGCATTACGAACGATGACATGATGTAGTCCAGATCCATTTATCTATGGTGTTAGATATGGATCTCGTCGTTTCATCCTTAGTAGCAACGATACATACGTGTCGGTTCCCCTTCTGTCACTAGGATCAAGCACTGTAAGATCGAACCCACTACAAAGCACCTCTTCCCATTGCAAGATAAAGAGATTAAGTTGGCCAAACAAAACCCAATATGGGAGAAGACATATGAGGCTACAAGCAATCATAGATAAAAGAGATCAAAGAGACTCAAATACTTTCATCGATATAAAAAGATAGATCTGATCATAAACTCAAAGTTCATCGGATCCCAACAAACACACCGCAAAAAGAGTTACATCAAATGGATCTCCAAGAGACCATTGTATTGATAATCAAAAGCGAGAGAGGAAGCCATCTAGCTACTAACTACAGACCCGTAGGTCTACAAGGAGCTACTCAAGCATCATCGGAGAGGCACCAATAGATGTGGTGAAGCCCTCCATGATGGTGTCTAGATTGGATCTGGTGTTTCTGGACTCTACGGCGGTTGGATCAATATTTTGTCGACTCTCCTAGGGTTTCTGGAATATTGGGGTATTTATAGAGCAAAGAGGCGGTGCAGGAGGCCACCGAGGTGGGCACAACCCACCTGGGCGCACCAGGGGGGCTGGCGCGCCCTGGTGGGTTGTGGCCCCCTCGGGGCACCCCCCAGGTGCTGCCTTGGCCCATCATGTCTCTTCTGGCCCACAAAATTCTCCAAAAAGTTTCGCGGTGTTTGGGCTCCGTTTGATATTGATTTCGTGCGATGTAAAAAATATGCAGAAAACTGCAACTGGCACTTGGCACTATGTCAATAGGTTAGTACCAAAAATGATATAAAATGACTATTAAATTATTGTAATACATCCAAGAATGATAATATAACAGCATGGAACAATACAAAATTATAGATACGTTGGAGACGTATCAGCATCCCCAAGCTTAACTCCTGCTCGTCCTCGAGTAGGAAAGAGATAAAAACATAATTATTGATGTGGAATGCTACCTATCATGTGATATCATATTCTTTGCTTTATAGCATGGACATTTGGACTTTTATATGGTTCAAAGAAATAGTCTAGTTTTGACACAATAATTTAGCTACTCAAGGATATCAACAAGCAACCATGTCTTTCAAAATATCAATGCTAAAATAAGTTATCCCTGGCCCATTATGCTCAACCATTGATCCATTCATGGAACACACTCGTATATTAGTTACACCCAATGCTCAAGTACGATCATAGTGTTTCCTAGTTGGTGCTTGTAAGAGAAGATAGAGACTCGAATTCAAAAATAAAAATTTCATAAGTAAAAGAAAGGCCCTTCATAGAGGGAAGTATGGATTTATAGAGGTGTCAGAGCTCAAAGCTTAAATTGAGAAATAATTTTTTTGGGAGGTATACTTTTCCCACCAACGAGAATGACTTGAGGTTCCCAACACTTTCGATGCTAGATATATCATAGGCGGTTCCCAAACAGAAATAAAAGTTTGTTCCTTTTCCACCAAACTTTCACAAGCCATGGCTAGCCGAATCCACGGTTGCCATCCATACCAACACTTTCCAAGAAATTTATTATTTGACAACATAAAGTAAATTTGTTTTTCATTTCGGTACTAGGCATCCCTAATACCTTTGCCTTACTCTCGCGCAATGACAAGTGAATAAAAACCCATCATGAGAATAACACATCAAGCATGGAAAATATTGGCCACCCCTCACCGCCTCGCGAGCGGTACGGGCACACAAAAGGGAAATTCATTTTGAAAATTAGAGATGGCACATACAAATTTGCTTATAACGGCAAGGAAATACCGCATATAGGTAGGTATGGTGGACTCACGTGGCAAAACTGGGATAAAGGATTTTGGATGCACAAGTAGAGATAATACTTAGTGCAAAATGAAGGCTAGCAAAAGACTGGGAAGCGACCAACCATGAAACAAATAATCTCGTAAGAAAATATTGAGCATAAATAACACCGAATAATGCACCACAAGTAGGATATAATTTCATTACATAATTTTGGACTTTCGTGCTTGCATTGGGAATCACAAACTTTAACACTAATATTCTAACTAGAGCACAATTACTCATCAACATAACTCACATATCACATCATCGTGTCTCAAAACTATTACAAGGAATCAAGTTTATTTTGTCCAATGATCTTCATGAAAGTTTTAATAATATCCTTCTTGGATATCTATCAATTTGGGACTAATTTTCATGTCTTGCTTTTGATAAGCTCAAGCAAATATAAGTGAAAATCATGAGCATAATTTTTCTTTCTTTCTCTCAAAATAATATAAGTGAAGCAAGAGAGAATTTATTTAAAATTTTACTAACTCTCAAATAGATCTAAGTGAAGCAAGAGAGATTTTTTTCAAAAAGACTAAGGGCACCGTGCTCAAAAGGATATAAGTGAAGCACTAGAGCAAGTCCATTGCTCATAATAATTTAAGTGAAGCATAGAGAGCAATTCTATCAAGTCATGGCATAATTTTGGCTCTCTCAAATAGGTGTGTACAGAAAGGATTGATGACTTAAAAAGCAAAATAAAACAAGCAAGGACTCATATCATACAAGACGCTCCAAGAAAAATACATAACATGTGACGAATAAAAATATAGTTTCGAGTGAAATACCGATAGTTGTTGGAAGAAAGCGGGGATGCCACTCGGGGGCATCCCCAAGTTTGTTGGTTGCTCATTTTTGGATAATATCTTGGGATGCCGCGGGCATCCCCAAGATTAGGCTCTTCCATCCTTCTTTCATCCATCGTAAGATAACCCAAAACTTGAAAACTTCAATCACACAAAACTTCAACAGAACCTTCGTGAGATCCGTTAGTATAAGATAGCAAACCACTACTATAAGTGTTGTGTCAAACCAATTAATATTTTGTTTTTGTATTATATCTACTGTATTCCAACTTTTCTATGGCAAAAACGCATCAAAGAAAACCATAGAGCTATCAAAATAAGCACACAACACAATGAGAACAAAATCTGGCAAAAACAAAACAGTTTGTAGTAATTTGGAAGTTTCGAAAACTTCTGGAACTCTAACAATCTTGAAAAATAGGGACATGTGGGAAATTTGTATATTAATCTTCTTCAAAAGGAATCAACTAAAAACCATTTTTCTGCTAAAAATGAGAATCTTTCTCGTGAGCGCAAAGTTTCTATCTTTTTTAGGAAGATCAAACAACTATCACCCAAGAAGATCCTATCGGTTCTACCTGGCACAAACACTAATTAAAACACAAAAAACACAATCATACCAGTAGAATGATTGTGCTAACACTCAAGAACAGAAAACAAAAGGCAAAAATAAATTTTATTCATTGGGTTGCCTCCCAACAAGCGCTATCGTTTTACGCCCTTAGCTAGGCATAATACCAAGATTTCAAGTATTGTCATCCTTGTTGGATGTTCCATAAGTTGCCCTCGTTATAGATTCATAAGGAAATTTGATCTTTGTTCTAGGGAAGTGTTACATGCCCTTTCTCAAGGGAAATTTGAATTTAATATTCCCTTCTTTCATGTCAATCACCGCGCCAATAGTGCGCAAAAACGGGCTACCAAGTATACTAGGGCAAGACGGATTGCAATCAATATCAAGAACAATAAAGTCTATGGGTACATAGTTCCTATTTTCAAGAATAAGAACATCATTGATCCTTCCCAAAGGCTTTTTAATAGTGGAATCCACCAAATCAAATTAAGAGAGCAATCTTCAATATTGGTAAGACCAAGAACATCGCAAAGAGATTTCGGAATAGTGGAAACACTAGCACCCCAATCACACAAAGCAAAACACTCATAATTTTTAATTTTGATTTTTATAGTGGTTTCCCATTCATCATGCAATTTCCTAGGAATTGAAACTTCTAATTCCAATTTTTCTTCAAAAGCTTTCATCATAGCATCAACAATATGTTTAGTGAAAGCTTTATTTTGTTCATAAGCATGGGGTGAATTAATCATGGATTGCAACAAAGAAATACAATCAATCAAGGAGAAACTATCATAATTGAAGTCTTTGTAACCCAAAATAGTGGGTGCATCACTAGTTAAAGTCTTGACCTCACCAAACCCACTTTTATCAATTTTCTCAATAAGATTTTCACCCTCCGAAATATTGGGACACTTCTACGTAAAGTCCACTCTTCTTCAGTCCCTTTATCATCAAGTTGAACTTTACTAAACAAAGAATCAATGGAAGAAACAACAATCATTTTAATGTCTTCATCATTTTTATGAAAGCAATCACTAGAAAACGCCTTTTCTAGAAATTCTCGTTTACCTCTAAGAATGGCAGTTCTTTTCTTACTTCCATCCATAAAAACATAAAGAGCTTTAATTGATTCTTCAATTGTAGGCACAAAAAAATTCAACTTGAGATTTTCTACATCATGAGAAAGTAAATCAACACTCCTAGACATATCATCAATCCTATTCAATTTTTCTTCTATGGAAGCATTGAAAACTTTTTGAGTGTTGATAAATTCTTTAATATTATTCTCTAGATCATAGGTGTTCCTATTATTATTGTAAGATTGATTTCCATAGGAATTACCATAATTATTAGAGGAATTACTAGAAAAAGGCCTAGGATTAAAATTACGTCTATAAGCATTGTTATTAAAATTATTTCTAGAGATAAAGTTCACATCTATGGCATCACTAGTTTGCTCAATCAAGGTAGACAAAGGCATATCATTAGGATCAATAGGAGCACTTTTACTAGCAACCATTTTCATAAGAGCATCAACTTTATCATTCAAAGTATGAATCTCAACTGCATTAATCTTTTTGCTTGTCGGCGCCCTTTCGGTATGCCATTGCGAATAATTCGCCATAATAGTATCAAGCAATTTGGTGGCTTCAGCCAAAGTAATTTCCATAAAACTTCCACTAGCGGCAGAATCCAAAATATTTTGAGAAACAAAATTCAATTCCGCATAAAAAAATGTGTATGATCATCCAAAGATTTAACCCATGAGTTGGGCAATTCCTTAGCATCATTTTCATCCTTTCCCAAGATTGTGCAACATGCTCATGTTCAAGTTGCTTAAAATTCATGGTATGGGTTCTAAGGGATATAATTTTTGCAGGCGGAAAATATTTAGTGATAAAAGCATCTTTGCATTTGTTCCAAGAATCAATGCTATTGCTAGGTAAAGAAGAAAACCAAATTTTTGCATGATCTCACAAAGAAAATGGAAATAGTTTCAATTTCACAATATTGTTGTCCACATCTCTTTTCTTTTACATGTCGCATAATTCCATGAAGGTATTGAGATGGGACGCGGCATCCTCATCAGGAGTGCCGGAAAATTGATATTTCATGATAAGATTCAACAAAGCAGTATTAATATGACAAGTCTCCGCACTAGTAGCGGGAGGAGCAATCGGAGTGCCAATAAAATCATTGTCGTTGGTATTGGAAAAATCACAAAACTTAGTGTTCTCTTGCATCATTTTTGACAAATTGTCAACAAGAACACAAGTGGCGATAGATCCGACCAGAAAAACGACAAATGGAAAAGAGAGGCGAATAAAATGACAAATGTTTGTGAAGTGGGGGAGATGTAAACGAGAGGCAAATGGCAAATAATCTAATTGCGAGGAGATGAAATTTGTGATTAGGAACCTGGTTATGTTGAAGATCCTCCGCGCCAACAGTGCCAGAAATTCCTTTTGATGTGGCTGAAAGCTACATCGGTATTTCCCCAAAGAGGAAGGGATGATGCAGCATAGCGGCGGTAGGTATTTCCCTCAGATGTGAAACCAAGGATATCGAACCAGCAGGAGAACCAAGCAACACAACATAAATGGCACCTACACACAAATAACAAATACTCGCAACCCGGCATGTAAAAGGGTTGTCAATCCCTTGCGGGTAACGGGCGTGATAGAGTTGTAAATATTGATAGATTGGATAATAAATAAGACAAATTGCAGCAAGGTATTTTTGGGTTTTTGGTTTAGTTGACCTGAAAATAAAAGCAAATGCAAATAGATCGCAAAGGCAAATATATGAGAAAGAAGACCCGGGGGCTGTAGGTTTCACTAGTGGCTTCTCTCGAGAAAAATAGCAAACCGTGGGTAAACAAATTACTGTTGGGCAATTGATAGAACTTAAAATAATCATGATTATATCCAGGCAATGATCATTACATAGGCATCACGTCCAAGATTAGTAGACAGACTCCTGCCTGCATCTACTACTATTACTCCACACATCGACCGCTATCCAGCATGCATCTAGTGTATTAAGTTCATGGAAAACGGAGTAATGCGTTAAGAACGATGACATGATGTAGACAAGATTCATTTCTCTATGGCGTTAGATATGGATCTCATCGTTTTATCCTTAGTAGCAACGATACATACATGTCGATTCCCCTTCTGTCACTGGGATCAAGCACCGTAAGATCGAACCCACTACAAAGCACATCTTCCCATTGCAAGATAAAGAGATCAAGTTGGCCAAACAAAACCCAATATCGGAGAAGAAATATGATGCTATAAGCAATCATGCATAAAAGAGATCAAAGAGACTCTAATACTTTCATGGATATAAAAAGGTAGATCTGATCATAAACTCAAAGTTCATCGGATCCCAACAAACACACCACAAAAAAGTTACATCATATGGATCTCCAAGAGACCATTGTAGTGATAATCAAAAGAGAGAGAGGAAGCCATCTAGCTACTAACTACGGACCCGTAGATCTACAAGGAACTACTCACGCATCATCGGACAAGCACCAATGGAAGTGGTGAACCCCTCTGTGATCGTGTCTAGCTTGGATCTGGTGTTTCTAGACTCTGCGGCGGCTCGATGAATATTTCGTCGACTCTCCTAGGGTTTTTGGAATATTGGCGTATTTAGAGAGCAAAGAGGCGGTGTGTGAGGCCACCGAGGTCGGCACAACCCACCTGGGCGCGCCAGGGGGCTGGCGCACCCTGGTGGGTTGTTCCCCCCTCGGGGCACCCCCCAGGTGTTGCCTTGTCCCATCATGCGTCTTCTGGCCCATAAAAATTCTCCAAAAAGTTTCGCAGTGTTTGGGCTCCATTTGATATTGATTTCCGGCGATGTAAAAAACATGCAGAAAACAACAACTGGCACTTGGCACTATGTCAATAGGTTAGTACCAAAAAAGGATATAAATGACTATAAAATGATTGTAAAACATCCAAGAATGATAATATAACAGCATGGAACAATCAAAAATTATAGATACGTTGGAGACGTATCATTCGACACTAGACACGGCACTCCAATGGTCCTAGAATTTGACCCGGCTCCCACCAAATTTCAAGGTGTCACTGGGGGTAGCTGATAAGCCCCCTGATTCGCTGCCTCTCCCTCACGGTGGGCTTGTGCTTCATCACCAATACCTTGAGCATTAGCACGTGTAGTATGGGGTGGGTTATCTTGGGGCGGGTTACGACGCCGCTCTGTGCTAGATACGGCTGGCGACTCGGCATGTCGGCTGTAGCTACGGCTTGGTAACGGAGTTGAATGTACACGATGCCGACTATAAGAATAATTCGCGTGCTAAGCCACCGCTATCTGAAGAAGCCCAATAGTGTTCCGGGTCTCAATCGTAGCTGGCGTGTCACCCACGACAGGAATCGCAGCCAGCCGGGTTGTTGCCGCTACCATGTTATCTATCGGGTTGGAGAAGTGACCTGATGGAGTTGGAAACTGCTGTGGTTGGACTGGGTTAGGGCTTGGGACCCTGTCCTCCCTCTGGGCAGGTTCGGGCTAGTGAGGTTGATCCATCGCCCCACTCCCGAGCGATTCATAGTTAATTGGGGTATATAGCAGGCGCTCCCTAGTTACTTGTGCGAGCCCCTAGCGTGTCAAACAACAAGCACGTGGGATGATAACTTATATATAGACAGCTCTCATGCCGCCTTAGAAGAACTGCCTCAGAAACATTCTGATCCAGATTTAATCGCCAAGCCTCAGAATGTAAGCGTTCTTTTTCCGCTTGAACCTGATCTTGTAACTCGGGCATCCGGGTATTTTCCAGGTTGATCTATTCCCGGGCCTTAGTCATCTGCTCACGAAGTTTTGCAATCTCCGCATTACGATCCACTTGATTCTCCGCAGTAAATTCAATCGCCAGCAAGGTTGTAAGAGCATTACTCAACTCAGCCAAGTTTTGAGTCAGCGGCCTTGGTGAGTTGGATCCTTCAGGAGCCGCCGCTCCTACCGGGTCAGTAGCAGTCACCACTCCCATTGGTGTTGAGCTGTTATTAAGCGTCGTACCTACCATGTAGATGTTGGATCGGCATGTGGGCTCGTAGGGTTCCAAAATACTATCACCATCGGAACAACCCCCAAGCCCACCATTGTAAAGTTGGTAGATTGACTCTGTCTCTCAAGTAGAGGACTCATCATCTGTGTAGATGAGAGTCTCTCCTCCAGACTCAGAGTTCTCTGGAAGATCCACGCCCTGCGTGAAACCCACGAAGACATGCTTCAGGCTGGCTAGAGACCGACCGGATTACGCGTGCCGAGCCGGTTCGACGATGCTGGTGCAGGCGTCCGACTCGGGTTCAGATCCGCCAATCTTGCCGATGAAGACATGGATTCCTTCGAAGGGGACCCAGTACCCGTACTCGATTAAATCAGCCTCGGGACCCCAGCCAGCGTCATCGATGTAGAGCTTGTCGTGAAGACTCTTGGTCATCCTCCCAACTCCGTATCCCTTGAGCCCTGTGAAAGTGCCCTTCAAGAATTTGAAACCAACATGCTAAGGCCCCACGGTAGCGCCAACTATTATGGTTTTAACACGACAGATGTCCTAGGATTAGGACTTAAGCATGAGGCCATCGCAATGGTGATTAGCTTGTCGGGGTTGAGCGGGTCGAGAAACACGATTTACCCAGGTTTGGCTCCTCGCGGTGGAGGTAAAAGCCTACTCCTGCTCTTGTTGCTTATTGCTTGAGTATTGGTTACAAGGGAGCGAATTTGCTTAACCTAGCAATCGATTGATTGTCACTTGTCCGTCTCTGTCAGAGGGGCTCACCTTTATATACACAGGCCGAGACCCTGGGCTTACAAGAGTCCGAGTCGCCCTTAGACTCGCGACTTACTATATTTCTGAACCGGACAAGAAAGGAAACCTTAGGCAGGTCACAACTTTTGAGTCGTCGTTTTCAATATTTGACTTCAAGCCGCCCCATTGGCCGACACCAGCTAAGTCTTCAGCTTGACTTATGATGACCCATGCCAGTCTTTAACTCATGACTCGCCATCTTGGTAACTCGGCCCAATCAGGCCGGGTTATATCCTGGGGTTATATCCCCAACACGTTCCGGCTTCCAGATGTCGTTGACGCAAAACACAATTAGCATCCACTCTTGTACTAGCTCTCAAGCTCTGCGCCGATGTTGGAGCAAACATCATCGCAACAGCGGAGCACGAGGACACATGTCCGCCATGAAAATGATGCCGTCGCCACGTCATCCTTGCTTGAACATACTTGTTTCCAAATCCATCCTCAACCATAGGACCGATGGCCTCGCCAGGGAACTATCCAAATAATCTTTATTCAACACCATCAACGTCGGTGCCCAAGCCAAGCTGATGAACAACCTAAAAACCTAGACTACGAGGGAGTAAAAATGATCCACATGCATGGATCCGGCGACCCCCCTCACCACCAACGACCGAGGTCACCGGCGGAGGGGAGCCATCGGAGGACAATGCTAGATGATTAGCCTCCCTTGGTGGTGGCTAGGGTTCCAACCGCCAGGGAGAAGAGAAAAACAATAGACGATGCTGGAAGATTGTAATGTGTTTTTTATTTTTAAAGAACCTATCCAAGGCTACTCTCTCACACAATGATGTAGACCTCCAGCACCCGCCAGTTTCCATTTTTGTATCTCCTGGGTGATCTGCAAGGCCAATTGAGGATGGTTGACTTGCTGCTCCACTCTCCCAAATACGCTTGAATTTCATTGTTACCAGAGAGGCCGCACCGTTATAACCACCAATGAGTCAAAACCTTTCGGATATTTCTTCGGGAAAATTTCCTTAGATCTCGTGACCACCACCCCACACTACAAAAAAAACACTTCCGTGATGATACATGTTTGTCACAGTAGGTCACGTTTTCTGTCATGCATGTACATCCATGACAATTTTATGACAGAATCAAGATAGTCATACCTGTGCTGTCGTAGAAGTGTTCCATGACATTACCAAAATTATCATCACAGAAGTGTCCACTTCCATCATGATAAATCGCGCGTCACAGAAGTGCTTTCGTCAAGGGTGACCGACACGTGGCATCCACCGTAACGGAACTCCGTTAAGCTATCGGGTCCGGTTTTGGATCCGATAACCCATTAACAGCCCGGACCAATGGGGATTTTCGATGTGTAAAATTCGGATTGGCTGACGGAAACATGTGCCAGCTCCGCGTTGGCACATGTGTCACTCATCCAATGGGCGAGATGCGCCTACGATATGTTGACACGTGGACTGGCCCAAAAGTGGCCCATAAAGTTTAAATGGGCCGGCCCAACTAAAGGCCCGCAAGATTTTGCAGACCATAATGGGTCGGCCCAGCTAAAGGCCCATGAGATTTTGCGGACCAGAATGGGCTGGCCCAGCTAAAGGCCCACAAGATTTTGCCGGCCATAATGGGCCGGCCCAGGTAAAGGCCCACAAGATTTTTACAGGCCATAATGGGCCGGCCCAGGTGAAGGGCCACAATTTTTGTGGACCATAATGGGTTGGCCCAGCTAAAGGCCCATGAGATATCGCCAACATTAATGGCCGGCCCAGCTGTAGGCCCACAAGATTTTGAGGGCCCTAGTAGGCCGGCCCATTAACTAGCTACCATGTTTTGGGCCAAATGTCGGCCCATATTTGATACAGTCCATTAATGTCCTGCCACGTTCCGGGCCTAACAATGGCCCATATGAGATCCGGCCCGTTAAAATCCTACCACGTTCTGGGCCAAATTACGGCCCAGATCAAGACCGACCCTTTAAGAGGCTTTGGGCTAAATTATGGCACATATCAGATTCGGCCCATCAACTGGACGCTATGCTTTTGGGCCCACTTGCTAAAGGCCCATTTAGTAATTAGGCCTGATATTAGTTTCGACCTGTTAAGGGCCCGTTTAACATTTCGGCCCTATATTAATTTTGGCCTGTTAAAAGCATGTCATATAGTTAGGCCTAACTACGGCCCGGTTTGCATCCGACCTACTCGCAGTCGATAATCTGATTGGACCAAACAAGGACCAAGACAATTTTGGCCTGTTAAAAGCCCGTGATTTGATTGGCACAATCATGGGCCGGGTCCATTTCGGGCTTCTACCGGCCCGTGAGCTGTTCGGCATGTTTCAGGCCCAACCTATTTCTCAGCCTCCTAAAAGCCCATTGAGTTTTCTTGCGAAAAGAGGGCCGGCGGTTTACTCGGCCTATTAAAGGCCCGACTCTACTAGTGGGCCAGTTTACATTTAGGCCTTCTAACGGACCAAGATGACGGGGCCCATGATGCGGATCATACATCGTGATTGCATGACGGCCCGATTATGTACCGTAATTTTACGGTTTGACCGGTTTACTACGAGGACAAGATATATATATATATATATATATATATATATATATATATATATATATATATATATATATATATATATATATATATATATATATATATATATATATATATATATATATATATATATATATATATATATATATATATATAGTAAGATAACTGCAGCATCGTGAATAAGAAAAAACCTAGACTATACAATAAAGAAATTTCGGCATATTACATCCACTAGGCATCAAAGTTCGCCACTATGATAATAAAGCACAAGCAGACAGCAGATTACATACACGGGGCATCAAAGATCGCCACCGGTGCAACTAAACACGCCGACAAAATAATATACAAAACCGACATCACTTCAATAGAGTTCAAGAAAGGTTAGCCCTGCTGGGGAGCTGCAGCGCAAGCAGCTGAGCAAGCTGATGAGACTGCGCTTGTTTAACACTTATATCCTCCTCACTCTAAAAGATAAACAAGCACACAGATGATAGGTTTTGCCCATAAAAGTATCAGTGCTGACAATTCATCACATTTCTTACTGACGAATAAAGTGACACAGTTTAAAATTGCATTAACACACTATGGTATTGTTCAGGTCAAGACATGGTAGGAAATGACATTGTGAAGGAGTTGGCAGCTTCACGACACCACTCGATTATAGATCAAGAACTCATAAGTATCAATGGTTAGTGTGCTGCCAATTTATCCCATTTCAGATTGGCAAAAAAAGAGACAGTTTAAATAATAGAAGAATGATATGACATTGTTCATAGTTAAGACATTGCAGAATATGACATTGTGCTGTAGTGGGTAGGTTCACCACACCACTGGATTACGGATCAAGTACAGAAGCATACATGCAGTGCAAAAGAAGATCAGTTGCTCTGTATAGTTTAATTTACATGGTATGAAGAAGGAACTTGGTTGTACAACTGAAAACTTAAATTGAGAAGGACAAACTTTTGTTTATGAACTACATAATAAACTTTAAACATGCAATTTAATGCAAACACCAAAAATAAACAGTTGTTGCAGTCATGCCTAACCAAATATACACAACAAAGTTTGAAGGCTTGAGAAGGACAAACTTACATTATTGGTGAAGGCAGGCTCTATAAAGCCCTTGTCCATGCTGATGGGGGGGCAATTCAAGAAGTTTACCACAGAATCTTCTTCATAAGCATTGCCTTTATTCTACATTTTGTTAAGAGTAAACATAGATGTGACAATATAAGAAAAAATGGAGAATATTTAAGATAAGATGAAGAGTGATGCTACATAACCAAGTAGCTATAAATGAAAGTATAGCGATATAGGCAGAAGGTACAGCCAAGAGAAATGCAGAGCTAAACTTCTTCAGTACCATCGGTGTTATCCAACCTTATGGTAAGAGTAAATATAGATCTTATGTGTAGAAAATGGAGGGCAAAGGAAAATAAGTTGCAGAGTGATGGTAGATGAACAACTACATGTCAATATAAGTACACTGATAAAGGACATTAGGTACTTAAGAGAACAATGCAGAGCTAAAAAAATCATTGGCATTGGATATATTCTACACTAATGTAACCATTCAGACAAATCAGATAATTTGGAGCGAACAATTGATAAGCAAGCTATCATGCATACCGCTGTCACATAATGAACCAGGTATGTATGTAAGTATGGTGATACAGGACAACAGGTACTAACAAGAGCAAAGTAGCGGGCATCATATTTGCGATATCATGTCGTTCTTTTCAAACCGGAATTCTTTTTCGAGCATATTTCCTTCAAAAAAGATCCATAAGGCACATGCGGAAAAGTAAAAGTTCAAATTTTCATGCGATATCATAGAAAGTACCTCATCCTCGAAACGAGACCAGTGCATAACAAGGTTTTTCCATTCAATGTCTTCTAAATTTAGCATAGGAGACTTCACTAGAAATTCGTTTATAGACTTTCCATCAAAGTGTGACTTCCTCAGGTAACACCAATACTGCTGCAATGCTTCCTTGAAAAGCGCAAGCAAGCTTTGCTCGTCATGACTATCGAGATTGACCCTCGCCTACTTACAACAATGTAATGTAAATCATTGATGTGTTCAATCAGCAGAAAACAGGAAAATAATCACCATGAATAATATCACTTACACGTAAGTGGGACAGGAAGATGTAAAAATGGTGTTTGTCTTCACTATAATCTTCCCACGATGGGAATATATGCACGTAGTCCCTATCAACATTGAAAGCATTGTCTTTTAAACTAGGAATAACTGGAATGGGTTTCCAATCTGCAGGAATTGGTCGTCTCTGCAGTTGGGATAGGTCTTCGGCCGGTGGACTTGCTGTACTTTTTGCTGGAGTGGGATTTTTCTGTGGTACGGCTGGTGCTATGGCAACTGAAATCGGCATACCTTTTGCTGGAGTGCAGGTCCTGTGTGGTGCGGCTAGTGGTGTGGCCAGTGAAGTATGGGTACAGTCTACTGGAGTCGGTCCTACGTTTTGTGTCACTGGTTGTACATCCAATAAAAGTGGGGTGATGTCTGATTTCTCCGGCACAACCACGTTTTTGAAGGACTTTGCTGGTGCTCCTTCAGGTTTGGCAGTCACCCTCTTTCTTTTTGATGGCTGATGCACAAGACCAGCATTTGAGTGAAAAAACATGGTATGATGACAGATGGAATATGTATTGATAATGGATGGGCATGGCATCTCTACATATATGATGAGTAAACTAAGCAGATGGCGATGCAACAAAGTAGAAGAAATGCAAGACAACATATGCAAGATACGCGCAATCAATAAAACCTTGCCAAATTAGAATAGGCACCTTGATGGGTGAACAGGACAGGCCATCTGCCTTTGAATCCTCGAGGTTAGAATAGTCATTAGGATCATATTCTGAACAAGAATCAACAGGTGGGGAGCGTATGAGTTTCATTGCATCCAGAATGGCACTCAATGCCTTGGTGCCAATTTTGTAAGTCATTGCGGTGTTTAGCTTCAAGAGTGGAGTGCTGCTAGTGCGACACAAAGCAGCTACACAGATCATAGTGTAGATATAACGGGAAAACCGTAAGCATCAGAGTAAAATCAGCAAAGTGGAACTTGCTGGAATATATGTGCTAGTATTGCCGGTACGGCTAGAAAGGCTTCGGATACCAGCTCTCTTCAACAGAAGGTGCGGTACTGTCAATATCAGTGTAACTCTCAAAGGCGACACAACTCCCCACATTTCCTTGCTATTCTTATAGGATTCAAGTAGGCAGGCCACTACAAATCCTATTCCCATGTTTACAAAATCCTACGAATCAAAGAGGCCTGAAGGGTTCAAAGTGTCCATACCAACCGACCGTATAGACCTCTACACTGCAAATGTCCCTGCTCATCTTCACTACAAGGAAGATACTCTACTACTATCATACCCCTCCATTCCAAAATATAAGACTTGGTAGAGATTTACACTATGGATCACATACATATGTATCCAAATACATTTTAGAGTGTAGATTCACTCATTTTGCTCCATATGTAGTCCATGGTGGAATCTATACAAAGACTTGTCTTCAGGAACGGAGAGAGTACTTATTAACGAAGAACGAAGGAGGAACATGCTAAAGAAGAGCAAGCAGATTTTGGATAATAAAATGTTCGTTGCGCAGTGCCCACACATGATGAACCAGAGCGCATTAAGAAAGCAACTCCCTGCTGTCTCTCTATATGTGGTGCACGTGCTTTTTCCAAAGTAAAGTAGGAACATTAGCTGACCAATTAAATGTTATCTGTTTTAGTAATATCAGCATCATATTAGATTCTTACTTGAACAACAAGTTTGGAATTGCGAGTGGCAGGTTGTTTAGCTTGATGGAATCAGGAGCACTGCTAAGCATGTACGATGATGGTACTGAATATAAAGTCATGTCTGCATGCAAGTCACGTGACTTTTGTCATTGGGTAAGTCAACCATTTCAGGCGGTTGGATGAAGATCCTACGTCTCCTAACCCTTCTTCTTCCTCGTCTCTGATTCTTCCCATACAGAACACCGCACGGGCCGCCGGACGGACCATCGGCCCCCACCATCTGTGTTCCTCCGTCACCCCCACCCCCACCCCCGCCCCACCCGGGTCGAGTTTTCTTTGTTCGGCGAGGCCCCACCACCGCCCCACAACCAAAGTCCCCACCCGAGCCCCTTCGTTCGCACCGGCGAACTCCGGCGAGCTCTGAAAAATCGACTGACCCAATTTTGAAATTTAGTCTACTGTGATTTAACTAGTGTGGAATATAAAAGGCGAAAACCATAAGCATTGGGAGTATATTGTTGAGCGTGCCATGGTAGATCTGAAGGTGCAAACCGGACAAAGGCAACTTCGCAACCAATGTTTGCTTTCAAGTAGCAAGTAAGTGATGGACAAGAAATCAGAGTAAAGCAGTGGCGATCTATTTTCTTGCTGCGATAAATAAGTTGAGCAGATACAAAGAGTACCGCCTCTGGTGCGGCGCCGTGTATGCATCTGCTGAGAATTTGACGGTGCTGCGGTAGCGATGGCTGTCGGCGGCGTGGAAGCAGATCTAGGGGGGTGGACGGTTGCGGCGGGGCGTGGTGGACGAGACGGTCGTAGGAGCGGCGCCGGCAAGGTGGACGACGGCGGGGATGAAGCGAGAGGACGGGATGCAAGGATCCCGGTCCGAAGCCGTGGATGAGAGAGGTCGATCTCTTGTAATGGATGGCGGCGTCGGGGTATCAGCTCCGGTATGGTGGAGGAGAACGGCAGTGGATGGGGTGGCGGACGGAGGAGGCTAGGGTGGAGAGGGTGTTTTGGCGTCCATGGAGTACGAATGGGGAAATGGAGGTGGAGAGGAAGGGGGATCCATGTCTTCAGGGCGCGCTTGTCTCAAATGCGAGGGTATTTACAAACTTCGCCCCCGTTTAAAATTCCCTACATCACATCAATATTAGTCGGTTGGGGATAGGACGGTAGTCTCCCATACACCGAATATTTGCCGATGAGAGTTTATTTTTGGCGCCCACCGTGTATGAATCAGAGAGGGAGTTGATTTCGGCCGAGGACACACTGTGTTTTGGCGCCCACCGTGCATGAATCCGGGTGAGAGGCGGTTATGTCACGTTTGAGTGAAATTAAAAACCTACCCCTATCGAAACCTATAGAAATCGAGCAGATAGGCTTTGCGTGGCAGGGATAGGCAGTAGTAATTTCCATCTCGCAGATTTTGGTTTTGGGCGGTTACTGCGACTTTCCCCGCTTCGTTCAAATTTTGCAGAGTGCACGTTTACCGTGCCAACTCAATTCAAATCATGTTTCTATTCTACTTTTTCGTGCGGGATCCTTTTCGATTGGAATAAAATTCTATATACATCATTTTTTAATATATACTTTCAAAAGCACAACAAAGAATTCTGCTCCTTTATATGTATAATATGATTTACAAATACAATGATCTCAAAATCATAAGGTTCAAATCAAAAAATTAAACCAAATTATGTTCTACTAAAACGTATGGATCAGTAATATCCACATATTAAATAACATAGATGCGCGTGAATTCATATGAGTATGCATGTTTGATAGATCAATTTTAGTTCGAGTATGATTACATGTATCATCATCTCGAATTCAAATATTTGAATCCCTTTTATGTTCACTCCTTTCATGCCCATCTCTCTCGCATGCATGCTCCTTCATGTAGCTATCACTCTCTTTTCTCCAGCTCACCCGCACGCTCACTTCATGTTTTCTCCTATCCTCGCAAACATGGTCTCTCGACGTCTCCCTTGAGAAGTGTCACACTCTCCCTATCATTATACATTACACGGTTTTCATTATCTCTCACGTCTCTACCGTTCTCTCGTATCACTAGGTACCTAAGCTTTCTTTTTCACCGCCACACACATAGTCTCCACTCGTCTTTCATTTTGTCTTTCTCTCTATGGGATTCTCTCACACACCCTATATGTCTCTAGATTTAAATCATACCACAAAAATTACTCTCTCTCTCTCTCTCTCTCCTGTAGACACAACATTTGTTGCGGTCTCCTTTTCGTCTCCATTCCAGACTGACATTATTCATTTTTTTACTGATCAAACAAACTCCCTCTCTCTCTCTCTCTCTCTCACACACACACACACACAAACACAACTCCTGCTTCCACTCCCCTTCCCGACTACCGTCTCTCTCTCACACACAAAACTCTCGCTTTCGCACCCCCGACTCGTATTTCTCTCGCAAACATTTATCGACTAGCCTCTAGGTAGGTTTATACACCCGCACACTCGTGCTTCCACTATCACATACATGTCTCTCTCCCGCTCCTTGTATCTATGTATATTTGTCTTCCCTTCTTGAGACACGCCCTCTCGATCGTGCACACACTCACTATCGCCTCATTTTAAGCTGATACATCTCACACACACACTCTTTGTGTCTTTGTCACACATGCACTCCGTCCTCCTCCGCTCTCCCTCTCTCTCACACACATGGGCTGTTTGCAACAACTAGCAAGATGCCCATGCCTTGCACGGAACATCAAGATGCATTTGTATGAGTATTTTATCTTGTGGTAGAAAAGGATGAACAAGGGAAGGCCTTATTTGCAAGTGTGGAGAGGGGTGTGGGTATCTTTTTGCAAAATTGCCATAGTTTCCTTCTTATCCGTGAGATATAGATCGGACGGCCTATATTGCAGCATGGCAGGCACACGATCATCACCGACTATGCTTTTTATAAGAGTAGGGATAAAAAACAGAGTTGGTGATGATGGTGGGCCTGCCATCCTGCAATATAGGCCATCCAATTTATATTTGACGGATAGGAACGGAACTATGGCAAATTACCCGCACTCCTCTCCACATTTGCAGATAAGGCCTTCCCTCATTCATCCTTTTCTCCCACAAGATCTTGATGTCACATGCAATGCACATGCATCTTGCTAGTAAGAGTAGAAATTAGACATATACCACTTCTTGAATCTTGAAACCAACAACATTCCTCCCTTATCTTATCAAAACCGCCAAAGGAATATATTTTGAGTGAAACATAACAATTTTTTAGTGATATACGTATTTCAAAACTAGACTTTTTTTTCTATCAAATCGGTGAATATGTATTAATCTACTCAGATCGTGTGGCAACGCATTGGCGCAATGCTAGTAGTTATTATAAATTTTTTGGACACCAGAAAAACGGTGGAGTACATATACGAAGAGAAGAGGCGCACGCACGCAGCCGGTCTCTCGCTGTCTCGCACACACGAGTGTTACATAAAGGCAACGTTAACAAATAAACCCTAAAACCCTAGGTGCACGATTGCTGCATTCGCGGGTATCGGGGACGTGGTGGAGCGCACCTTTGTAGGAATAGTCAGCTCGCGTGATAATTTGATCTGTAGGAGTTGATGGTAGGGACCATAGGTGAACGACTTGGAGGCGGTGGCTCGCCAGTTGCCATAGATCGAGTAGCCACGTTTAAAATATCATTTTTATTGCGGGGTTAAGAGTTCCGATTTTCAATGGCGCGTTAAAAGTACTAAGTAGTTTTTAGAACGATTGGTATGGAGCGAAAATGGAATTCATAGTACTACGTACCTCCTTGGCGTATGGTTGTATGGGTTTATGTTGCGAGATGTTAAACCTGGTAGTTCTAGGGCAAATACAATGTTTAGATTTAGATGTTGGTTTTCAGTAATGAAAATTGGAAGGGGGAAACCCTTCTTTGATTAAAAAAACTACTACCTCTGTTCTGGTTTACTAGTCCCCATCCTATTTTGGGTCAAAGTTTGTCCACGAATTTTACTTGTAAAATGTGAATGTAAAGCGAGATTTTGTTATACGCAAACAAAAAGGGACTGGAGGAAGTGATTGCTCTGACACAGACGCGACCTCTCATAGGGCAGGCATTGAACCGGCGCACTGGCCAAGAGGGCCCCACTCGCTGCAGGCCCGGCTGAACACGCATCCTCGCTGCATGCAACCGGCTTCAGACTGCCCCGCCTGCCTTCATTGAATCCGCGCGTGTGCTGGCAACACGTCCTTCCACGAGCCGACCGGCATTTTAGAACACAAAAATGACCAAAATATAATTAATTACGCATGGTCTTGACTTGTTGTGCTCGCACTGGTAGGAGAAACTAGAGGTTTTTCTTTATTCATAACTCTCCTCATTTTTTTGGCTTTGAAGTGAATCATGGTTGTGGACATTATGCATGAATGTGGAGATATCTGTGAACATGAGTTTGATGTGGAAGTTGAACTTGGAATGTTGGGCTTGCGCGTGAACTATACCATGTCCAATGCCTCGTGTGTTATTGTTTCGAAAGTAATTGTGTTATTACATGACCCGAAAAATATTTTGTGCCACATCAATAGATGCACGGACATCACAACAGGCATGCTGACTGGATAAAAATTTGAACCTAGCTACTATCAAGGAAATTTTGTATTGACAACAATTTTAGATAGCAGGAGATGCCTAGCCTGCTCTGCCTCTGCTAGCTTATTTATAATTCTTCCATCTCTTCTTTGGCATGGGTGAAGAGAGCATCTGATTCCTCTTTTCGCTTCTTCAGGAACTCAGCTACATTCTCAAGGGCTGTTGCATGCTTTCTTTCGGCCTTTACTAGAGTTACGAGGACACGAACAGCTGATGAGTCCACCTGGCTTGTGTGTAATCCAGCATCATCTGGGAATTTGCACCTTGTGTCTAATCCAACATCATTAGGGAACTTGCACCTTGTGTGTAATCCAGCCTCATTCTGGAAACATGATCTCACGGTTGACCATACTTCCCTCCTCGCAGGAACTGCATCCTGACATGAAGTTACTTCTTTTTAGATAATTACTCAGAGCAACCCAGATCCATTTAGTATAAGCCAGATAAACAGAACTGGGAGAAGTGAATTCAAAAGGAAAAAATATATAAATAGACTACAAGGTGAGAACACCCGCTTCCTACATCAAGCTAAAAACGAAAGCATTAGGACGATTAAGACTCTTCTTATGACACATCGAAGAACACGAGGCTTAAGAGAAACAGAAACTACAACATATACACATCGAAGAACACGAGGCTAAACGAAAGTAATTGAAAAGGGTGTTACTTACCAAAGCTCATTTTACAGGTTCGGTGCAGCTCCTCTTTAACTTGCCACGCTCCTTGAAGATGTCCTCAATATCCCGTGCTTGGTCTTCATTGCTCCTCTGCATGTTCGCACTCGTGGTTTTAAAATCTCAACATGGCAAGAAAAATATACTACTAGTAATACTCGCGCATCTTGTGGGCAACATTAAAGCACTCGCCTGCCATGTTAGAGCATCTCCAACAGAATCGCAACGCACGGCGCTTTAAAAAAGCGTTTATAGTGCTGAGATTGAAAAGTAGAGTGATAACCCACAAGTGTAGGGGATCACAACAGTTTTTGAGGGTAAAGTATTCAACCCAAATTTATTGATTCGACACAAGGGGAGCCAAAGAATATTCTTAAGTATTAGCAGCTGAGTAGTCAATTCAGCCACACCTGGAAACTTAGTATCTGCAGCAAGATAGTTTAGTAGCAAAGTAATATGGAGATAGCGGTAGCAGCAATAAAAGTAATGGTAGTGTTTTTTGTAGTTTATGTAATAGTAGCAACTGAAAAGTAAATAAGCAACAAGCAATATGTGAAAAGCTCGTAGGCATTGGATCGGTGATGGGGAATTATGTCGGATGCAATTCATCATGTAGAAGTTATAACCTAGGGTGACACAGAACTAGCTCCAGTTCATCAATGCAATGTAGGCATGTATTCCGAATATAGTCATATGTGCTTATGGAAAAGAACTTGCATGACATCTTTTGTCCTACCCTCCCGTGGCAGCGGGGTCCTATTGGAAACTAAGGGATATTAAGGCCTCCTTTTAATAGAGTACCAGACCAAAGCATAACACATAGTGAATACATGAACTCCTCAAACTAAGGTCATCACCGGCAGTGGTCCCAATTATTGTCACTTCGGAGTTGCCGAATCATAACACATAGTAGGTGACTATAGACTTGCAAGATAGGATCAAGCACACACATATATTCATGAAAACATAATAGGTTCAGATCTGAAATCATGGCACTCGGGCCCTAGTGACAAGCATTAAGCATAGCAAAGTCATAGCAACATCAATCTCAGAACATAGTGGATACTAGGGATCAAACCCTAACAAAACTAACTCGATTACATGGTAGATCCCATCCAACCCATCACCGTCCAGCAAGCCTACGATGGAATTACTCACGCAAGGCGGTGAGCATCATGGAATTGGTGATGGAGGAAGGTTGATAATGACGATGGCGATGATCTTCACTCTCCGGAGCCCCGGACGGACTCCAGATCAGCCCTCCCGAGAGAGGTTAGGGCTTGGCGGCGGATCCGTATCGTAAAACGCGATAATTCTTCCTCTCTGATTTTTTTCTCCCCGAAATTGAATATATGGGATCTAGGGATACGTCGGTGGAGCACCAGGGGGTCCACGAGGCAGGGGGCGCGCCCCCCACCCTCGTGGACAGGGTGTGGGCCCCCTGGTCTGGATCTTCTTGCATGTATTTTTTATATTTTCCAAAATAATTCTCCATGGATTTTCAGGTCATTCCGAGAACTTTTTATTTCTGCACAAAAACAACACCATGGTAGTTCTACTAAAAACAACGTCAGTCCGGGTTAGTTCCATTCAAATCATGCAAGTTAGAGTCCAAAACAAGGGCAAACGTGTTTGGAAAAGTAGATACGTTGGAGACGTATCAACTCCCCCAAGCATAAACCTTTGCTTGTCCTCAAGAAATTCAGTTGATAAACTGAAAGTGATAAAGAAAAACTTTGACAAACTCTGTTTGTTCTTGTTGTTGTAAATATGTAAGCCAGCATTCAGGTTTTCAGCAAGATCATGAACTAACCACATTCACAATAACTTTTAGGTCTCAAGACTACTCACATCAGTGGCATAATCAACTAGCGAGCAATAATAATAAACCTCGGATGACAACACTTTCTCAAAACAATCATGATATGATATAACAAGATGGTATCTCGCTAGCCCTTTCTGAGACCGCAAAACATAAATGCAGAGCACCTTTAAAGATCAAGGACTGACTAGACATTGTAATTCATGATAAAAGAGATCCAGTCATGATCATACTCAATGCAAATTAATGGAAATACATGCAAATGACAGAGGTGCTCTCCTACTGGTGCTCTTTTATAAGAGGATGATGACTCTGCATAAAATTAAATAGATAGGCCCTTCGCAGAGGGAAGCAAGGATTTGTAGAGGTGCCAGAGCTCGATTTTTAAATAGAGATGAATAACATTTTGAGCGGTATACTTTCATTGTCAACATAACAACCAAGAATCTCGATATCTCCCATGCTACGCACATTATAGGCGGTTCCCAAACAGAATGGTAAAGTTTATACTCCCCCAACCACCAACAAGCACACTCCACGGCTAGCCCGAAACAACGGGTACCGTCCAAACCAACAACAACCTTGGGGGGGTTTTGTTTAATTATTGTGATTTTGAGCATGGAAATGGGCATCCCGGTTACCAGCCATTTTCTCATGAATGATGAGCGGAGTCCACTCATCGTGAGAATAACCCACCTAGGATGGAAGATATAGACAACCCTAGTTGATACATGAGTTGTTCGAGCATACAAAGCAGAATTTCATTTGAAGGTTCAGAGTTTTGCACATACAAATTTACTTGGAACGGCAGGTAAATACCGCATATAGGAAGGTATAGTGGACTCTTTGGAATAACTTTGGGGTTTATGGAAGTGGATGCACAAGCAGTATTCCCGCTTAGTACAGGTGAAGGCTAGAAAGAGAATGGGAAGCGACCAAGTAGAGAGCGACAACGGTCATGAACATGCAATAAATTAATCAACAATGAATGCAAGCATGAGTAGGATATAAACCACCATGAACATAAATATCGTGGAGGCTATGTTGATTTTGTTTCAACTACATGCGTGAACATGTGCCAAGTCAGATCACTTAAATCGTTCAAAAGAGGATACCACCCCATCATACCACATCACAACCATTTTCATATCATGTTGGCACGCAAGATAGACCATTATAAACTCTCAGCTAATTAAGCATGGCATAAGCAGCTATGATCTCTAATTGTCATTGCAAGCATGTTTCATTCATAACAAGCTGAATCAGGAACGATGAACTATCATATTTACAAAAACAAGAGAGGTCGAGTTCATACCAGCTTTTCTCATCTGAATTAGTTCATCATATATCATCCTTATTGCCTTTCACTTGCACGACCGAACGGTGTGGATAATAATAATAGTGCACATGCATTGGACTAAGCTGGAATCTGCAGGCATTTAATACAAGAGAGAAGACAAGGTAACATGGCTCAAGGTTAAATCAATCAATAAAGCATATGAGAGCCACTAAGCATTTTAATCATGGTCTTCTACTCTTAACCCCCAAAGAAAAGAAAAGAAACTATTTACATGGGAAAGCTCCCAACAAGCAAAAGAAGAACGGGAAATCTTTTTGGGTTTTATTTTTATTACTACTACAAGGAAAGTAAACTAGCTAGAAGCTACGACTAATATTTTTTTGTTTTTCTTAAGGTTTTTTAGCACATGAGAAAAAGACTAAGAAAAAGAAATTGAAACTAAACATGGATGGTACAATGAAAGAGTGTGAGCACCGACGATTAGAATAAGTGTGTGAACATGAATGTAAAGTCGGTGAGAAACACGTACTCCCCCAAGCTTAGGCTTCTGGCCTAAGTTGGTCTATGGCCAGTATTGGCCTGACGGATATCCAAAGTCATAGTTGGGGTTGTACTGAGATGCAACAGCTACTGCCTGCTGAGCTGCAGCTCGAAGGCGGGCTGCTTCCGTCATCCTATGGTACTCATTTGCCTCCTCCATGGTTATAGTGTATCACCCTTTTTCCTGAAAGTCAAACAAAGTAGGGCAGGAAGAACAATAGGGATGGCATGATGCATGTTAAAGATTAGTCGATATTTGAGGGATTGTTCATCCCTCTCTATAAACCGGTGACTAGTCATAGCATTGTAATCCAAATGAGTAGGCGGTAAAGGTATCATTTTCGTGGATAGGCACACCAAGATGGTGGGCTATGCGAGTGGCATAAATCCCACCAAATAAATCTCCATGCAAACCATTATGATGTAGCCTACGTGCAACAATGGCTCCCAAGTTATATTGTCTATCACCTAATACAACACTCTTGAGAACACTAAGATCAGGGACACACATGTGGCAAGCCTCATCCTTACCATTTATGCATCTACCGATAAAGAGAGCAACGTAATGAATAGCAGGAAAATGAATGCTCCCTATGGTAGCATGTGCGATTTCTCTAGATTCCCCCATAGTGATAATAGTAAGGAAATCTCTAAATTCAGATTTGCGAGGATCACCCATACTGCCCCACTGTGGAAGCTTACAAGCATCATTAAAATCCTCTAAGTCCATGGTGTAAGATTTATCATAAAGGTCAAACAGGACAGTGTGAGAATTACCTGAAGATGAAAATTTAAACCTTCTCACAAAGGTATCAGTTAAGCCACGGTATTGAGGGCACTTATCTTGTATGAAGCCCTCGAGGTCAGTGTTGCACACATATGCGTAAAATTCGTCCTTGATGCCAACCTGATCCATAAAGTCATCTGACGGCCATTCACAAGGCCGCACGTCAGCATCCCTCGGCAGTTCATCGTCCGGCTCACGAAACGCGAGCCTCGGTTCTTGCTTCCTTGAAGAACCACCTTGGAAGTTTTTCCTATGCATTTTTCTGAAATTTTTAGTAACTCAAAATAAAAGTTAACCAAAATCAACAAGATTGATAGCAACAACTCCTACAAGTGCCTAGAGACTATATCATGCATTAGAGCCACTTGGGACCAAAGAAATTTGACATGCAAGCTCAAGAACAAGGTCACAACAGCAGCAAAAATTTGCAATAAATAAAGCACTAGAAAAACTAATTGGACCAATGGAGGAGTCACATACCAAGGAACAATCCCCCCAAACAGTTTGGTGAATGGTGCTTTGAGCAAGGAGATCGAAAATGGCAGCAAGATGAACTAGAACTCGGGTTTGAGCTGGTTGGTGATTTTTTTGGGAGGAAAAAGAAGAGTATGGGTGCAGGAATAAGTGGAAGGGGGCCACGTGGGCCCCACGAGGTAGGGGGTGCGCCCTGGAACCTCGTGGCCAGGTGTTGGCTCCCCTCGCTGTGTGTTCTGTGCCATATATTCTCAAATATTCTAGAAAAAAATCATATTTAATTTTCAGGGCATTTGGAGAACTTTTATTTTCGGGGTATTTTTTATTGCACAGATAAGTCTGGAGATAGACAGAAAATACTATTTTTGCTTTATTTATCCTATTTAACAGAAATTAAAAGGAGGGTACAGAAGGTTGTGCTATCTAGATTCACCTATCCCATGCTCATCAAAAGGAATCCATTAACAAGGTTGATCAGGTCTTGTTAATAAACTCTTTCCGAATAACATGAAACCGAAGAATTTTCGAATAACACTAGGTCACCTCAATGGGGATGTGTATGTCCCCAATAATAAGAATGTCATATGTCTTCTTGACAGTAGGAAGAGGAAATTCAAAACCTCCAATAGTAATAGTTGAACTTTTTCCAATATAATTGATATTGTGGACCTGAGGTTGTTTCCTCAGAAAGTGTACCATATGCTCATTACCATTGACATGAAAAGTGGCATTGCCTTTGTTGCAATCAATAACAGCCCCTGTAGTATTCAAAAAGGTTCTACCAAGGATAATAGACATACTATCGTCCTTGGGAATATCAAGTATAACAAAGTCCGTTAGAATAGTAACATTTGCAACCACAACAGGCACATCCTCACAAATACCGACAGGCATAGCAGTTGATTTATCAGCCATTTGCAAAGATATTTAAGTAGGTGTCAACGTACTCAAGTCAAGTCTACGATATAAAGAGAGAGGCATAACACTAACATCGGCTCCAAGATCACACAAAGCAGTTTTAACATAGTTTCCTTTAATGGAGCAAGGTATAGCAGGTACTCTTGGATCTCCTTCTTCGATCATAGCAAACTCATCGGCTTCATCTTGCACAACATCATAGTTTGAGTGTTGAATGATAGCGCTCCCCTTGTACATGGTGCCAACATGCTCCCAAGCTTCCTTGGCCACAGTGAAGGGTCGAAGATGTGCAATGTCTTCGGGAGGGATAGCATCTTGAAGTATGCAAAGAACGGACTCGTTGAATTGATGATCCGCATCTTCTCTCGGAGTTAAGTTGTCGGGATCACGTGGATAAAAACCTTGCTCAATGATTCTCCAAAGATTAGTAGAGCAATGATTTAAATGACGTTTGAAGCGAAACATCCAAGTAGCAAAATCAGAATTTTTTATAAACTTAGGAGGAGGCCCAACGGAATTTAAACGAGCTGTGGGAACGGGTCCTCCATAGTGAGTAGGAGGAGCGGAGTGGGCAAAGATCCCATTCCCATTCTTAGTAACCGGGGCTTGTTCACTACTAGCTTCTCCCTTGTCGGGAGTAGCCTCCGACACAATGGTAGCGGGACGAACCACTTCCAACGGTGCAGTGGATAATTTAAGCCCCTCAAGCAAATCTTTAAACATGCCTTTGACCTTGGTCGCTAGTGATTCTTTCAATGTGGTCATAGCCACACTGAACTGCTCACAAGAGATCGAGGCTTCCCCATCGGACGTAGGCAAGGACGGAGTTCCACCGGAATGTTCCTCCATCTCGACTACGTTGTCACCCATACTCTTTGGATGGTAAAGTCCTTAAAAAGGGACGAGGCTCTGATACCAATTGAAAGGATCGATATGGTTGACTAGAGGGGGGCGTGAATAGGCAACTAACAATTTTTAGCTTTTCTTAACCACTTTAAATTGAGCGACAAAGTAAGTTGTCTAGATATGCTACTATGAAGACAACTTATAGGAAGCAAAGATAACAACCTCACAAGCAAGCTACATAAGATAAATAAGTAAAGCTTGCACAGGTAAAGGAAATAAATAACCACAAGTGGAACCGGTGAAGACGAGGATGTGTTACCGAAGTTCCTTCCCTTTGAGGGGAAGTACGTCTCCGTTGGAGCGGTGTGGAGGCACAATGCTCCCCAAGAATCCACTAGGGCCACCGTATTCTCCTCACGCCCTCACACAATGCAAGGTGTCGTGATTCCACTAGTGGTTCCCTTGAAGGCGGCAACCGAACATTTACAAACAAGGTTGGGGCTATCTCCACAACCGAATTAGAGGCTCCCAATAACACCACGAAGCTTCACCACAATGGAATATGGCTCCGAGGTGACCTCAACCGTCTAGGGTGCTCAAACACCCAAGAGTAACAAGATCCGCTAGGGATTAGTGGGGGGAATCAAATATCTCTTGGTGGAAGTGTAGATCGATGCCTTCTCAAGCAATCCCGAGCAAATCAACAAGTTTGATAGGCTAGGGAGGGAGATCGGGCAAAAATGGAGCTTGGAGCAACAATGGAGTATTTGGGGGAAGAGGTAGGTCAACAATGAAGAAGAAGATGCCTTTATATAGTGGGGGGAACAATCCAACCGTTACCCCCTCACTCAGCCCCGCAGAGAGCAGTACTACCGCTCGAGTGAGCGGTACTACCGCTTATCAAGCGGTACTACCGTTTTCCCTTAGCGGTACTGCCGCGCAAGGGGGCTGCGACCCAGAGCGGTACTACCGTGGATGCAGGGCGGTACTACCGCTGGGGAGCGGTACTACCGCCACTACTACCGCTTCTAGTGCCGCAAAACCCGACACGAGAAAAAGCGCTCTCGAGTCGAGGCGGTAGTAAAACGGAGCTGCAGCGATACTACCGCAGAGTGCACAAGTGGTACTACCGCTTAGTGGAGCGGTACTACCGCTTGAGGCACTTAGGCGGTACTACCGCTGAGGCCTGCGGTACTACCGCTGGGGCTAGGAAAAACAGAGAAGGGGGAAAGTAGAACCCATTGAGGCGGGAAGGTATGGTGGGTGCGATAAGGAAGTGTACGTGTTGATTCCACCCTAACCTTACCAAAGCGGATCCCCTCTTAATAGTACGGTGACCCCTACGAAACTAGTCCACCAACAAAGAAATGAAAAGAGCTACACCGTCTTGAATCGAACACCGAGGGGGTATAATCGTCTCGTGCCAAAGAATGATTCTCTGAAAACTTAGTGAACACGATTAGTCCGCAAAAGCATTGCCATCAATCACCAAAACACCATCGGGCTAAATATGCCCTTACAACTGTCTTGCTATTCTTCTTGAAGTTCCCATTCTTTCCCTTGCCCTTTTTCTTGAAACTAGTGGTCTTGTTAACCATCAACACTTGATGCTCCTTTGATTTCTACCTCCGCAACCTTGAGCATAGCGAAGAGCTCGGGAATTGTCTTTTGCATCCCTTTCATATTATAGTTCATCACGAAGCCTTTATAGCTTGGTAGCAGTGATTGAAGAACTCTATCAATAACACTATCTTCATCAACTTTGCAACCAAGTTGAGTCATATGATTGTAGTACCCAAACATTCTGAGCAAGTGTTCACTAATAGAACTATTCTCCACCATCTTGCAGCTATAGAACTTATTGGAAATCTCATATTTCTCAATCCGGGCATTTGCTTGAAATATTAACTTCAACTCCTGGAACATCTCATATGCTCCATGATGTTCAAAACGTCATTGAAGTCCCGGTTCTAAGCCGTAAAGCATGGCACACTGAACTATCGTGTAGTCATTAGACCGCGTCTGCCAGAGGTTCAAAGCGTCTACATTAGCGGGAGGGGCTTGTCACCTAGCGGTGCTTCAAGGACATAATTCTTCTGTGCAGCAATGAGGATAATCCTCAAGTTACAGACCCAATCCGTGTAATTGCTACCATCATCTTTCAACTTAGCTTTCTCTAGGAATGCATTAAAATTCAAAGGAACGGTAGCACGGGCCATTGATCTACAACAACATAGATATGCAAAAACTATCAGGACTAAGTTCATGATAAATTAAAGTTCAATTAATCATATTACTAAAGAACCCCCACTTAGATAGACATCCCTCTGGTCATCTAAATGATCACGTGATCCAAATCAACTAAACCATGTCCGATCATCACGTGAGATGGAGTAGTTTTCAATGGTGAACATCTTATGTTGATCATATCTACTATATGATTCATGCTCGACTTTTCGGTCTCCAGTGTTCCGAGGCCATATCTGCATATGCTAGGCTCGTCATGTTTAACCCGAGTATTCTGCGTGGTCAAAACTGTCTTACACCCGTTGTATGTGAACGTAGAGCTTATCACACGCGATCATCACGTGGTGTCTCGGCACGATGAACTTTCGCAACGGTGCATACTCAGGGAGAACACTTATACCTTGAAATTTTGTAAGGGATCATCTTATAATGCTACCGCCGTACTAAGAAAAATAAGAAGCATAATAAGATAAACATCATATGCAATCAAAATACGTGACATGATATGGCCATCATCATCTTGTGCTTTTGATCTCCATCTCCAAGGCACCATCATGATCACCATCGTCATTGGCGTGTCACCTTGATCTCCATCGTAGCATCATTGTCGTCTCGCCAACTATTGCTTCCACGACTATCGCTACCGCTTAGTGATAAAGTAAAGCAATTACATGGTGACTGTATTTCATACAATAAAGCGACAACCATATGGCTCCTACCAGTTGCCGATAACTTTACAAAACATGATCATCTCATACAATAATGTATAACTCATCATGTCCTGACCATATCACATCACAACATGCCCTGCAAAAACAAGTTAGACATCCTCTAATTTGTTGTTGCAAGTTTTACGTGGCTGCTACGGGTTTAGCAAGAACCGTTCTTACCTACGCATGCAAAACCACAACGATTTTTTGTCAAGTATGTGTTGTTTTAACCTTGACAAGGACCGGGCATAGCCACACTCGATCCAGCTAAAGTGAGAGAGACAGACACCTGCCAGTCACCTTTAAGCAACGAGTGCTCATAACGGTGAAACCAGTCTCGCGTAAGCATACGCGTAATGTCGGTCCGGGCCGCTTCATCTCACAATACCGCCGAACCAAAGTATGATATGCTGGTAAGAAGTATGACTATTATCGCCCACAACTCATTGTGTTCTACTCGTGCATATCATCTACGCATAGACCTGGCTCATGATGCCACTGTTGGGGAACGTAGTATTTCAAATTTTTCCTACGATCACGCAAGATCTATCTACTAGATGCATAGCAACGAGAGGGGAGAGTGTGTCTACGTACCCTCGTAAACCGGGAGCAGAAGCGTCTAGTGACGTGGTTGATGTAGTCGAACTTCTTCGTGATCCAACCGATCAAGCACCAAACGTACGGAGCCTCCACGTTCAGCACATGTTCAGCTTGATGACGTCCCACGAGCTCTTGATCCAGTAGAACCTCGCGGGAGAGTTTCGTCAGCATGACGGCATGGTGACGGAGATGATGAAGCTACCATGGCAGGACTTCGCCTAAGCGCTGCAACGATATGATCGAGGTGTGTTTCTGTGGAGGGGGGCACCGCACACGGTTGGGAGAGATCAACTGATCAACTTGTGTGTCTTTGGGTGCCCCCCTGCCCCCATATATAAAGGAGCAAGGGGGAGGTACGGCCAGCCCCTATGGCGCACCCTAGAGGGACACTCCTACTAGGAATAGGATTCCAATCCTATTCCTAGTAGGAGTCCACCAAAAGGGAAAGACGGGGAAGGAAAGAGAGGGAGAGGGAGAGGGAAAGTGGGGCCGCGCCCCCCTCACCCTAGTCCAATTCGGACTCCTCATAGGAGGGGGTGCACCACCTCCTAGGCTGCTGCCCTCTCTCTCCCCTAAAGCCCATTAAGGCCCAATACTTCCCCGGGGGGTTCCGGTTACCCCCCC
>LR738709.1:101896381-101907015 GCA_902687465.1 Secale cereale
TTTTTTTTTTTTTTTTTTTCGGGACAATGCTCTAATAATGATGATCATCACACTTCTATTTACTTACAACTCGATATTACAACTCGATACTAGAACAAAGTATGACTCTATATGAATGCCTCCGGCGGTGTACCGGGATGTGCAATGAATCAAGAGTGACATGTATGAAAAATTATGCATGGTGGCCTTGCCACAAATACAATGTCAACTACATGATCATGCATGGCAATATGACAATGATGAAGCGTGTCATAATAAATGGAACGGTGGAAAGTTGCATGGCAATATATCTCGGAATGGCTATGGAAATGCCATAATAGGTAGGTATGGTGGTTGTTTTGAGGAAGGTATATGGTGGGTGTATGGTACCGGCGAAAGTTGCGCGGTACAAGATAGGCTAGCAATGGCGGAAGGGTGAGAGTGCGTATAATCCATGGACTCAACATTAGTCATAAAGAACTCACATACTTATTGCAAAAATCTACAAGTCATCAAAACAAAGTACTACACGCATGCTCCTAGGGGAAGGGTTGGTAGGAGTTAACCATCGCGCGATCCCGACCTCCACACAATGGAAGACAATCAAAGAAATACCTCATGCTTCAAATTTGTTGCACAATGGTTACCATACGTGCATGCTACGGGACTTGCAAACCTCAACACAAGTATTTCTCAAATTCACAATTACTCAACTAGCACAACTCTAATATCACCATCTTCATATCTCAAAACAATCATCAAGTATCAAACTTCTCATAGTATTCAATGCACTCTATATGGAAGTTTTTATTATACCCATCTTGGATGCCCATCATATTAGGACTAAATTCATAACCTAAGAAAATTACCATGCTGTTCTAAAAGACTCTCAAAATAATATAAGTGAAGCATGATAGTTCATCTATTTCTTCAAAATAAAACCACCGCCGTGCTCTAAAAAGATATAAATGAAGCACTAGAGCGAATAACAAACTACTCCGAAAGATACAAGTGAGGATCAATGAGTACTTGAATAATTATGTAACTATGTGAAGACTCTCTAACATTTAAGAATTTCAGATCTTGGGATATTATTCAAACAGCAAGCAAAAAAATTGATGCTCCAAGCAAAACACATATCATGTGGTGAATAAAAATATAGCCTCAAGTAAAATTACCGATAGACGAAGACGAAAGAGGGGATGCCTTCTGGGGCATCCCCAAGCTTAGGCTCTTGCCACTCCTTATTCCATAGTCCATCGAATCTTTACCCAAAACTTGAAAACTTCACAACACAAAACTCAATAGAAAACTCGTAAGCTCTATTAGTATAAGAAAATAAAACCACCACTTAGGTACTGTTGTGAACTCATTCTAAATTCATATTGGTATAATATCTACTGTATTACAACTTCTCTATGGTTCATTCCCTCCGATACTACTCATAGATTCATCAAAATAGGCAAATAACACATAGAAAACATAATCTGTCAAAAACAGAACAGTCTATAGCAATCTGTAATTTTCGAATACTTATGTAACTCAAAAAATTCTCAAATAAATTGGTGGACGTGAGGAATCTGTCTATGAATCTTCTGCAAAAAGAATCAACTTAAAATCACTCTTCTGTAAAAAAAAATGGCAGCTAATCTCGTGAGCGCAAAGTTTCTGATTTTTACAGCAAGATCACATTAACATTCACCCAAGTCTTCCCAAAGGTTCTACTTGGCACTTTATTGAAACAAAAGCTATAAAAACATGATTACTACAGTAGCATAATCATGTGAGCACACAAAAACATTAAGGATAATTATTGGGTCGTCTCCCAACAAGCGCTTTTCTTTAGTGTCTTTTAGCTAGGCATGATGATTTCAATGATGCTCTCATAAAGGATAAGAATTGAAACATAACGGGAGCATCATGAAGAATATGAATAGCACATTTAAGTCTAACCCACTTCCTATGCATAGGGATTTTGTGAGCAAACTACTTATGGGAACAATAATCAACTAGCATAGGAAGGCAAAACAAGCATAACTTCAAAACTTTAAGCACATAGAGAGGAAACTTGATATTATTGCAATTCCTACAAGCATATGATCCTCTCTCTCATAATAATTTTCAGTAGCATCATGAATGAATTTAACCATAGAACCAGCACATAAAGCATTCTTTTCATGATCTACTTGCATATAAATTTTATCACTCTCCACATAAGCAAAATTCTTCTCATTCGGAATAGTGGGAGTATCATAAGAAACTTGAATACTATAGATTGTTTCCACATTAAAAGAGTAATGTTCAGAAAAAGGGTAACCATAATCATGACAAGATTTATAAATATAATCGTCACTACTTTTTATAGCATAAGTGTCATCACAATAATCATCATAGATAGCAACTTTGTTCTCATAATCAACAGGAACCTCTTTCGAAATAGTGGATTCATCACTAAAAAAGTCATGATCTCTCCAAATCCACTTTCATCAATATAATAATCATAAATAGGAGGCATGCTATCATCAAAATAAGTTTGCTCATCAAAACTTGGGGGACAAAAAATATCATCTTCATCAAACATAGCATCCCCAAGCTTGTGGATTTGCATATCATTAGCATCATGGATATTCAAATGATTCACACTAAGAACATTGCAATCATGCTCATCATTCAAGTATTTAGTGCCAAACATTTTAATGCACTCTTCTTCTAGTACTTGGGCACAATTTTCCTTTCCATCATTTTCACGTAAGATATTAAAAACATGAAGCATATGAGGCAACCTCAATTCCATTTTTTTGTAGTTTTCTTTTATATACTAAACTTGTGATAAAACAAGAAACAAAAAGATTCAATTGCAAGATCTAAAGATATACCTTCAAGCACTCACCTCCCCGGCAACGGCGCCAGAAAAGAGCTTGATGTCTACTACACAACCTTCTTCTTGTAGACGTTGTTGGGCCTCCAAGTGCAGAGGTTTGTAGGACAGTAGCAAACTTTCCTCAACTGGATGACCTAAGCTTTACCAACCTGTGGGAGGCGTAGGATGAAGATGGTCTCTCTCAAACAACCCTGCAACCAAATAAGAAAGAGTCTCTTATGTCCCCAACACACCCAATACAATGGTAAATTGTATAGGTGCACTAGTTTGGCGAAGAGATGGTGATACAAGTGCAATATGGATGGTAGATATAGGTTTTTGTAATATGGAAATATAAAGACAACAAGGTAACTAATGATAAAGTGGGCGTAAACGGTATTGCAATGCGTTGAAACAAGGCCTAGGGTTCATACTTTCACTAGTGCAAGTCTCTCAACAATAATAACATAATTGGATCATATAGCAATCCCTCAACATGCAACAAAGAGTCACTCCAAAGTCACTAATAGCGGAGAACAAACGAAGAGATTATTGTAGGGTACGAAACCACCTCAAAGTTATTCTTTCTGATCGATCTATTCAAGAGTCCGTAGTAAAATAGCACGAAGCTATTCTTTCCGTTCGATCTATCTTAGAGTTCGTACTAGAATAACACCTTAAGACACAAATCAACAAAAACCCTAATGTCACCTAGATACTCCATTGTCACCTCAAGTATCCGTGGGCATGATTATACGATATGCATCACACAATCTCAGATTCATCTATTCAACCATCACAAAGAACTTCAAAGAGTGCCCCAAAGTTTCTACCGGAGAGTCAAGACGAAAATGTGTGCCAACCCCTATGCATAAGTTCACAGGGTCACTGAACCCGCAAGTTGATCACCAAAACAAACATCAAGTAGATCACGTGATATCCCATTGTCACCACAGATAAGCACGTGCAAGACATACATCAAGTGTTCTCAAATCCTTAAAGACTCAATCGGATAAGATAACTTCAAAGGGAAAGCTCAATCCATTACAAGAGAGTAGAGGGGGAGCAGCATCATAAGATCCAACTATAATAGCAAAGCTCGCGATACATCAAGATCGTGCATCTCAAGAACACGAGAGAGAGAGAGAGAGAGAGAGAGAGAGAGAGAAATAGAGAGAGAGAGAGAGAGAGAGAGAGAGATTAAACACATAGCTACTGATACATACCCTCATCCCCGAGGGTGAACTACTCCCCCCTCGTCATGGAGAGCGCCGGGATGATGAATATGGCCACAGAAGAGGGATTCCCCCTCCGGCAGGGTGCTGGAACAGGGTCTAGATTGGTTTTCGGTGGCAACATAGGCTTTCGGCGGCAGAACTCCTGATCTAGGTCATTTTCTTGAGGTTTCTGTATATATAAGGGGTGGTGGAGTCGGGAACAAGTAAGGGGGGTCTCCGGGTTGTCCACGAGATAGGTGGGTGCGCCCAGGGGGGTGGGTGCGCCCCCCACCCTCGTAGGCAGCCCGAGACTCTTCTGGTCCACCTCCGGTACTCCTTGGGCTTCTTCTTGTCCAAAAACAACCTCCGTTGATTTTCATGCCAATTGGGCTCCGTTTGGTATTCCTTTTCTGCGATACTCAAAAACAAGGAAAAAACAGAAACTGGCATTGGGCTCTGGGTTAATAGGTTAGTCCCAAAAATCATATAAAAGTGTATATTAAAGCCCACTAAACATCCAAAACAGATAATATAATAGCATGGAACAATAAAAAATTATAGATACTTTGGAGACGTATCAATAAAGTGTCTTCCCAAATATCGGAGAAGAAATACGAGGCTATAAGAAATCATGCATATAAGAGATCAACGAAGACTCAAATAATTTTCATGGATATAAAAAGATAGATCTGATCATAAACTCAAAGTACATCGGATCCCAACAAACACACTGCAAAAGAGTTACATCATATGGATCTCCAAGAGACCATTGTATTGATAATCAAAAGAGAGAGAGGAAGCCATCTAGCTACTAACAACGGACCCGTAGGTCTACAAAGAACTACTCACACATCATCGGAGAGGCACCAATGGAGATGGTGAACCCCTCTGTGATGGTGTCTAGATTGGATCTGGTGGTTCTGGACTTTGCGGCGGCCGGAATAGAATATCGTTGACTCCTCTAGGGTTTCTGGAATACCTGAATATTTATAGAGCAAAGTGGCGGTGTGGGAGGCCACTGAGGTGGGCAAAACCCACTTGGGAACCCCCCCCCATGTGCAGCTCTGGCTTACTGGGTGTCTTCTGGCCCATAAAAAATCTCCAAAAAAATCGCGGTGTTTGGACTCCGTTTGATATTGATTTCCTGCGATGTAAGAAAACATGCAGAAAACAACAACTGGCACTTGGCACTATGTCAATAGGTTAGTACCAAAAAATGATATAAAATGACTATAAAATGATTGTAAAACATCCAAGAATGATAATATAACTGCATGGAACAATAAAAAAATTATAGATACATTGGACACATATCAAAATGTTGCATATCAAGTCATATCATATTCTTTTCTTTATAGCATGGACATTTGGACTTTTAGTTCAAAGCAATAGTCTAGTTTTGACATGAGATTTAAATACTCAAACATATCAAAAAGCAACCATGTTTTTCAAAATATCAATGCTAAAATAAGTTATCCCTAGCCCATCATGCTCAACCATTGATTCATTCATGAGACACACTCGCATATTAGTTACACCCAATGCTCAAGTACGATCATAGTGTTTCCTAGTTGGTGCTTTATAAGAGAAGATGGAGACTCAATTTCAAAATAAAAGTTGCATAAGTAAAAGAAAGGCCCTTCGCAGAGGGAAGTAGGGATTTGTAGATGTGCTAGAGCTCAAAGCTTAAATTGAGGGATAAAATTATTTTGGGAGGCATACTTTTCCCACCAACGAAAACGACTTAAGGTTCCCAACACTTTCCATGCTCGATATATCATAGGTGGTTCCCAAACATAAAATAAAGTTTATTCCTTTTCCACCAAACTTTCACAAGCCATGGCTAGCCGAATCCACGGTTGCCTTCCATACCAACACTTTCCAAGGAATTTATTATTTGACAACATAAATTAAATTTATTTTTCATTTCGGGACTGGGCATCCCTAATACCTTTGCCTTACTCTCGTGCAATGACAAGTAAATAAACACTCATCGTGAGAATAACACATCTAGCATGGAAAATATTGGCCACCCCTCACCAAATCGCAAGCTGTACGGGGACACAAAAGGGAAATTTATTTTGAAAATTAGAGATGACACATACAAATTTGCTTAGAATGGCAAGGGAATACCGCATATAGGTAGGTATGGTGGACTCATGTGGCAAAACTGGGATAAAGGATTTTGGATGCACAAGTAGCGATCATACTTAGTGCAAAATGAAGCCTAGCAAAAGACTGGGAAGCGACCAACCATGAACCGAATAATCTCATAAGCGAGCATTGAGCATAAATAACACCGAATAATGCACCACAAGTAGGATGTAATTTCATTGCATGATTATTGAATTTCGTGCTTGTATAAGGAATCACAAACTTTAACACTAATATTCTTACTAAAGCATAATTACTCATTAACATGACTCACATATCATATCATAATGTCTCAAAACTATTACAACGAATCAAGTTTATTTTATCCAATGATCTTCATGAAAGTTTGTTTATACCCTTCTTGGATATCTATCACTTTGGAACTAATTTTCATGTGTTGCTTTTGATAAGCTCAAACAAATATAAGTGAAGATCATGAGCATATTTTTTTCCCTTTCTCTCAAAATAATTTAAGTGAAGCAAGAGAGAATTTCTTAAAAATTTACTAACTCTCAAATAAATCTAAGTGAAGCAAGAGAGTATTTCTTCAAAAATACTAAAGCACACCATGCTAAAAAAGATATTAGTGAAGCACTAGAGCAAATCCATAGCTCATAAAAATTTAAGTGAAGCATAGAGAGTTATTCTAACAAGTCATGGCATAATTTTGGCTCTCTCTAATAGGTGTGTACAGCAAGGATTGATAACTTAAAAAGCAAAACAAAATAAGCAAAGACTCATATCATACAAGAGGCTCAAAGTAAAACACGTATCATGTGAAAAATAAAAATATAGTTTCGAGTAAAATACCGATGGTCGTTAGAAGAAAGAGGGGATGCCACTCGGTGGCATCCCCAAGCTTAGTTGCTTGCTTCTCTTTTATATAATGGCTTGGGATGCTGGGGCATCCCCAATCTTAGGCTCTTCTTACTCCATATTCCTTCATCCATCGTAACATAACCCAAAACTTGATAACTTCAATCACACAAAACTCAACAAAACCTTCGTGAGATCCTTTAGTATAAGAAAACAAATCACTACTATAAGTATTGTAGCAAACCAATTCATATTTTGTATTTGTATTATATATATTGTATTCCAACTTTTCTATGGCAAATACTCATCAAAGAAAACCATAGAATCATCAAAACAAGCACATAACACAATAATATCAGAATCTGTCAAAAACAGAACAGTCTGTAGTAATCTGGAAGTTTTGAATACTTGTGTAACTCTAAAAAACTTGAAAAAATAGGGCCACGTGGGAAATTTGTATATTAATCTTCTACAAAAAGAATCAACCTAAAAGCACTCTTCTGTTAAAAATTAGAATTTTTCTCGTGAGCGCAAAAGTTTCTGTTTTTTTAGCAAGATCAAATCTACTAACACCTAACATGATTCTAAGGCTTTGCTTGGCACAAACCTTTATTCGAACCACAAAAACACATCTAAATAGAGGTATTAATGGGTATTTTACTGAAAACAATAAGGAAATCAAAAAGCAAAAAGATACAAGTTGGGTTGTCTCCCCACAAGCGCTATCGTTTTACGCCCTTGGCTAGGCATGATACCAAGATTTCAAGTGTTGTCATCCTTGTTGGATGTTCCATAAGTTGGCCTCATTATAAATTCATAAGGCAATTTGATCTTGGTTCTAGGGAAGTGTTCCATGCCTTTTCTCAAGGGAAATTGGAATTTAATATTCCCTTCTTTCATGTCAATCACCGCGCCAATAGTGCGCAAAAATGGTCTACCAAGTACAATAGGGCAAGACGGATTGCAATCGATGTCAAGAACAATAAATTCTATGGGTACATAGTTCCTATTTGCAAGAATAAGAACATAATTGATCCTTCCCAAAGGATTTTTAATAGTGGAATCCACCAAATGCAAATTAAGAGAGCAATCTTCAATATTGGTAAGACCAAGAACATCACAAAGAGATTTCGGAATCGTGGAAACACTAGCACTATGATAGCCTGGCTTAATAGGGATGATAGACTACTCATATCAATAAGGAATTCCTTCTTTTCCGGGAGCCCATTCGGATAGAACTCCAAAGTTAAGTGTGCTCAGCTTGGAGTAGTTTTAGGATGGGTGATCGACCAGGAAGTTGGTCCCAGGTGCACATGAGTGAGGACAAAGTGTGAAGAAAAAACTAGTATTGATCTATGGAGCCAGTCTAGATCCTGCCAGAGTAACGACCACCAGCGGGTGTCTCCAGGGCATTACAAGTTGGTATCAGAGCCGACCCTCACGGTAACACGGATGTTTGCGGACAGTTTACGGTCATGTTATGCATGACGTTTGTGACCCGTCGTGGCACACGGCATGGCACATGTGCTGTACTAGAAGCACAGACGTATGTGCCAAGAGGGAATGTTCCTGTGGCCCGACGAGGACGTCGGTTACTCTGAGTGGGGGTGTATGTGATAGACTGGCTCAATAGGGATGATAGACTACTCATATCAATACGGAATTCCTTCTTTTCCGGGAGCCCATTCGGATAGAACTCCAAAGTTAAGCGTGCTCAGCTTGGAGTACTTTCAGGATGGGTGACCGACTGGGAAGTAGGTCCCGGGTGCGCATGAGTGAGGACAAAGTGCACAGAAAAGACTAGTATTGATCTATGGGGCCAGTCTAGATCCCGCCAGGAGTAACGACCACCGGCGCGTGTGTCCGGGGCGTTACAAGCACCCAAATCACACAAAGCAAAACACTCATAATTTTTAATTTTGATTTTGATAGTAGGTTCCCATTCATCATGCAACTTTCTAGGAATGGATACTTCTAATTCCAACTTATCATCTAAAGCTTTCATCATAGCATCAACAAAATGTTTAGTAAAAGCTTTATTTTGTTCATGGTCATGGGGTGAATTAATGCAACAAAGAAATACAATCAATAAAGGAGCTAATATCATAATTAAAGTCTTTGTAATCCAAGATAGTGGGCACATCACTAGTTAAAGTCTTGACCTCTCCAAACCCACTTTTATTGATTTTCTCAACAAGATTTTCAATCTCCGAAATATTGGGACGCCTTGTACCTAAAGTTGACTCTTCTCCAGTCCCCTTATATTCAACTTGAACTTTACTAAACAAAGAATCAATAGAAGAAACACCAATCATTTTAATGTCTTCATCATTTTTATGAAAGCAATCACTAGAAAACGCCTTTTCTAAAAATTCTCGTTTAGCTCTAAGCATGGCGGTTCTTTTCTTACTTTCATCCATAGAAACATAAAGAGTTTTAATTGATTCTTCAACTTTATGCACAAGAAATTTCAACTTGAGATTTCCCACAAAATGAGAAATTCTATCAATACTCCTAGACATATCATCAATCTTATTCAATTTTTCTTCTATGGAAGCATTGAAAACTTTTTGAGTATTGATAAATTCTTTAATATTATTCTCTAGATCAGAGGTGTTCCTATTATTATTGTAAAATTGATTTCCATAGTAATTACCATAATTATTAGAGCAATTACTAGGAAAATGCCTAGGATTAAAGTTACCTCTATAAGCATTGTTGTTAAAATTATTTCTAGAAATAAAGTTCAAATATATAGCATCACTAGTTTGCTCGATCAAAGTAGACAAGGGCATATCATTAAGATCAATAGGAGCACTTTTACTAGCAACCATTCTCATAAGAGCATCAACTTTTTCATTCAAAGAATCAATCTCAACCGAATTAACTTTTTTGCTAGTCGGCGCCCTTTCGGTATGCCATTGCGAATAATTCGCCATAATAATATCAAGCAATTTAATGCCTTCACGCCAAGTAATTTCCATACAAGTACCACCCGCGGCAGAATCCAAAAGGTTTCAAGAAACAAAATTCAACCCTGCATAAATTTTTTGTCTGATCATCCAAAGATTTAACCCATGAGTTGGGTAATTCCTTAGAAATATTTTCATCCTTTCCCAAGATTGTGCAATATGCTCATTGATACGTCTCCGTCGTATCTATAATTTTGGATTGTTCCATGCCAATATTCTACAACTTTCATATACTTTTGGCAACTTTTTATACTATTTTTTTGGACTAACATATTGATCCAGTGCCCAGTGCCAGTTCCTGTTTGTTGCATGTTTTTTGTTTCACAGAATATCCATATCAAACGGAGTCCAAAAAGAATAAAAACGGACAGATATTTTTTTGGAATATATGTGAGTTTTGGGAAGCGGAACCAACATGAGATGATGGCCGAGTGGGCCACGAGGCAGGGGGCGCGTCCACAAGGGGCAGGCTCTCCCTGGGCCCTCGTGGCCACACCGTAAGGCGGTTGATGCCCTTCTTTCACCGCAAGAAAGCTAATATCCGGATAAAAATCGTATCAAAAAATCAGCCCAATCGGAGTTACGGATCTCCGGGAATATAAGAAACGGTGAAGGGCCAGAATCTGGGAACGCAAA
>LR738709.1:101907138-101929896 GCA_902687465.1 Secale cereale
AGAGAGAGAGAGAGAGAGAGAGAGAGATCGAATCTCGGAGGGGCTTTCGCCCCTCCGCCGCCATGGAGACCATGTACCAGAGGGGAAACCCTTCTCCCATCTAGGGAGAAGGTCAAGGAAGAAGAAGAAGGAGGGGGGCTCTCTCCCCCTCGCTTCCGGTGGCACCAGAGTGCCACTAGGGCCATCATCGTGTGACGGCGATCTACACCAACACCTCCGTCATCATCACCAACATCTCCATCACATTCCCCCATCTATCTATAGCGGTCCACTCTCCCGCAACCCACTGTACCCTCTACTTGAACATGATGCTTTATTCTTCATATTATTATCCAATGATGTGTTGCCATCCTATGATGTCTGAGTAGATTATCGTTGTCCTATCGGTGATTGGTGAATTGCTACGATTGATTTAAATTGCTTGTGGTTATGTTGCTGTCCTTTGGTGCCCATCATATGAGCGCGCGCGTGGATCACACCATAGGGTTAGTTGTATGTTGATAGGACTACGTATTGGAGGGCAAGAGTGACACAAGCTTCAACCTAGCGTAGAAATTGATGCATACGGGATTGAAGGGGGACCAATATATCTTAATGCTATGGTTGGGTTTTACCTTAATGAACGTTAGTAGTTGCGGATGCTTGCTAATAGTTCCAATCATAAGTGCATAGAATTCCAATTAAGGGATGACATGCTAGCAGTGGCCTCTCCCACATAAAACTTGCTATCGGTCTAGTAACATAGTCGCTTAGGGGCAATTTTGCAACTCCTACCACCACTTTTCCACGCTCGCTATATTAACTTTATTGCTTCTTTATCTTAACAGCCCCTAATTTATATTTACGTGCTCTCTATGTTCTTGCAAACCTATCCCACAAAAACTATAAAGTACTTCTAGTTTCATACTTGTTCTAGGTAAAGTAAACGTCAAGCGTGCGTATAGTTGTATCGGTGATCGATATAACTTGAGGGAATATTTGTTCTGCCTTTAGCTCCTCGTTGGGTTCGATACTCTTACTTATCAAAAGAGGCTACAACTGATCCCCTACACTTGTGGGTTATCAAGACCTTTTTTCTGGTGCCGTTGCCGGGGAGCAATAGCGTGGAGTGAATATTCTCGTGTGTGCTTGTTTGCTTTATCAGTAAGTAGATTTTATTTGTTGTTCTAAGTTGTTCTCTATCTTTAGTTTTGGATATGGAACACGAAATACCAAAAAACTTAGGTGTACTTGCTACTCATGGAGATGGGGAACCTCCTAAAACCCTTGATGCTCATTATGTGAAAGATATTATGTACTACTTTGATAATCCTGAGAAAACCCCATTCAACTATGTAATGGGGGTAACGTTGGATCAACGTGAATACTTTAGGGATTATTGCTTGACAAAAAAGGGAAACTGTTATGGGATCAAATTCATATGTTGCATTGGTATGCTCAGCAACTATGCTTGAGATATGATTATACTTGTTGCTCTAGGATGTAGGCTCCACACCTTCCCTTTTCATGCAAATTTAATGATAATGAAACCTTAGCTTCTTATGCTATTGGTATATATGGTTATTATGATGTGGAACAAATAGAAGAATTCGTTGCTTTTAAGGGTGCTTATGAAATTGAATCTCTTCTTAAAAAGAATGATGCTTTTGATGGTGATGTTTCTAGGCCTGAAAAGCTTGCTATATTGAAATATAGCTATTAGAATTATGAATATAACTCCGATATTGATGCATTTATTGAGAAGGTCTCCGCTGTCCAAGAAGAGACTAATATTTTGCAGGAGTCTATGGAAGAAGAAATCAATGACATTGTGAGCTCATTGGATGAAAAAGATGAGGAGGAGAGAGAAGAACAAAAGGAGGAAGAGCGGATTAGCTACCCGTGCCCACCTTCTAATGAGAGTAACTCTTCAACTCATACATTGTTTAATTTCCCTTCATGCTTAGCGAAGGATGAATGCTATGATGATTGCTATGATCCCATTGATTCTTTTGAAATATCCCTTTTTGATGATGCTTGCTATGCTTGTGGCCAAGATGCCAATATGAATTATGCTTATGGAGATGAACTTGCTATAGTTCCTTATGTTAAACATGAGATTGTTGCTATTGCACCCACGCATGATAGTCCTATTATCTTTTTGAGTTCTCCAAACTACACTATATCGGAGAAGTTTGCACTTATTAAGGATTATATTGATGGGTTGCCTTTTTCTATTACACATGATGATTTTGATGAATATAATATGCATGTGCTTACTGCTCCTACTTGCAATTATTATGAGAGAGGAACTACATCTCCGCCTCTTTATGTTTCCAACATGATAAAATTGCAAGAAACTGCTTATACTATGCATTGGCGTTTACTTGATGTGCATGAATTGTTCTTGTATGACATGTCTATGCATAGGAAGAGAGTTAGACTTCGTTGTTTCATGACACATATCACTTTGTGCTCACTACTAAATGTCAAATCATTGCAAATTAAAATTGGCTTTGATGTACCTTGGGATCCGGGTGGATCCATTACTTGAGCACTATATGCCTAGCTTAATGGCTTTAAAGAAAGCGCTGCCAGGGAGACAACCCGGAAGTTTTAGAGAGTCATTTATTTCTGTTGTGTGCTTTTATAAAGTCTAAAAACAAAAAGATAAAGAGGGGAACCTAAAACTTTTTCAAAAAGAAAAGTGAAAGTAAGAAGGACGAGCACCGTTGAAATGGGGGAGCTCCTTGAACTTTGTTCATGCCCATGGAAACTTTGCAAATCTTGAATTACAAAAACTTTTCAATAAAAATAATTATCCCCTTGTACAATTCCATTGTATTATAAAAATAATGTGCCAACAGTTTCCTTTAGGATGATTAAACTGCTTGTTGGGTTGTGCGGTGCAAAAACAGAAACTTTGGTTGTAGTGTGCGATTTTACATTTTTTTATTGGAACTTCAAAAGGATCTGAAACTTTTTGCAAAGTATTTCTATACAAATTGTTGATTTTTCCTAATTGTTCTAGAATTTTTAGAGTTACAGAAGTATGGTTAATGTTCGGATTGCTACAGACGGTCCTGTTTTCACATATTGCTGTTATAGCTTCATTATTTGCATATGTTTGAATTCTTGTTGATGCCTCCTTGACTTGGGGCCATATAATTATGATAGAATACAGTGGTTAATGTTTATTTATAATTATACAATAATCTTAGAGCAGTACATGATGGGATTTTATTGATCATATGCACTAACCCCGCCACTAAAAGTTCGGTTAAGTTTTGTGTGGATGAAGTGTTCGAAGACCGAGGATGTCTCGATGTGAGAAGAAGGAGGAGAGGCAAGAGCTCAAGCTTGGGGATGCCCAAGGCACCCCAAGTAAATATTCAAGGAGACTCAAGCGTCTAAGCTTGGGGATGCCCCGGAAGGCATCCCATCTTTCTTCAACAAGTATCGGCATGTTTTCGGATTCGTTTCGTTCACATGATATGCGTAGACTCTTGGAGCGTCGTTTGCCTTTTCTTTTTCTTTTAATAAATGCACCATGCTAGTATGAGATAGTCCTTTGTTGATTTATAGAATGCTCTTTGCACTTCACTTATATCTTTTGTGTATGGCTTTATAGAATGCTTCATGTGCTTCACATATATCATTTGAAGTTTGGATTGCCTGTTTCTCTTCACATAGAAAACCGCCATTTGTAGAATTCTCTTTTGCTTCACTTATAATTGTTAGAGCGTGGGCATAACTTTTGTAGAAAGAATTAAAACTCTCTTGCTTCACTTATATCTTTTTAGAGAGTTGACAGGAATTGGCATTCACATGGTTAGTCATAAAATCCTACATAAACTTGTAGATCACTGAATATGATATGTTTGATTCCTTGCAATAGTTTTGCGATATAGAGATGCTAATATGTGGGAGGTACTAGTGAATGATTGTGGTCTAGTAAAAATATTTGTGTCAAGGTTTGTGATTCCCGAAGCATGCACGTATGGTCTCCTAACTATGTAACCAAATTGGTGCGCATTGTATTTTGATTGTTTATCTTTGCGTGAAGATCGGGGGCGCGCGATGGTTAACTCCTACCAACCTCCCCCTAGGAGCATGGGTCATAGTATTTTTGCTTCGAGGGCTAATAAATTTTTCGCAATAAGTATCTGAGTTCTTTATGACTAATGTTGAGTCCATGGATTATACGCATTCTCACCCTTCCACCATTGCTAGCCTCTCTTGTACCGCGCAACTTTCGCCGGTACCATACACCCACCATATACCTACCTCAAAACAACCACCATACCTACCTATCATGGAATTTCCATAGCCATTCCGAGATATATTGCCATGTAACTCCACCGTTCCGTTTATTATGACACGCACCATCATTGTCATATTGCCTTGCATGATCGTAAGATAGCTAGCATGATGTTTCCATGGCTTGTCCATTTTTTTGATGTCATTGTTATGCTAGATCATTGCACATCCCGGTACACCACCGGAGGCATTCACATAGAGTCATATTTTTGTTCTAGTATCGAGTTGTAATATCAAGTTTTAAGTAAAAGAAGTGTGATGATCATCATTATTAGAGCATTGTCTCTTGAAAAGAAAAAAGAAGAAAGAAAAAAGAAAAAATAAGAAAAAGAGAAAGGCCAAATAAAAAAAGGAAGGCCCAAAAAAGAAAAAAGAAACAAAAAAGGGGACAATGCTACTATCTTTTTTCCACACTTGTGCTTCAAAGTAGCACCATGATCTTCATGATAGAGAGTCTCCTATGTTGTCACTTCCATATACTAGTGGGAATTTTCATTATAGAACTTGGCTTGTATATTCCAATGATGGGCTTCCTCAAATGCCCTAGGTCTTCATGAGCAAGCAAGTTGATGCACACCCACTAGTTTTCTTTTGAGCTTTCATACACTTATAGCTCTAGTGCATCTGTTACATGGCAATCCCTACTCACTCACATTGATATCTATTGATGGGCATCTCCATAGCCCATTGATACGCCTAGTCGATGTGACACTTTCTCCCTACTTTTGTCTACTACCACCTTATATTCCACCCATAGTGCTATATCCATGGCTCACGCTCATGTATTGCGTGACAATTTGAAAAGGTTCAAAAAAGTAAAGTATGAAAACAATTGCTTGGCTGACACCGGGATAGGCATGAGGGGTACCTTGTGTTAAGAAAAGGGAGCATAAAAGACTATATGATTTTGTAGGGATAATGTTCTTTAGCATTGATATTTTGAAAGACTTGATTGTTTGTTGGGATGCCCGAGTATTAAATTCTTTTATGTCAAATGACAAACTATTGCTTTGAATCACTCGTGTCTTAATATTCATGCCATGATTAGATTACATTATCAAGATTATGCTAGGTAGCATTCCACATAAAAAATTATCTTTTTTATCATTTACCTACTCGAGGACGAGCATAAATTAAGCTTGGGGATGTTGATACGTCTCCGTCGTATCTATAATTTTTGATTGTTCCATGCCAATATTCTACAACTTTCATATACTTTTGGCAACTTTTTATACTATTTTTTTGGACTAACATATTGATCCAGTGCCCAGTACCAGTTCCTGTTTGTTGCATGTTTTTTGTTTCACAGAATATCCATATCAAACGGAGTCCAAATGGAATAAAAACGGATAGAGATTTTTTTTGTAATATATGTGAATTTTTGGAAGCGGAATCAACATGAGACGATGCCCCAGTGGGCCACGAGGCAGGGGGGCGCGCCCACCAGGGGCAGGCGCTCCCTGGGCCCTCGTGGCCACACCGTAAGGCGGTTTATGCCCTTCTTTTGCCGCATGAAAGCTAATATCCGGGTAAAACTCGTGTCAAAAAATCAGCCCAATCGGAGTTACGGATCTCCGAGAATATAAGAAACGGTGAAGGGCCAGAATCTGGGAATGCAGAAACAGAGAGAGACAGAGAGACAGATCCAATCTCGGAGGAGCTCTTGCCCCTCCACCGCCATGGAGACATGGACTAGATGGGAAACCCTTCTCCCATCTAGGGAGAAGGTCAAGGAAGAATAAGAAGGAGGGGGGTCTCTCCCCCTCGCTTCCGGTGGCACTCCACCAAATGCCACCGGGGCCATCATCGTGTGACGGCGATCTACACCAACACCTCCGTCATCTTCACCAACATCTCCATCACCTTCCCCCATCTATCTACAGCGGTCCACTCTCCCGCAACCCGTTGTACCCTCTACTTAAACATGGTGCTTTATGCTTCATATTATTATCCAATGATGTGTTGCCATCCTATGATGTCTGAGTAGATTATCGTTGTCCTATTAGTGATTGGTGAATTGCTATGATTGATTTAAATTGCTTGTGGTTATGTTGCTGTCCTTTGGTGCCCATCATATGAGCGCGCACGTGGATCACACCATAGGGTTAGTTGTATGTTGATAGGACTACGTATTGGAGGGCAAGAGTGACAGAAGCTCCAACCTAGCGTAGAAATTGATGCATGCGGGATTGAAGGGGGACCAATATATCTTAATGCTATGGTTGGGTTTTACCTTAATGGCTGTTACTAGTTGCGGATGCTTGCTAATAGTTCCAATCATAAGTGCGTACAATTCCAAGTAAGGGATGACATGCTAGCAGTGGCCTCTCCCACATAAAACTTGCTATCGGTCTAGTAACGTAGTCAATTGCTTAGGGGCAATTTCGCAACTCCTACCACCACTTTTTCACACTCACTATATTAACTTTATTGCTTCTTTATCTTAACAGCCCCTAGTTTATATTTACGTGCTCTTTATATTCTTGCGAACATATCCCACAAAAACTACAAAGTACTTCTAGTTTCATACTTGTTCTAGGTAAAGTAAACGTCAAGCGTGCGTAGAGTTGTATCGGTGGTCGATAGAACATGAGGGAATATTTGTTCTGCTTTAGCTCCTCGTTGGGTTCGACACTCTTACTTATCGAAAGAGGCTACAACTGCTCCACTACACTTGTGGGTTATCACTCATGTTCAAGTTGCTTGAAATTCATGATATGGGTTCTAAGGGATATAATTTTTGCGGGCGGAAAATATTTAGTGATAAAAGCGTCTTTGCACTCGTTCCAAGAATCAATGCTATTGCGAGGCAAATAAGAAAATCAAATTTGTGCATGATCTCACAAAGAAAACGGGAATAATTTCAATTTCACAACATCATTGTCCACATCTTTTTTCTTTTGCATATCGCATAATTCCACGAAGGTATTGAGATGTGATGCGACATCCTCATTAGGAGTGCCAGAAAATTGATCTTTCATGACAAGATTCAACAAAGCAGTATTAATATCACAAGTCTCCGCACTAGTGGCGGGAGGAGCAATCGGAGTGCCAATAAAATCAATGTTATTGGTCTTGGAAAAATCACATAGCTTAGTGTTCTCTTGCGTCATTTTTGAGCAATTGTAAACAAGAATACAAGTGGGCGATATATCCGACCAAATAAAATGGCGAACGGAAAGGAGGGCAAATAAAACCGGCAAATATTTGTGAAGTGGGGGAGATGAAAACGAGAGGCAAATGGAAAATAATGTAAATTGCAAGGAGATGAGATTTGTGATTAGGAACCTGGTATATGTTGAAGGTGCTCCCCGACAACGGCGCCAGAAATTTCCTTTTGATGACTACTAGAACTACGTCGATTTTTTCCCCAAAGAGGAAGGGATGATGCAGTATAGCAGTGGTAGGTATTTCCCTCAGTGATGAAACCAAGGTTATCGAACCAGTAGGAGAAACAAGCAACACAACGTAAACATCACCTACACACAAATATCAAATACTCGCAACCCGGCATGTAAAAGGGGATGTCAATCCCTTTCGGGTAACGGATGTGATAGAGATACAAATATTGATAGATCAAACGCCAAATAAGATAAAATGCAGCAAGATATTTTTGGGTTTTTGGTCTAATAGATCTGAAAATAAAAGCAAAGGAAAATAGATCGCAAAGGCAAATAATATGAGAAAGAGACCCATGGGCCGTAGATTTCACTAGTGGCTTCTATCGACAAAATAGCAAACGGTGGGAAAACAATTACTGTTGGGCAATTGATAGAACTTCAAATGATTATGACGATATCCAGGCAATGATCATTATATAGGCATCACGTCCAAGATTAGTAGACCGACTCCTGCCTGCATCTACTACTATTACTCCACACATCGACCGCTATCCAGCATGCATCTAGTGTATTAAGTTCATGGAGAAACGGAGTAATGCAATAAGAACGATGAAATGATGTAGACAAGATCTATTTATGTAGAAATAGACCCCATCGTTTTATCCTTAGTAGCAACGATACATACGTGTCGGTTCCCTTTCTGTCACTGGGATCAAGCACCGTAAGATCGAACCCACTACAAAGCACCTCTTCCCATTGCAAGATAAATAGATCAAGTTGGCCAAACAAAACCCAAATATCGGAGAAGAAATACGAGGTTATAAGAAATCATGCATGTAAGATATCAACAAAGACTCAAATAAATTTCATGGATATAAAAAGATAGATCTGATCATAAACTCAAAGTTCATCGGATCCCAACAAACACACCGCAAAGAGTTACATCATATGGATCTCCAAGAGACCATTGTATTGTAATCAAAAGAGAGAGAGGTAACCATCTAGCTACTAACTGCAGACTCGTAGGTATACAAAGAACTACTCACACATCATCGGAGAGGCACCAATGGAGATGGTGAACCCCTCCGTGATGGTGTCTAGATTGGATCTGGTGGTTCTGGACTTTGAGGTGGTTGGAATAGAATTTCGTCGACTCCTCTAGGGTTTCTGGAATATCTGAGTATTTATAGAGCAAAGAGGCGGTGCGGGAGGCCATCGAGGTGGGCACAGCGCACCTGGGCGCGCCAGGGGGGCTGGCACGCCCTGGTGGGTTGTGCCCCCCTCGGAGCACCCCTGGGTGTAGCTCTGGCCCATTGGGTGTCTTCTGGCCCATAAAAAATCTCCAAAAAGTTTTGCGTTATTTGGACTCTATTTGATATTGATTTCCTGCGATGTAAAAAAACATGCAGAAAACAACAACTAGCACTTGGCAGTATGTCAATAGGTTAGTACCAAAAATGATATAAAATGACTATAAAATGATTGTAAAACATCCAAGAATGATAATATAACAGCATGGAACAATAAAAAATTATAGATACGTTGGAGACGCATCAGGGTCTAGGCATCTTAAGCTGGGGGTACACATAGCAAGGGCGGGCCATGAACTTAGCATAAGCCGACCATCCAAAGAAAGCATGATATGGACTCCTGATTTTGACCACCTCAAACCATAATGTCTCTACCCTCTAGTTGTAATCATTACCAAAGGCCACTTCTAGTGCAATCTTACCAATAGGATAAGCCGACTTGCCAGGAACAACTCCATGAAAGACAGTAGACAATGGCTTAAGATCCTTCTCAGTCAGACCCATGCGCCGGAACGTGTCAAAATATAATATGTTGATGTTTCTTCCACCATCCATGAGAACTTTAGTGAACTTATAACCACCCACTTGGGGAGCTACAACCAAAGCCAAATGACCCGGATTATCAACCCGGGGCGGGTGATCCACCCAGCTCCAGGTAATTGCCTGCTCAGACCAGTTTAATTCTCCTTTGTCATATGTGTCTTGGTTAATGTGAGGTTCATAATCCTCTTCATTGGGGGGAGGTGGTCTAACACATGGCGGCACTTCATAAATGGCATCCCAACCACTGAGATTTGGATCACTTTGACAGGCCCACGGTAGATAGAAAACTTGGGCTGCCTGTTGAGCCGTAATATAGACATCGGGAACATCCAAATGGGTGCTTTGTTTGATTTCGACTAGCCCTATATGTTCATGAGTCCTTCTAGTCTGCCTCGGCTGGAACCAATAACATCTGAAGACTATGACGTTTGGTGGGTTTTCACCATCAAATTGAAGTTCATAAATTGCTTCAACTCTTCCATAATACTCGATATTTCCTTCGCCGATAGCAGAGACACAACAATTTGTAGACTTTCGGTCAGCCATAGATAGCTCTTTGCCATAGGTACGAAATCGATACCCGTTGATGTTGTATTTGTCAAATGAACGGACCTTGTAGTCAAAACCATTAGCTACTTGTCTCAATTTGGCATCCATAATCTCTGAATTAGCCTACAAGTTTAATACGAAAGGATTTTTGCATTAGTCGCAAATTAGCCAAAGAAATGAAATGGTCTAATGAAAATTGCCGGGTTTTTTTTAACCAGGAGATGAAACCAGGATATTCACCTCCTTACTTTGCCAGAAGCTCATACTCTTCGACGGAATCCTTTTGGATCAGCGCTCCATACGAGAATATGGCGATGTATTGCTACTTCTCGAGCTTGCGTTGTATTCCCTCGAAGAGGAAAGGGTGATGCAGCACAGTGGCGTAAGTATTTCCCTCAGTTTTTGAGAACCAAGGTATCAATCCAGTAGGAGACCACGCGCAAGTCCCTCGCACCTGCACAAACAAATAATAACTTCGCATCCAACGCGATAAGGGGTTGTCAATCCCTTTACGGTCACTTGCCAAAGTGAGATCTGATAGATAGGATAGTTTGATATTTTTGGTATTTTTGGATATAAGAACAGAAAGTAAAAGCAGAAAAGTAAAGTAGATTGTAGATTGATATGTTGAGAATAGACCCGGGGGCCATAGTTTTCTCATGATAGCGGTATTCTATGGCATGTAAACAAATTACGGTCGAGCAATTGATAGAAAAGCGAATACTTATGAGACTATCTAGGGATGATCATTATATATAGGCATCACGTCCGAAACAAGTAGACCGAAACATGCATCAACCGCTATCCACCATGCATCTAGAGTATTAAGTTCATAAGAACAGAGTAACGCCTTAAGCAAGATCACATGATGTAGAGGGATAAACTCAAATAACATGATATAAACCCCATCTTTTTATCCTCGATGGCAACAATACAATACATGCCTTGCTGCCCCTACTGTCACTAGGAAAGTACACCGCAAGATTGAACCCAAAGCCAAGCACTTCTCCCATTGCAAGAACTATAGATCTAGTATGCCAAACCAAATCAATAATTCAAAGAGACTTGCAAGGATATTATAATCATACATAAAGAGTTCAGAAAAGAACCAAATATTTCTCATAGATAATCTTGATCATAAACCCACAATTCACCGGATCTCAACAAACACACTGCACAAAGAGATTACGCCGAATAGATCTCCTCGAAGACCGAGGAGAACTTGGTATTGAGATCCAAAGAGAGAGAAGAAGCCATCTAGATACTAGCTATGGACCCGAAGGTCTATGGTAAACTACTCACAACTCATGGTGAGGCGATGATGATGATGTAGAAGCACTCCGTGGTAGATCCCCCCTCCGGCGGAGCTCCGGAACAGGCCCCAATATGGGATCTCACGGGAACAAAAGGTTACGGTGATGGAACTAGGGTTTTCTCTCCTCTTCTGATGGTTTCGGGGTACGTAGGTATATATAGGAGGAAGGAGGGCACCGGGGGCCAAACATGGGGCCCATGAGGCAGGGGGCGCGCCCTGTAGGGGGGCACGCCCCCCACCCTCGTGGACGCCACGTGTGCCCTACTCCGTGGTTCTCAAGTCTCCCGTGCCTATTTTGCTCCAAAAATATCTCTCCCGAAGTTTCATTCCGTTTGGACTCCGTTTGATATTCCTTTCATGTAAAACCCTGAAATAGGCAAAAAAACAACAATCTAGACTGGGCCTTTGGGTTAATAGGTTAGTCCCAAAAACAATATAAAAGTGTGTAACAAAGCCCATTAAACATCCAAAACATCATAAATAATAGCATGTAATAGTAAAAAATTATAGATACGTTGGAGACGTATCAAGCATTCCCAAGCTTAATTCCTGCTCGTCCTCGAGTAGGTAAATGATAAAAACAGAATTTTTGATGTGGAATGCTAACCAACATAGTTTTCAATGTAATTCTCTTAATTGTGGCATGAATGTTCAGATCTGAAAGATTCAAGACAAAAGTCTATATTGGCATAAGAAATAATAATACTTCAAGCATACTCATAAAGCAATCATGTCTTCTCAAAATACTATGGCTAAACAAAGTTATCCCTACAAAATCATATAGTCTGGCTATGCTCCCTCTTCATCACACAAAATATTCATATCATGCACAACCCTGGTTTCAGCCAAGCACTTGTTTTCATACTCTATTCTTTCAAACCTTTCAACTTTCACGCAGTACATGAGCGTGAGCCATGGACATAGCACTATGTGGAATAGAATGGTGGTTGTGGAGAAGACAAAAAGGAGGGAGATAGTCTCACATCGACTAGGAGTATCAACGGGCTATGGAGATACCCATTAATAGATATCAATGTGAGTGAGTAAGGATTGCCATGCAACAGATGCACTAGAGCTAAATATGTATGAAAGCTCAACAAAAGAAACTAAGTGGGTGTGCATCCAACTTGCTTGCTCACGAAGACCTAGGGCATTTGAGGCAGCCCAACGTTCGAATATACAAGCCAATTTCTATAATGAAAATTCCCACTAGTATATGAAAGTGACTAAACATGTGACTCTCTATCATGAAGAACATGGTGCTACTTTGAAGCACAAGTGTGGAAAACAGATAGTAGCAATTGTCCCTTTTTTTGGAGGGGCCTTTTCTTTTGTTCGGCCTTTCCTCACATGGGACAATGCTCTAATAATGATGATCATCACACTTCTATTGATTTACAACTCGATATTACAACTCGATACTAGAACAAAGTATGACCCTATGTGAATGCCTCCGGCGGTGTACCGGGATATGCAATGAATCAAGAGTGACATGTATGAAAAGTTATGCATGGTGGCTTTGCCACAAATACGATGTCAACTACATGATCATGCATGGCAATATGACAATATGAAACGTGTCATATGAACGGAACGATGGAAAGTTGCATGGCAATATATCTCGGAATGGTTATGGAAATGCCATGATAGGTAGGTATGGTGGCTGTTTTGAGGAAGATATATGGTGGCTATTTTAAGGAAGGATATATAGTGGGTGTATGGTACCGGCGAAAGTTGCGCAGTACGAGAGAGGCTAGTAATGGTGGAAGGGTGAGAGTGCGTATAATCCATGGACTCAACATTAGTCATAAGAGCTCATATACTTATTGCAAAAATTTACGAGTCATCAAAACAAAGCAATCAACGCATGCTCCTAGGGGGGAGGTTGGTAGGAGTTAACCATCGCGCGCCCCCGACCTCCACACAAAGGTTGACACTCTACAAATACCTCACGCTCTAACTTCGTCACATAGCGGTTCACCATACGTGCATGCTACGGGAATCACTAACTTTAACACGCATATTTCTAAATTTCATAATAACTCCACTAGCATGACTCTAATATCACTATCCTCATATCTCAAAACAATTATCAAGCATCCAACTTCTCCTCATATTCAATGCACTTAGTGTGAAAGCTTTTACTACATTGATCTTGGATGCCTATCATGTGAAGGATATTTTTATAGCCAAAGCACATTACCATGCTGTTTTAATAGACTCTCAAAAGGATATACATGAAGCATGAGAGATCAACAATTTCTACAAAATATAATTACCACCGTGCTCTAAAAGATATAAGTGAAGCACTAGAGCAAAAACTATTCAACTCAAAAGATATAAGTGAAGCACATAGAGTGTTTTAACAATTCCTAGACCATATTTATCTCTCTCAAAAAGGTGTGTCCAGCAAGGATAATTGTGGCAAACTAACAAACAAAGACTCAAATGATACATGACGCTCCAAGTAAAACACATATCATGTGGTGAATAAAAATATAGCTCCGAGTATAGTTACCGATAGATGAAGACGAAAGAGGGGATGCCTTCCCGGGGCATCCCCAAGCTTAGGCTTTTGGTTGTCCTTGAATTTTACCTTGGGGTGCCTTGGGCATCCCCAAGCTTAGGCTCTTGCCACTCTTTGTTCCATAGTCCATCAAAGCAATACTCAAAACTTGAAAACTTCACAACACAAAACTTAGACAAAAATCTCGTGAGCTCCGTTAGTATAAGAAAACAAACCACTACTCAAAGGTATTGTAATGAACCCATTCTTTGTTTATATTGGTGTTAAACCTACTGTATTCCAACTTCTCTATGATTCATACTCCCCAATACTACTCATAGATTCATCAAAATAAGCAAACAACACACGAAAAACAGAATCTGTCAAAAACAGAACAGTCTGTAGTAATCTGTAAATTTCGCATACTTCTGTAACTCCAAAAAAATTGAAATAAATTGTTAAACGTGAGGAATTTGTCTATTAATCATCTGCAAATATAATCAACTAAATAGCACACTCCAGCAAAATCTGGTGACCATTCTGGCGAGCGCTAACGATTTTGTTTTTCACAGCAAGATCATATAAACTTCACACAAGTCTTCCCAAAGGTTCTACTTGGCACAAACACTAATTAAAACACAAAACCACATCTAAACAGAAGCTAGATGCAATATTTATTCCTAAACAGAAGCAAAAAAAATTGGGTTGCCTCCCAACAAGCGTTATCATTTTACGCCCCTAGCTAGGCATTGATAATTCAATGATGCTCACATGAAAGATAAGAATTGAAGGTCAAAGAGAGCATCATAAAACACGTGACAAACCAATCTAAGTCTAACATGATTCCTATGCATAGGAATTTTATAGTAAAACAAATCAGCAAGACAAGCAAGATCTAGCATATGCAAGGAAGAAGAAAGAAACAATAGCAATCTCAACATAATGAGAGGTAATTTAGTAACATGAAAATTTCTAAAACCATAGTTTCCTCTATCATAATAGTTGCATGTAGGATCATAAGCAAATTCAACAATATAGCTATCATAAAACATATTCTCAACACGATCCACATGCATACGAAGTTGACACTCTTCCAAAATAGTGGGATCAACATTAACTAAAGTCATGACCTCTCCAAGCCCACTTTTATCAAAAAAATCATAAGATTGAACATTCTCCAAATATGTGGGATCTAGAGTTGAGACTCTTCCATACCCACTTTCAATATTATCGCAAACATTATTATCAATCTCATATAAATCATGGGTCTTAAATAAAGTATCAAGATCGTAAGAAGAATCACCCCAATCATGATCATTGCAACAAGTAGAAGACATAGCAATACTAGCATCCCCAAGCTTATGGTTTTACATATCATTAACACAATTGACATTAATAGAATTTACAATAGTATCATTGCAATCATGTTTTTTATTTAAGGAGCTATCACGAATCACTTTTCCTTTTAACAATTCCTCACAATTTTCAGATTCATGAATTTCAAGCAAAACCGCACAAAGATAAACTAGTGCACACAACTCACTAGCAATTGGTTCAACATAATTGGATCTTTTAAAAATATTAGCAAGTGGATGAGGATCCATAATTTAGCAAGCGAAGATGCAAGCTAATAGAGGGCACATAGCAACACAAGCAAACAGAAAGGCGAACGGAAAAAGGACGAATAAAATGACAAGGGTGAAGTGGGGGAGAGGAGAACGAAAGGCAAATAAATGTAATGCGAAGGATAAGGGTTTGTGATAGGTACTTGGTATATGACTTTTGCGTAAGCCTCCCCGGTAATGGCGCTAGAAATTCTTCTTGCTACTTCCCGAGCTTGCGTTGTATTCCCTCGAAGAGGAAAGGGTGATGCAGCACAGTAGCGTAAGTATTTCCCTCAGTTTTTGAGAACCAAGGTATCAATCCAGTAGGAGACCACGCGCAAGTCCCTCGCACCTGCACAAACAAATAAGAACTTTGCAGCCAACGCGATAAGGGGTTGTCAATCTCTTTACGGTCACTTACGAAAGTGAGATCTGATAGATAGGATAGTTTGATATTTTTGGTATTTTTGGATATAAGAACAGAAAGTAAAAGCGGAAAGTAAAGTAGATTGTAGATTGATATGTTGAGAATAGACCCGGGGACCATAGTTTTCTCTAGTGGCTTCTCTCATGATAGCGGTATTCTACTGCGGGTAAACAAATTACTGTCGAGCAATTGATAGAAAAGCGAATACTTATGAGACTATCTAGGCATGATAATTATATATAGGCATCACGTCCAAAACAAGTAGACCAAAATGATTCTGCATCTACTACTATTACTCCACACATCGACTGCTATCCAGCATGCATCTAGGGTATTAAGTTCATAAGAACAGAGTAACGCCTTAAGCAAGGTGACATGATGTAGAGGGATAAACTGAAATAACATGATATAAACCCCATCTTTTTATCCTCGATGGCAACAATACAATACGTGCCTTGCTGCCCCTACTATCACTGGGAAAGGACACTGTGGCACCCCGGCTCAGAGAAAACCGAAACGCCCCGTATTTGAGCCCAGAGATCGAGATGAAGTCTTCTGGAATACGGCACTGCTTAGTATAGAACAAACCAGCTCTCTATTACAACACGAATATGATTACAAGAGTTCCGATATTACAATGAATAACATCGGCACGGCGGCACTACGCCAACACGGTTGCTCTATACAAGCAGCATAACAACTTAAAGCAGCGGAACAACTACTGGCAGCGGAACAACGAACGGCGATGATGAACTCCAATCCGCGGGGACTCTGGCTGGAACGTTTATCCTAGCTCGCTAACACGGGAACAACACCAAACAAGCAAGCAATCCAGGCACGACCTGCAAGCTGGCATGACACGCTAGGTCAGTACATTGAATGTACTTGCAAGCTCACAATAAACCAGAAGCATTCAAGGCAAACAACAGCATGGCAATTACAGGTTAATCAAAAATTATCATGAGATCGTCAGAATAACATAACATGAACAACATTAACATGATACTGCTAGACAATATGAGCATGGCATGAACATATAAATCTGATGAAACTAGCATGCAACATGATGACACTACATGCACCATTTATTTTATTCGGGTTAACTCGTAACCATCACGTGCATCACTTGCCAACCTCGGTCATTATACGATCGTCTCAGGATCAAATCAAGCTTGGTAAAACCAAATGTGATCTTTTCGGCGATCGCTACCATCTTATCTCATCATCGAACCGAGGTTGTTATTAAGCACATTATTATTATTACTGTTGAATCATAGTGTGACCAACTACGAACTGGGCCCTTATCCGCGGGTGCGGCTATCGATAGATTTAATATACACTCTGCAGAGGTAGCGCACTGTACCCACACTACGGAACCCATGGCCTCGTTCTCCCATTTGGGTGGACCAACGGCATTCCGACAAAACCGATCTACTGTCATGACACTCTCCCTGCCACTCCGACTCATGCCCCCACTGGGCTAGTCCTGGGTGGCCCCGTGTCTACCAAAGACACAATGGCCATCGTCGTGGCTAAACATAAATGGTCTCAATCGGGGACCCGGATCCATAACAACAATAACGGGCACACAAGGTTATGACTGCTTACCTGGCCAAGGTACCGCATGCCCATAACCTTCCTTCGCTGGAGGCACTGGCGAGAGGCATGACAATAGACCCAGTTAGGACCTTCCCATAAAGGTAAATGTGGTTGCACTGGTCAGTTCGATATGGTGGCACCATGACTCAGATAACAATTGTTCAAGTTCAATTTAATCCGGTTAAACTTGAATGCAAATATGTTGAGTCATGATAAAATACATGATGCAATTACAATGCATGAGCATCAATATCAACATAATCATGAGGAACAAAATAACTATCCACCATATCAACAATGAATAATAAGCATGGCATACTGACTAGCATGAACATCATAAGTACATACTTCTACGAAACAAAGTATGACTACTAACATCAACAATAAATATCATGCAAGAACATATCAACAATATCAACATGCAAGCATTTAACTAACTGGATGCAAAGAAACATGCATAGCAACGGTACTCGGGACAGACGACAGTCATGCACCGAAGACCATCACCAATATCAACATGCACTACTAGCAAGCATAAACATGTGAAAAAAAATACTAGCAACTAGCAGGGCATGATAAACAGGTGCATAACAACATAGCAAGGAAATAAACAATAACCCTGAGGCATTACCGAAACAACGATAATCACATTTTAAACAAGCAAACATTTAATAAATATTCAAGTTGAAAACCATGGCTACTGCATGACTATCATGCAAGTGGGTATCGTGGCTTGCCTGGGGTGACGGAGACTCCAGGTAGAAGTGTGGAACGATCGCGGAAAGAATCGCCGGAAACAGTTCTCTCTCGGAGGGGGCTGTTTACGGCAAGGGCAAAATGGTCATTTTCAGAATGTCAACCCATAGTGAAAATGATACCAACAGAAAGGTCTCGACGAGACGAAGACGTGGGCTTTGGAATCACCTTATTCGGTGTTACGGTTGAAAAGTTATGAAGGGTGGAAGCTCATGGACCTATCCATGAAAATTTCTGCTACAAACAAGTCCCTGAGTGGATAAGACAGAGACGCAGATTTAGAAATACGCTTTCTGTGAAAGAAAGCACACTTTTGGCTGAAGAAGAAAGGAAATAAGCCTTCAGAAAAAGAAAACGTATTTCAATAAAACGTCTCCACTTAAAACAGATGGGCCCGGGGATTGAATCACTTACAGGAGGGGCCCACGGGCAGGGGAAGGGCCAGGCACGGGTCGTCTTCTTCCTCCCCTCGCGCTGTTGTTCTGTCCTGGAACAGAGCGGAGGCAGGGGCGCTCGCTGCCGGCGATGGCCCGGCCGGCTCCGGCCGTATCCGGCCAGGACACGGGCACCGACGGGACCGGGGAGGCGCGACGCGTCCGCCCAGGAGGTCGGCCGGCCCCGGGGAGAAGAGGAGGGCGCAGGGCGGAGGAGGGTTGCGGGAGGCAGAGGCGGGCTGCCGGTGGTGGCCCGGCCGGCTCCGGCCACCGTTGGCCGAGGCGAGACCACCGGCGGGTTCAAGGCACCGCGGTGGTTCCGTTCAGAGGCCTAGCAGGCGTCGGGATGGAGTGGAGAGGAGGGGAGGAGTGGCGCCATGGATGTACAGAGAGGCGGCGGTAGTGAAGGGGCTCGGTGATGCAGGCGCTCCGGCGAGGGGGCAAGGGTGTGGGGAGGCTCGGTGGGACGAGAGGAACGTGATGGACGGCACCAGAGGGGAGGGGGAGGCTTGATATAGCCGGAATCATCCCGAGGCCGAGGCGGCCATGGTGGTCACCGGCGAAAAGAGGATGCATCCGAGAGTTGTGGTGGTCGAGGAGGGGCGAGGAGGGGCCGGTGAGCTACGGGAGAGGTCGGGTGTCCTTAAATAGGCGCCGAGGAGGTCTCTGGACGCTCACTAGCGAGCTCCAACAGGGCGCTAATGGAGGTCATAGGCAGAGCACGACCGTGGCACTGTTGTGACGGCGCTCTGCCGGCGAGCCACGACTAGGCAGAGGTGCAGGGAGGTGCATACGAGCACGGGCTAGCTCCAGGACACGGTTTGGGGTCGAGACGAGGAGGGAGGCGACGAGCACAGCGGTCCGACCGTTCCAGAGCGCGCCCTGTGCATGACGCAGGTGCGGTCACCACGCGCACTAGTGTAAGCGGCGAGCTCTGGCGTGGTCACCTTGTCCATTAGGTTTACCTTAGTGCCCTTGGCAGAAAGGAAGAAAGAAAACGATCCAGGGGCAAAGAAGAGATTTGCAGATGGCTCCATGGTTAAACACCAGCAAGGTGTTTGTAAATTCCTGTGGTAAAACCATCTGGGTAACTTGGTAAAAAAGGTTGTCTAGCGATGATATTACACTATGATGATTTGGATTACAAAAAACCAGACTAAGAAGAGGAGTTTGGCTTAGGCTTGCTGTAGAAAGCTGAAAACTGGACAGATTAGAGGATCATGATGTTGCACTCACACACTTAAGTGTCATGAGCTGAAATTTGGTGTAGGGAGCTTATTTGACCATATGAAGCTTCTGTAAAAACCTCATGCCATTTGGAGTTACCAAAGTGGCACTTGCTTCACAACACTCCATTCTGGACAAAATCTTGGAGAATTTACTGAGGGTGAAAGGCTAACTGGATTGAGCCAAGACTTGGTGGAGAAGGTAGATGTAGATGTAAGAATGGCCTGGTAAATTGGCAGCTCAAATGAAGCAAGGTAAAATAGTGTTGCTTCACCAAATGAAAATTTTACTAGAAACCAAGATTTGGAGCTGAGCTCACATAGATGATCTTCATGAGCTCTAATTTGGTGGAGATGCATGATTTGATCGAATTAAGGAGGTGACCAAGTTTCACCTCATTTGGACATGCCTAGAGTATACTTCCTTCACAAAGTTTCTTTCTGGACAACAACTTTGAAAAATCACTGGAAAATAATTACTAGGCAAATGAGTATGACAATTGACGCAAAGAAATCATATGGACATGAAAAGATGTCCACAAAGTTTGAGGACAATTGGGCCAAGATAAATAGCACTTGCTTCACAAAGTCCCATTTAGGGCAGAACAGGAAAATGATTTTTGGAGGATTATTTTTGAACATGGCAATGAAATGTTTTGCCATATTTGAGCAAGATATGACCCAAAACAATTATTAGAATTACTTGGGAATTTTTGGAATGACATAAATATAGGTTGCTTCACAACCTAGGGCAAAAAGAATTATTCCTTTAATAGAAAAGGAATATTCTTTGGGTTAGGTCAAGGATGGAAATGACAGGGTCTAGGGATAGATATGAGGATGACAAGCCACTCTGGAAAGAAAGAAGAGGTCATCTTCTTCAGTTTCCAGACCACATAGCCACGGAAAAAGAAAACTCAGGCAAAAATCTCAGAAAATCAAAAGAAAAAGAAAGGGCCAAAAATCAGGCTGTGACAACTCTTCCCCCCTTAAAGAAATCTCGTCCTCGAGATTTGGTTGTTCATGGTTAAATAATTTTTCTGACTTGAAGAAACCGTTTCCAACTCAGGTTTCATTTATTCATACTATTTCCACTGAATTGGATCTGACTGTCTGTCTTGATCTGGGGTGGTTTGCTTTGTTGTATCTGACATTCTGACATGACGTACCTTATATGTTCCTGTTTATACTGACTCAAATTTTATTTCATACCTGTTGGCTGAGCTAGCATCCGAAATATTATTTTTACGGACATACCTGTCCCTCTTGATATTGGTCCGTGCTGGAAATATTATCCTTGTATCGAGTACCGAGAATATTCCACGGAGTTAGGGAACATATCTCCCCGTGGAACAAAGAATCTCTTTTGTCCAGGCATCGGATTTCCTGAATATAGGCATGCTTTCTGGTTCCAAAACAGTGATGTGGAGCATACATGTTTTTGCTAACGGATGCTGTCATCTTGCAGGAATTTCTCACTTATCCTGATTGTCTTCACAGTCTAGAGTATCCAAATTGTACCAAAGGTTTAACTATCGTTTGTCGTGACTGATAGAAAAATGCACCATCCTGTGATGATAAAATTTGCAGTCTTGACAGACGGTGATCTTGGCAAAGAATCCCATCCACACAGGCTATTCTTTTAATTGCATCCCTCATGCGAGAGATATCAATCCTCAAAGTATATGTTTTCACACTGATTCTTCATTTTGCGAGTATCTCCTTGGGATTAACAGTCGGTGCGATGCTCTGTCGCGGTTGTTAAGGTCAATATATCGAGCTGTCCATGAGTCTGACCGGACAGACTCGGGTATTCAATGCTGACGGTTCTGAGCATGCTGTGGACTGAGTTGGTTGCCTTGTTATGAGGTCCTTATCACAATGGAGTATACCTCTTAGGTGGATCTTTGCTTGGGTTCGCCGTGGAATAAGACGGACTTGGGCATCCACATTTTTTTCTCATAGTAACAGGCATACCTGTATTGTTGGTCTTGCTCTTGCATTATTATTTTCTTCATCTGGGTCCTCAACTGAAAGAGCGGGGCCTTACATGGATCCTTGATTATTTTTGCGGTCCTGAATACGGTTACGCACAACATCTGGCAATCATACCTTGGTCTGAGCCTCCGTATATTTATCCGTCTCACGTGTGGTTATAAGACCTCAATACTGTTGGGGATTATGCCGGACAGTGACATCATATTGTTGGATGTGCGGGACTAATCTTGACAATGACTGCCAAGAATTTTGTCTCAGTGTTGTCTTTCCTTCAAGGCTTGTTGATCATGGCATCACCCACTGGTTTTTGTTTCTTGAATAACCGGTGAGATGGTTGGATGTGTACCGTGAATTCTCCCTTGCATGGACTTGGCAGCATAATGAATGAATTAATATCTGATTTTCGAGGCATACCTTTGACCGATCTTTATTTCAGACCAACTATTGCAGATCTGCCACTTGGAAAATACTGCCATATGCTGACAATTCCAAATTTAATGCCTTGTTTTATACAGAAGAATATTGGGCAGCTCGCGTTCGGAAACCACCGGGGTGTCGTGCTGAGGTAGACTGAGTGGCTTATGCTCGAAGCTTTTGGTGGATATCTTCTTGAGGAAAAACGGGGTACCGTACCTCATAAGCTTCCCCCTTAAAGACCTTGCTAGGGAAGACTCGGTACCTTATGCCAGAAGCTTTTGAAGTATGGGAATCCATTCATTCCTTACCGATGCAAACTGGGAACCTTATCTTTGTACACTTCGTCAATAAATTTTTGAGATGGATGGAATTGATTTTCTTGGTGATTGGACTAATGTATATATATATATATATATATATATATATATATATAT